>JADMNL010000030.1:84682500-84937500 GCA_016271365.2 Neoceratodus forsteri
GTGCCCAAGCCAGATGGCTCTACTCATTTTTGTGTGGACTGTTGTGAACTGAATGCAGTCACGAATCAGATGCCCTCCTGATGCCCTGGATGGACGAACTCCTGGACAAGTTGGGAGGGGCGACCTACCTTATGACCATTAACCTGACCAAGGGGTATTGGCAGGTAGAGTTGATGGACAGAGCTAGGGAGAGGTCAGCCTTCATCACTCCGATAGGCTTATTTGAATTTAAAGTAATGCCTTTTGGAATGAAGAATGCCCTGGCCACTTTCCAAAGGTTGGTGAACAAGGTGTTAAATGGTACTGAGTAGTACACCATGGTGTACCTGGATGGCATTGCCATCTTTAGTGCCAGCTAGGAGGAACACTTGTCCCACCTTAGGGAAGTGCTGGGCAGGATACAGAGGGCCGGGCTCACTGTTAAAGCTGGGAAGTGGCAGTTGGACATGGGAGAAGTGGCATTCCTCAGGCATGTGGTAGGCTGGGGACAGCTCCATCCTAGCCAAATAAAATAGATGTGATCCAGGCATGGCCCAGACCAGAAATACAGAAGCAGGTCAGGAGTTTTCTAGGGACAGCAGGGTACTATAGGAAATTTGTACCCAATTACTGTGCCCTGGCTACTCCCCATCTGACCTGGTAAAGAAAAGGATGCCAAAGAAAATTAGCTGGGACCCAGCCTGTGAGAAAGTCTTTACCAAACTGAAGGAGGCACCGTGCAGTGCTCCTGTTTTGACAAGTCCTAACTATAGCAAACCCTTTATAGTTCAGACTGATGCCTCAGACATGGGTATTGGGGCAGTACTGAGTCAGACATCCAGCCAAAGGAAAGATCACCCGCTAGTGTATCTGAGTAAAAAGTTACTTCCCAGGGAGCAGGCATACTCCACTGTGGAAAAGGAGTGTCTTGCCATAGTGTGGGCCCTAAAGAAGTTACAGCCATACTTATATGGGCAGCATTTTGTGGTACAGACTGACCACAACCCCCTGGTTTGGCTGACGTAGATGGAAAAAAATTATGGTAAATTGCTAAGATGGAGTCTTGCTTTGCAAGAGTATGACATGACAATTCTACATAGGGCTGGAGTGAAAAATCAGAACTCAGATGGGTTGTCTTGTGTCTATGAGGAGTGAAACTGATTTGGGAAGCTCATCCCATGCAGGGGATAGAGCCTCCAAATTCAGTCTAAGTGGGGAGGATTGTGACACTTGGACAGCTGGTTCTGATTACTCTATGCTTTTTGTAATATAAAAATGTGTTATTGAGTGTCTCTCATGAGACATGCTGAGACAGCCTGTGGAATAACCCCCCCCCCCCCAGGTATCAGTTCAAAAGATAGGATATGTTAAACAGCAGATCTCTGTAAGGTGATTAACTTGCAACAACTTGCATTTTATAGCCTTATTTAGGATCTGGGTTGTTTGAAGCTAAGAACTAAAATATCCATTTTATGACATCCTCAGGAAGGGCAGTTAATTTCAACTGGTGCTGGAAAAACTATATTACAGCTAGGTAAGAAAACTGCTGAGTTGTAAAAGGTCCTTTGATGTCTGTAAAGGGCAAAAAGACACACTAGATCAAAGGGTCATGGGGAAACGAGTTTTTGCTGATGTCACCTTAATTAATTTACCTTCTGAATGATGAAACATCCTGGTTGTACGATTTTTAATAAACAGAGGTGGAGCTGGGTGACATCATGGAGAAGGCAGGTTCAAGACAGTTGTTTTAATTATGCTGTGACTGACCTTTAGAGTGAGGCATACATGTTTGGACGCTGAAGAAGAAACACCTACTCTAGCACTGTTAGAAGAGACACTTTGGATAGATAAGTCTAATTGTCTGGTGGTAGGAATTTGCACTTTTAAACCTTGTTCTTTTAAGTGGGTGTATGTTTTGTTATATATTGTTCTGTATTTACGTTTTATATTTTTATCTATTTTAAAGTAAACCTCTATTTTAAGAGACTACTTGGTGTGCCTTTGAAATTTTTTATTTGACAAGTGAAGCATATATGGTTAAAGTTGACACTGTACAAAAGCTTACTAGTTTACCAAACTGGGAAAAGGTAAGAGTTTAATCTGAGATCTTTCATAGAGTTTTTAAGGGTTCATTTTTGTGCACCTGGTTAGGTGCCCATAGGCAAAAGATATCTGGCATTTCCCTGAAGAGCAGAATTATCTGAGCCTGTACACTTGGGTACGCTAGCAAGAGGTTCACAGTTTGAATCCCTCCAGAACTTGAGACCAAAGGTTGATTCGAACCCACAAAACAGACAGAGGGGTTATCCTGTTTCTGTTCCTGTTCACAATACTGCGCTCGAAGGTTGGCACTGTGGGAGCAGAGGGCCTGACCTGCTGAGTGGGGTTGTGACAAATTCCACATATTCATAATAAACCCGTATCTACTGAAAGAAATTAGCAAGCAGTTAGAAAAGAGCAAACCAGAGTTGGGAACTTCCACAGTTATGTGCATCTGAGCAAGAATTCTGAGATTCTGAGGTAAAACAGGAAATTCATGTGCTCTCCAAATAACTCCATCTGGAAGAGATAGAAGGAAGAAACATTAATTAGAGGAGCACAACATCTCATGAAAAGCATTGCATCTCAGGAAAAAACAAAGCATTCCTAGCTTAGAAATATAATCACAAACAGTTTCTAAGATGGGTATGATGCTTTGAGGGGTGAGAAAAGGAAAATGGAAACTTAGTTATTCTATGAATTAAATACAAATGGTCACTGATGGATCGTAAATGGTTATTTCTCCATTACATTTGTAGGGTTTCAAATCCCAGCTAGAGCTCAAGCCATCCAGTTGTAGTACCTGTAAGGAGAAGTTCCAGTAACTGTCCTGCAGCAAGAGTCTGTTCAAATGGTTTCCTCCCCTTCTACCTACCCTAACCTGTTCCAAACCCATGGATTTGAGTTCACTAGGGTCACTATTGTGGGACAATAAAAAGTGTTCTGCTACTGGATTTTCAAGGTTTAAATTTTGTATGCCCCTAATGTGTTTTAAACACGCGGTTTCAACTGTCTGACCGTCCTCCCCACATAGAGTTTACCAAACCGCACCACAGAGCATACACCATGAAGGTTGCAATGCAGGAAATGAATTGGTGAATATGGACCTTTCTTTTACACGCTGGAATTTGGAAAATTGGCCCTTGCTGGCATTGATTGCACACATTGCAATTTCCACACTTACGTATGCCAGGAGTTTTTTTATTTGGAGCCATGTCTTGGATTTTGGAACAATGCAAGAAAATTGACTAGACACTAGTTTGTGTTTTAGATTTAGACCCCTACTAAAAGAGATTCTAGGTTTATGTCCTATATGCGGTGCAAGATTAGGATCACTCAGTAAGATTGGCCAGCATCTTGTGACAACATTACCTATTTTACCAACTAAATGATTGCATTATGTGATAAAATTAATAATATTTTGTTTAGTCTCACATTTTGCCTTAGGGGTAAGTAAGTCCCTCCAATCCCTATCTGTAGCTCTCTTAAAGGCCATATCCAAAACTTTAAGACTGTACTCCCATTCCAAAAATCTATCCCTAAGTGCAATTGCTTGTAACTGTAAAGTTTCTTTTTCTGAGGAATTTAACTCTGGAACCAAATTCACCCAACAATAAGAAATTAAACCAGGCTTGCCACCTTTAAGACAAAAATTTGTGTTCCGTACCATCAAGAATGTACATGTTATTGATAAATTCATTGTGTTAAGTGTTCTGTTTACTGTTAACAGTTGCCTATTTTTTTCTGATATATTTTATGTATGAATGTTACCTTTTATTGATAACTGTTTGAATGCAAACAGGACAACTCTGTAGATAGAATACAACCTTAGGTCTAAAGTAGGGCCTATCTAAAAATACATTTTAACTTACTTACTGTAGTCTTAAAAACTGACTATATGGAATGGAGTTTTTTTAGTGATTTTGGAGGGGAGCTACTGGCAAGTAAATAGCTATTAGTTGCTGCTGGTTTTCTATAGCCCTTGGATATAACCCTATTATCTATGCTGCTTATTGGGGTGATATCTAAGAAATAAAGCTCTTTGGGATCCACTCTATGGGTAAATTTGAGATTCAAGTCATTGTTGTTTAGCCATAACATGACATCTGTAATCTCCTGCTCTATCCCTGACCAAACACAGAGTATATCATCAATAAATATATGCCATCTGACTATATTTCTGTGAAAGGGGCTGTGATTTTTATTGAGGATGAAATTCTCCTCTCAGAAGACCAAGAACAGATTGGCATTAGAGGGAGCCATTGCTGCTCCCACTGCTGTGCCACAATTCTGCAAATAATGGAATCAAACTCAAAGTATTTGCGGGTCAAAGTGAAGTGCAAACCCGTTATAATGAGATTTACAGGTATATGGTCCCTCAATGGGTCTTTAAACAGAAAATGCCTACATGTTGCAAGCCATCACGGTGCCTAATCGAGGTGTAGAGGGGCTCTATGTTAATTGTCAACCACTTGTACTCAGACGACCAATTAAAATCTGAAATCTAGATTTAGTATTTGCCGTATTGGTCCTTGCAAGAACAGATCCAGAAGCAAATGATTTGATACCTTTTAATGGACCAGCATAGATGTAACAACAAGAACAAAGTGCTCTAGCTTTCGGACCAACCAGTCCTTCTTCAGAAGCCTAATGGCTGTTGTTTAGAAAGAACAATACTTTTAACAGCTAGATTTTTCTGCATGATCTAGCTGTTAAAAGTAATATTTATAAACAACGTCCGTGAACTTCTGAAGAAGGACAGTTGGTCTAACTAAACACTATTACTTGTTAGTCCTGATCCAAAAGGTATCAAATCATTTGTTTCTGGATCAATTAAAATCTGCAAACTTTTCTAAGACATACATTGTGCCTCTTACGTATGAGTTCAGACATGACACACTCCTTTTTAGAAAAAAAATCAGTTAATTCACATAAGTTGTTGGTTAGTGACCCAACCCCTGAAACAATGTGTCTACCTGGCAGTTTAGTGGGATCTTTGTGTATTTGGGGGTGTATATACACTGTCGGGGTAATCGGAAACTTTGGTAATAAAAATTCAAATTCATCATCTGATTTCCCCTGTTTCTTTGGCCTTTTCTAAGATTGGTACCAGTTCAAGTTTAAAAAGAGGTAGTGGATCAGAAATCAATTTTTGATATTTCTCAGTATCAGACAACAACTGTAGTACCTTTCCTCTGTAGAATTCCCTCTCCATCATTGCAATGTTGCTGCCTTTTGATAATGACATTGTCCAAATTTTGTAACTGCTTCAATGCTTGAATTTCATCGGTGGACATATTGTAATATGGATTATTGCTTTCATTAGCTAAAAGTTTCCTGACCTCATTGTAAACCATTTTTTTATGTGTTAATTACTGAATTATTAGTAGTGGGACAGAAGCCAGATTTGGGGGTAAACAGCATTTTTCTCATTTTACTAAAATGTGCTCTATTCAAATCATACAGATTAACATTCAGATTACCTGATGGGTATTGTTCCTTTTCACAATATAAAGATTCAAGCACAGATATATTCTGCCAAGCAGTGGAATCCAAACATTACCCCACTATCTGGGGTCCTAATTCATTAGAACAGTCCAATAAATACTAGATCCTCATCCCACGTAGGGCTAGCCAAATCCTCCACGTTGATATGTGAAAAACTCATTGTATCTCTCAGTGTTAAGATTTCTCAAGAAGTAATCCTTTAATTGTATCTTCCTAAAAAACGTCTTCAAGTCAATATGGATTTTAAATTCATCTGGTTTAGTACAAGGCACAAATGATAAGCCCTTAGCCAACACCACCCATTGTGATTCAGTCAGAATGTGCTTTGTTAAATTTAACACTTGCCTCCATGTCTTTGGTTTTGTTGAATTTTCTGCCACCTCTTTTGTCCTCCTTGTTTTCTTTTCCATTTTTGAATTCTGATTATTATTGCTTTGAATTGCCTTGCTGGTTGAGGGTTCTTGAGAAAATGAGACGCTGTTTGTTGTTCAGGGGGACAAAGCAGTGTTAGCAGGATTATCAGAGCCCCTTGATTCCTTGTTATTTAACTCTTTCTCACTCTGAATCCATCTATTTTTTTGTTGTTTGGAACATGATTTTGATCTTCCTTGAGACACAGACCTGTTTGTTCTGAAGCGGGACCAGATGAAGATCCTGCCCCCTTGATAATCTGCTGTGTCTCATTTTAATTTTTTTTGTTTCTGATGAATTAAATCTGCATCATGCTTTTTGAGCTTTCATTGCAGCTCCTTAACAAATTTTGCAAAATCTGGATGAGTAATAAAATTCTTTAAGGCTGCTTTACTTTCTGTTATTTCTTTAATTGGCTTCTGGGGTGGGATATTCAAAGCAATTGCATATGGCGCAACTGAAATGCACCTGCACAAGTGTGGAAATGCACCAAAGAAGGATATTAAGTGGGAGCCAATGCACTGCACAAATCGCAGTGTGCCAATGTGCAACCCTAATGAATGCATGTGCAAGTGCAAGGGGCGTAGCCATGAATAAGTGGCGCAGTACGATATTCAACAGCAAGTAAATGGCACAAGCGTGGAGCAACAGGAACATGCGCAGAGCAAACTTGAGCCCATAAAAAGAGGGAGCAAGCAAGGGACGGAGGCTTGCGCCACAGGGGAGCAGGAGAGAGAGGGAGAGTGCGTGGCCAGGCAGGACAGCAGAAAGGGTGCGAGACAGAGGCAGGCAGGAAGTGCAACAGAGTGTGGGACTGGGCATCTGACACTGAATGTGCCTGCAAGTGTGAGCGTGTGTGTGTGTGCGCCTGTGTGTGTGTGTGTGAGCCTGTGACCCTGGGCATAGGAGTGGCAGTGAAAGTTCATGGACGGGTGGGAGGTGGAGGCCACAGCCAACAGGCCACCAGCTGGGAACCTCTGACACCAGTGGAGGTGGATGGATGGTCCTCTAGGTCCAGGACCACCCCCATGGTGGACACCCCCCGGCCCTGCCACTGCATGCAGGTGCTCTTAAGCTGAAAGGGAACACAGTCGCATTAGTGCTGCTGGCACACACCCCTGCCCCCCCGCTCCCCTTCCCCAGGCACTGCCATACCCACCATGCAGTGATGGACTGCCCCAAATCTGGAACCCTCCATGGGGCACCCTCTCGATGGCACTACACTGCATGGACGATGATGCCAACTCCTCCTGTGGTGACAGCTGTGGCACATCAGGCTGTCCACCACCCATGGCAGTGCGTGTGGCCCAGATGGCGGCCACCTTCTCCTTAATCCTTCCCTGGTCTGTGCCTACCTTTTTCTTGCACTCCTGTGCTGTCCTTTGATGGCTGCCCTGCTGGTTCATGGCCCTGGCCACACCCTCCCATGCTGTCGCCCAGGCCTGTGGGGTGCCTGTTGAGCCACTCAGGAAAGGCTCCTGGTCCAGGTAGTCATTGAATAGGGCATCGCACTCTGCCCTCGTGAAGTTGGGCCTGCGCTTCTGTGCAGGCCCACGCTCCTCAACCTCCTCATGATATGTCATGCTTTGTCCTGTGGGTATGAACATGTGGTCAGTGATGGCTGCAACCCACACTGCCCTCCCATTCCACTGTCCTGACAGGCCCACAGCCTGGTGGCCTAGTGCTGAAGGATGCAATACCGGTCTAGTGCCTGTGCAGTCCCGTGGTGCATTTATAGCACATCACATGCAAATGAGGGGATGCGCAACTGAAATGAGATGCAAATGCCTCCGATGCACTGCAGATATGCTGATCAGCTAATCTGCATATGCCAGCTGAATATCGCGAAATTGCGCATGGCGCATTGGTGTTGCATATGCACAAGCCAAGGCACAACAGTATGATGTGCGCAGTAGGCCTGGCAGTGTGCATGCATGCAGTGTCATCACGTACATCAGTGGTGCATCCTACATACATTGCGCCATATGCGGTACAGCACTCTGCCACTATTGGGCATGTGGCACTCGTGCGCTATATGCCCTATGGTGCCCATGCACAATTGGCCTATGGACCGTGGGGCCCACATGCCCCTATTGTGCACCATGCATGGTATGCCCAATTGCACTGTCGCGCACGGTGCGCATGCTGACCCTTGACCCCACGAGTGCCCTTTGACCCTCCGGGTGCCCTGCAGCACGTGCCAGTGCAGCACCAGCTGTGTCGTGCAGTACCAGGGATGCGTGATTGGAGATGGCAGTGCATCACCAAGCAAGTCGTGCACCCACAGCACGTGTGGCTCGTGCACTACTGGGCACCATTTTGGTTATGCAACAGCAGGAATGACCATGCCATGCCGTAGCACTGCAAGGGCACCCAACTGGTCACAGGTGGAGTTGGTGAACCTTGTTGCCCTGATGGAGCCACATGTGGGCAGTCTGTATGGCCAGGTGCCCTTGGATCAGCCACAAATGGAGGTGTGGCAGGAGGTGGCTGAGGGGCTGGAGGCCACTGGGGTGCAGTGCAGCAGTGAGCAGTACCACCATCACTACAGAGACCTGTGGAGGAGGGACCCTAAGAAACTACGGGCACAACTGGCACGCATCCAGAGGGGCAAAATACCATGTCCAGGTACGTGAACTACGCCCATGTCTGTGCCATTCCAGTGTTCTGTGGGGGCCAGCAGGGTGTCACACCATGCTGCGGGGGGACTGTGACTGCATGTTCTGTTGGCCATGGCAGTGCACCATGGGTGTGCTCTGCCACCGCACTGCCACTGCGCCGGGTCAGGGAGCATGCTGTACTGAGGGGTGGGGCATGTGGTGTTGCCAGGTACTGATGTGTCATTCTCAATGGCTCCCTACTAGGTCCTGAGGATAGAAAACATGCATGGCTGTCTGGTGCTGCAGGTGGGTGAGGGCAGGCCAATGCAGAGGCATGGGTGCAGGATGCAGGCCGCATGGACAGTGCTGCTAGACAGGTGCAGGGTGCAGGGTGCACCACAGCAAGCAGATAGGCACTCTTTCAGGGTATGATGTGCAGGGTGGGGGTGGGCCACAGTCCCCTGAGCACATGGCCGTTCCAGCTGAGCACCACCGGTGGTGTCCATTGCACCATGCTGTGGCTATTGCACATGTGTGTGGCTGCTGCAGGTGGGCTGTGGGTGCACCTGGGTTCCAGCTGTGCCACTGCCATCCCACCACTTAGCCCTGTCACCTGGCTGCCATGGTTGTGGTGTGCAGCACATGGGTGGTGTTGGCATGCAGTGCACTGTGTGGCTGTGGATAGTTGGTGGCTCAGCACATGCTGCGAGAGGCTGTGTGCCAACTCAGGGGTACATGTCACCACTGTCCGCTGCGCACAGTGGGTGGGCTACGGTCATATGGACATGCATTCATACCATGTCCCCTCCTTTGTCCTAGGTGTCCATTGCCCTGATGTTAACACCAGGCTCCTGAGGCGGATCCTGCAAGTCACCACTGCCATGCTCTAGGTGGCATGACTGATATAGCAGGCTCTGTGCGGGCCACAGCGAAGATGTTGCAATCAGGCACCAGTGGGACGTGGACTCCCATAGGGCCCGTTGGCCTGCAACCACTTCCCTTCCCTTCCCTGTCCCCCCTCCCTTTCCCTCCCTTGTACCTTTGTCCAGCCATGTCCCCTGTTCCCCTGCCTCCATTCCCTGGCCTCCCAGTTTGTTTGTTGCCTCCCCATTCTTTGCTCCCTGTACCTGTTGATTGTTGTTCTATACATAGTTGTTTCTTGAATGGTTTTAATACACTTTTCTGTGGTTAGCCATCTGTGTCTGTGTCTGCTTTGCAGCTGGCGTGTGGAGCCATGCTGCAGTGGTGTGCATGGTGGCCGAGTGGTACATCTGTGGTTGATTGGGGATTGTGCCTGGTGGTCTCTGCCCAGTGACTGGTGGCTGTGCCCTGGAGCAGCCATGTGCACTCTGTTCGTGTTGTGTGGTGTGTGTGTTGTGTGCTGTTGGCATGTGTGTTGCCAGCTGTGGTCCAGGTGGTGTGTCCCGTGCCTTCCTGTGGGTGTTGTCGGTGGCTGTTTGACAGTGGACATTGGTGTCTCACTACCTCCTTGCACCACTGTGGTGTACATGGTCGGGGGTCTGCTGCCGTGTGCCTGCCATGCCTCCCTCCTGGCATCCTCTGCACCCTGGTGTTGGTCTATCCCACCCTGGTGGCATGCTCCTTGCTGTGCCTGTTGTCTTGTGTCCAGGCCCATGCACCTCTGCCCCTTGCACATCCCTGGTTGTGCTATGGTACATGTTGATTTGCTTCCTGGTGCAGCCCTGGTTGCGCTATGGTGCATCCCTGCAATATTCAGCCATGTTGCGCTGGTGCTTGCCATCATGCGTAACCTTTGACTATCGCTTTTGGTGCACCATGGTGCAGTGTACTTGCGCTGTGCCGCTACTGTGCTTGCCTCTGGCACATTTCTGAATATCCCACCCCTGGTGTTTAGCAGTGTCATTTTTAATTAGAAGTTGTAGGAATTTCTGTGAACACTCACCTGCAACCTTTTCCCATTCAGTTTTAAATTCAAGATCGTCCAGTTCTTCAGACGGATTTACTGTAACACGTAATCCCCCAGGAGCAGTCAATTCCTCTGAAAATTGCTCCAGGCTGCTTATAATGCAGGTGATATTTAGTTCAAGGAAAAGTTACCATTCTAAAGTTAGAAATGGCAACTTTAGCTCACCATCATCAGTGATATTGCTGGTTGCCGCTAGTCGCTGCCTTGCAGATTCTTTCCGCTTCAGTAAATCATCAGTGATGGTCATGCACACTCGCAGAGACTCCACAGTATCACTTGCCCCTGGTTCTGAATCTGTGTTCATTGCTTTGGTACTATACACTTGGAGTATCTGCTGTAGGTTAGTTTCATCTCTTTCAGGAGTAACCGGCTAAAAGAAGTGTGTTCAATTACCTCTCAATGCTAGTGTTACCACTAGCACCAGGTCGCAGCACTGATGTAATAGAATCCACACCGACAAAAAGGTGCTGTGCTCACTGGTGCTGGGCAGGGTGCACATCTGGGGCTACTAACCCTGCAAGACTTACAACAACAAACACTGTAGAACTGCACTCCTGGACACAGAGCAGGGAGTGTGTATAGCATGAATTAAGTAGAAACCCACTCTTGCTGCTAAATGCATAGTTCTTTATTATGGCAAACAAAATAGCCAAACCAAAAGCACACTGTCCTTATAAAGTGACAAACAGCCAGCCTATGATTGTTACCAGGTACCCCGGCACTTCGCTCCTTCAAGCTTCCTCAGCAGGGGCACTAACCTGGAAGAGACGACGTCCATAAATAATGTCCTGTGTCACCATCAGTAAGTTTTACCCAATTAAATTAACAAATACAAAAATGGGCAAAAAGGACATATCAAATACGTTTGTCACACATTATCATATCACATGCACCCTTGAGTATATATCATTAATTTCTATACATTTTTTATATAGACAAATGATTAAATGTATGAAGCGCATTTGATAAAGTAATTTTTCTTAATCTAATTTGGTAAATTCCACATAATAAGCCCATATCTACTGAAAGAAATTAGCAAGACGTTAGAAAAGAGCAAACCAGAGTTGGGAACTTCCACAGTTATGTGCATCTGAGCTAGGATTCTGAGATTCTGGGGTAAAACAGGAAATTTCTGCGCTCTACACATAACTCCATCTGGAAGCGATAGAAGAAAGAAAAATTAATCAGAGAAACACATCTCATGAAAAGCAGGACATATGAAAAAACAAAGAAACACTAGCTAAGAAATATAATCACAAACAGCTTCTAAGGTGGGTGTGATGCTTCGGGGGGTTGTGAGAAAAGGAAAATGGAAAGTTAGTTATTCTATGAATTAAATACAAATGGCCACTGATGGATCATAAATGGATATTTCTCCGATACATTATAAATAGGGTTTCAAATCCCAACTACAGTTCAAGCCATCTGGTTGTAGCACTTGTAAGGAGATGATCCAGTAACTCTCCAACTGCAAGAGTCTGTTCAGATGGTTCCCTTCCTTTCTACCTGTGATGCTTCGCCAGCTGGTTATGATTATTGTATGATGTTGGTATTATAAATACATGGTCTGTGTATGACCATTTCAGTGTGTGAGGAATTTGACTCGTAACTTTAAAAGTCAGTAGCTGGAAACTACAGGATGTAATTAAACTGACCAGGGGAACCATTTAATTGACTTCCTTGCAAAATGGCATTTTATTTCCTTTTTATGACCTGCCTAGGCTTTTGAAGTTGAAACTAAATATAAAGTTTATGACATCAGGAAAGGACATTATTTAGCTGATTCCTGTTGGCTATTGCACACCTGGGTGATGGAATGCAGGGTTGTAAACCTCAAAGGAACTGGTTGATCAAAGGCTGTCATATTTAGGAAATGCTTTTTGCTAGTGTTACCATTAATTAAAAATACCTCTTGGTAGAAATTATGCTAGAATTAATTCTAAAAGGAGGAGGAGCTAGCTGACTCATCTAGTTGGTAGAGAGATAGAGTTGAAAATGTATCAGTGTGTCTGAAAATGTATGATTTCATCTTGGGCTCTGAAAGAAAACAGTAACATCTTTCTAACTTGAAAGCATATCCAGAGGTAATGCATTAGATAGTAAAGATCTAAATGTATTGTGGTAGGAGTTTTGTGCTATAATTTTCCCTTTTTTCTTTTATAGATTGTAAGCTGTATGATATATTGTTCTGTGTTAATTTTACATGTTTTTATCATATTCTAGTAAATCACATTTTCTTGAAATACTGCCTGTGTCTTCCCAGTTCTTTTTGCATGTGAAGTACCTGTATTTTAAGTCTGACAACTGTTTAAAAGGCTTGATGGTATTACTAAGCTTGGAAAAAGGTAAAAATATACCTAAGGTCTCTTACAGAGTTTTAAGGGTTCATTTTGGATACCTGGTTAGGTGCCCTTAGGCAAAACATATATTGCATCCCTCCGAAGAGAATATTATCTGAGTCTGTACATTTGGGTACGCCAGCATAAGGTTTGCAGTTTCAATCCGCCCAAGAACTTGAGGCTAAAGGTGATTTGGATCCAAAAACAGACAGGAGGGTTACCCTGTCTGTTACCTGTTCACACTATTGCACTCTGAGGTTCGCACTGTGGGAGCAGAGGGCCTGACCCATAGAGTGCGTTTGTGACACTACCTACTCTAACTTGTTCCAAACCCATGAATCTGAGTTCACGAAGGTCACTATTGTGGGACAATAAGAAGTGGTCTGCTACTGAGTTTTCAAGGTTAGCAGTGTTTACTCCCTCACAGTGTGCTGTGGTTGCATGGTGCCAGAATGGCTATTGCCCATGCCATGGGGAGGAGGTAGGAACAACAAAAGCTGGGAGAAAGCACCTACTGCTGTCTCCATGGTGGATGAGGCTGCCCAGCCTGACCAGGGTATATGCCTGAAGACAAACAGCCGACTCTGAAATAAAAATCTATACCACCAAAAAAAGGGAACTTAGATTGTGCTGTCCAGGAATGCAAAATATTTTATTTATTTAGTTTTTGTTTACCGGGTGGGTGCACTAGCCATAGGGATGACTATTTTCAGGCACAACTCGGGAGGTTACAGAGCAATAACAGGTATACATACAGAAGGCAAGAACAGTAATATTCTGAAATAGGGAATTAAACAAATTACAGGAAATACATACAGAAGGCAAGAAACGGTAATATTCTGAGTAGGGAATTAAACATTGAAATAAGGAGAAACAAGGAGGAACATGAACATGTAGTAAGCAAAATAAAAGGCATTTTGTATCACAGGGCAATTATACATAAGGGTTAGAGCAAGACTCGAAAAGGTATTCTGCAAAAAGTGGTATTATGCATAATCAATGTGAGTAAAGTACAGAGTCTGGTGCGAGGTACAAACTAAATATTGTATTTTTGTCACCAGAGTAGGGGCCAAGCAGGAAACAAGTAGGATAGCACAGACTACATTGTGAGGAGATTCTATTCATCAGTGAAAGCAAGCAGAGGTAGTATAAGGACAGAAAAATCTTATGGCAATGAATGAAGGCAGGTCAGATAGGCAAGGACAGTTAGCAAATAGGCCCTTGTGGGAGAGCATCCACGGAGTAGTAGGTCAGACTGACTAGGGGAGGGCAGATGAGAGTGGCAGTTGAGAGCCGCAGGGGAGAGCTATATATTATGGGGGCTTGAAACAGGTGCACGGACTAGATGAGAAGAGGTAACGGTGGAGTGCTTTTTTAAAGGCATGGGCCCTGATTCTAGAAAAGAACCACCTGACAGAACAGCACTTGTGCCAAGTAGAATGGCACAAGTAGCAACTTATGCCAGCAGTTGTGACTTGCGCTATTCTACAAAGTGGCCTGTGACATGTCGCAGGCCACTTTTACGCAGAACAGCTGATACAATGGCAGTTAAGCTATAAACCCCTTGCGACATGGTGCTAGGGGGTTTACGGCAGCAGTTGCTCCCCATTCCAGAAGGGCAGCAACAAAATCCCCAATGTCAGGATTCTACAAGAACCCCTGAGGAGAACCGGCAACGTAAGTTGCACCTGCATTTAGCTGGTGTAACTTACATCTGTCCTCCGGGGGTCCTGTAGAATCTGATCCATGTGCCCTCCCCCCATGCTCAGACCTCCTCCGCTGTTGTGGGGGAGTGCTGAGTGGACTGGCACTGCTGGGTGGGGAGCCACTCAACTACCAAGGCTTATCAGGTTATTTGGTTCATTTGTGGCTGGTGACTCTGGGGTCAGAGCACGGGTGGGTGGATGACAGCACCGCCCTGTGGGGCATTTTACAGTGGGGGATTCAGGGGGCTGGGGGTGTGGGCATCCCTGCGGAGCTCTGTATGTACACTTCGGGGGGCTGGGGTGTGGGAAGCCCTTTGGGGCTGTACTTATACATGGATTCAGGGGGCAGTTGACATGGGCAGCACTGCAGGGTGTGTAGTGCGGCAAGCTGGACATGGGGGGTACATGCGATCTATGTTGCAGCTTGCGACATGCTCGACAGGTGCACCTACAGTGGCATACCTGGTTGCATGCCGCAAGTTGCAGGACTTAGTTGCAGAGACCCTTCCCCTTCTAGAATAGGGAGCAGGGTCAATGTCACAGTTGGGGGTGGTGCAAGTTGCGTTTGACGGTGACTTGCTCCACCCTTCTAGAATCAGGCCCATAGTGCAAGGGTGCTAGGTGAACATCGAGTGGTAGGGAGTTCTACTGCTGGGGGGCATGGAGGGCGAATGCACTGGTACCCTTTGTCATTTTGCATTTAGGCACACTAAGCAGAGATTTGTCAGAAGAGCGCAGACCATAGCTAGAGTATAGAGGAGTGAGCATTTATGCCAGTGCCACAGGGGTCTGAGTCCTCATGATGTTTTCCACAGTACAGCATAGAGAGTGGGATCTGGTGGCACTGGGAGATAGCCAATTTAACTCAGAGTAGAGGAGGCAATGGTGTTTCAGTCTTGGAGAAGAAGAGGCGTACCTGCATATATTGTTGTAGGTTATATCCCATTTATGGAGGTGCAATTTAGAGGAGGCAGCATAAGTAGTAAACCCATAGGTCAAAGTAGGCAGGAGAATAAACCTTGCGATAGCCAGTCTAGCTGATGGTGTGAGGGCATAGCTGGTCCTGTACGCAATGCCAAGTTTGGAGTTAACAGATTTACAGGTTAACTGTATGTGTTGGTCAAAGCTTAGGGATGGGTCCAGAGTTACTACTAGGTATTTGAATGATGTGACATTGCCAGTGAGTGAGCCATTGATGCAGGATATTTGGAAATTGTGTTGGCTGGATTTAAGCCAGTGGGTGGATCCAAATAGCATAAATTTGGTTTGGGCCTCATTTAGAACAAGTTTATTGTGCAATAGAAAGGTCTGTTTTTTTTTCTCTGACTCAAATTGTTGTTGCTGGGTATACCTTCTGCTGCATTACTACAGGGTGTGCCTACAGGTGTGTGCTTACAGATTACTGCTGTAATCTTCTGATTCAAATTGTCTTTTGCAATGTATATTTTCTGTTACTGCTTTATTTTTCTCTGTAGTAAAGTGTTTCTTACAGGGTATATCTTCTGTGAAATTATTACAGGTGATGCTTTACAGGTTTTACAGTTTTATCTAGCATTAGGATAAGCTTTCAGGTCTACTGCATTTGTTGCTGGCTGATTGTTTCTGCCCTTATCTCCTTGTTTCTTTCATCTGTGGTTCTTTTTCGGCAGGGGAAGGGCCCAGCCACCCACCCCCATCCCCAACCACCGCACACTACACTCCTTTTATAGGGTAGCACAGTTGTGACATTTTCTGTAGCAAAGCAGGAAGGGGCGGGTCAAAGGGGTATCCACACAGTGGCCTCATTTACAGGGGCACTAGTACTTTAACTTGTTATAACAAGCTATACAAAAACAAACAAACAAAACACAAAATCAAACTTTTGCTTCCATTTTCTTCCTTCTAATTACTCTGACCAGGGTTATAAACCCAGCAGCTCATCTGGAATGGATATCATTAACTGCAGGTACTGTGCAACAGTTTTCAGAAGGGCAGTTTTACAGGATTTAGGACACTGTCCTACATGCTGGGCCACTGGAGATCTAACGGCTCAGCTCCAGGCAGCATGGGCAGAGACTGTGCACCTCAAATTGCATATTCAAGAGGAAATATATTATAAGAACCACCCGCTATTTCCCCAACATCCAACAGAAGCACTTCGACCGCAGAGGGTAGTTGGTCCAGGAGGCTGGCAGGTAGTTAGTAGGGGCAAATCGGGTGCCCCATCACTCGGTGCTCTCCAAAATAACACCTCCACAAACCATATAAAAACTACAAACAGGTATCTGCCTCTATCTTTGAAATCAAACAAAGGGGCAGTGCACACTGTTGAGCAGGACACTGCAAACAGGAGCTAGCACAACAAAACTCTCTCAAAAAAGGAACCAAAATAAAAAAGCAAAAAGGAAATCCAAAAAAACGGCTGATCATAGGAGACTCCATGATTCGGGGACTTGATACGTATCTCCAGCCAGGGGTAATGGTCAGATGTCTCCCAGGTACATCAGCGTGGAGAGACACTGACTGCATTGCTAAAATTGTTCAGGAAGCAGGAGAAAACATTGGCATCCTGGTACACATAGGAACTAACGATCTCACCAGTTGGTCAGTTGTGAAGACCAAGGAACACCTGACCAGGCTGGGTGACAAACTATCATCCATTTCATCCAGCATCTCGTTCTCTGAGATCCTGCCAGTCTGGTAGAGGGGGACAGATGGACGGAAGGTCAGAGAAGGGGAAATAGGGGAGCTAAACATGTGGCTCAAGGGCTGGTGCCAGGAAAAAGGACACAAATTTGTAGGGAACTGGCAACAGTTTTGGGAGCGAAAGTTCTTTAAATTTGATTGACTGCATCTGACTAAGGAGGGAGTCAGTGCAATGGGGCAGAAATTTGACGTCTTTGCAGAATATTTAAACTAGCAAATGGGGAGAGGGTGCAGCACCCATATGTTGAATGGGAAGAACACCCCTCTCCCCTCAGCTAGTGGTCAAATAGGAGTTCAACATGTTTGTAGTTCATTTGCAACACCAGGTAAAAGGAAAAGTCTGACTCCCCATCGTCACACAGAAGCGCGGACTCGCCGACAACTAACACATCGAAATCTGGCCAATGGAAAACCATGTACACAAATGCTCGCAGTCTGGGAAACAAGATCCCAGACCTGCAGACAATAATGATAGAGGCTAAACTGGACATAGTAGCCATTAGCGAGACATGGTTTACCAGTAACCACACTTGGGAGACTTCAGTACCTGGCTATGTACTGTACATAAGAGACCGAGGTGCAAAAAGGTGGGGTGGAGTGGCCCTTTATATCAATGAAAATATCAAAGCTACAGAAATTCAGAATACACATAAGGAACCAGAAGAACTGTGGGTCACCCTGGAAACAGGAAATGGGACAGCCATATGAACTGGGGTTGTGTACAGGCCTCCAGACCAGGGGAGGACATAGACATGTTACTGTTAGAAGATATACAAAACATGACAGCTAAAGATGAGGTCCTGATAATGGGAGACTTCAACATGCCAAATACAGATTGGTCAATACCAGCAGGGACATCTGCCAGAACTAGACACATGGTGGATGGATTCCCTGTAGGGGGAGGGCCTCAAACAACTGGTACAACAACCCACAAGAGACAGGGCTATCCTAGATCTAGTACTGACTAATAGGGAAAGGATCACAGATCTCCAGGTAGAAGGTCACCTACGTGCCAGTGACCATCACGTGGTATGGTTCAATTTGGCCACTAGAACAAAATCATCCCATTCCAAGGCAAAAATATGGGACTTCAGAGGAGCTGATTTTGATAAGATGTAGTAGTAGTAGTAAAAATGTTTATTTTTAAACAGGATAGCAAACTTTAGGTCGTAAGACTTATTTTCAAAGTTGTCCTGTATCAAGAACAAATTACATTCAATATAACATACAAAGATTCAAACTACATAAAACTACTAATGAATAATTTTTGACATTATACAAGACAAAAATCTTCAATCACACCAACAACTAACACATTTTTCCACATTTTAAAAACAAGTACATTCATCATAAAATACAGTGCTCAATCCTAATTTAAACTGAGATAGTTTAGTTGCTTTCCTTAATTCAGGGGGAGTATTATTCCAAATATTTGCAGTCTGAGCTTCAAGTGTCATAGTACCATATCTTGTATTAGTTTTTGGAAAAGTGTAACCTCTATGCTTTACATCCCTTAAAAGATATGGATAATATTTACTAACAAAAGGCAATTCCATGTTTCCATCAATCGTCTCATTTATTGTTTTACAGATAAATACTGAATATTGTTTTTTAAATTGTACTGATGAACTGCCCCAGGTTAGGTCTTTATACAAAATACAATGATGAGTATTATAGCTGCAGTTCAGGACAAATCTTGCCAATCGATTATATGATATGACTAATCTATTTAAATGTGTTTGACACGCAAAATTATACACCATATTTCCATATTCTAATACAGGCATTATTAATTGATTTGCAATTAACCTCCAGGTTTGTAGATTTAATATCCTTGATGACCTACATAGTGCCCCAATCTTATTATTAATTTTCTTTATTGTATTATTAATATGAGCTGAGAAAGATAAAGTGTAATCAATCTCTACACATAAATATTTATATTGATCTGTGATTGTCAATTTTTTCCCATTCCTCATTAGTATTTCCCTATCTCTGATCTGTTTTTTTATTAACCTTTGTTTTTTTATTGAAAAACATCACCTGAGTTTTTTTTCTCACTTATCACTAATTTAGAGCTGGAAAACCAATGCTGTAGAACATCAAAATCCATCTGTAATTTAACCATCATTTCATTTTGAGATGTAGCTGATGCTAAAAGGACTGTATCATCTGCATACAACCTGATTTGTGTATTATTTATTTTGGTAGGTAACTCATTAATATATAACAAAAACAATAATGGCCCCAAAATTGAACCTTGAGGGACACCTCTTAGTATACAACCTACTTCAGAAAATTGACCATTTATTACTACTTGCTGTTTTCTTTGACTCAAATATGATTTAAACCATAATAATGACCTAGGGGCTATACCAATCCTCTCCATCCTCTCATACAATAAATGGTGGTCGACCAAATCAAAGGCTTTGGACAGGTCAACAAACACTGTACCCATGGACTCTCCCTTATCCAAGGCCACCTCCACTTTATCAACAAAGTCCATGAGTGCAGTGCAAGTTGAATAACCTGCCCTAAAGCCATGTTGGTATTTGGTCAACAGAGTTAAGCTAGCCCTGGCAAAAATAAATACAAGTGAGGGGGTACAGGCAAAGAGGGCAAGCATTAAAGATGCAATACTTGAAGCAACATCCCATTGTGTTAGTGAGAAAAGGAAGTGCAAAAGAAGAAGGAAACCACTTTGGTCCTCAAACACAGTAGCAGAAAAGGTTAGAGCCAAAAGGCTGGCCTTCAGGAAATATAAGGGAACGCAGCAGGATGAAGATAGGTAGGCATACCAAACTTCCCTAAGGGAAGCAGGGAAGGCAGTAAGGCAGGCAAAGGCCCAAACTGAGGAAACACTAGCATGAACAGTAAAAGAAGGTGACAAGACTTTCTGTAGATAAAATTAGTGAAAGGAGAAAGTCAGAGGGGGTATTGCTAAGATCAAAGGGGATAAGGGTGTGTGTGAGGAGGAGGACCGTGTAAAAGCAGCCATTCTAAATAGATACTTCTGCTCAGTATTTACTGAAGAGAAGGTAGGGTAGGGCCCACAGATCAGCACCATGGACACAGGAGGGAGGGAGGTGTGCACTAGTCCCTTCACAAAAGAAAGGGCCCTACAAGAGCTCGATAAGCTCAGGGTGGACAAAGCAATGGGACCTCATGGCATACATCCCAGGGTACTAAAGGAGCTAAGGGTGGAACTAGCAGAGCCATTATCAGAACTGTTTAGTGAGTCTCTGAGCACAGGAGAGGCCCAGAAGACTGGAGAAGGGCTCATGTGATCCCGCTCCACAAGAGTGGTTGCAGGGAGGAGGCAGAGAACTACAGACCAGTCAGTCTTACCTCAATAGTGGGCATGATTATGGAGACAGTCCTTAAGGAAAGGATAGTGCAACACCTGGAATCCATAGGAGCACAGGATCCAAGACAGCATGGGTTTACAAAAGGAAGGTCCTGTCAAACTAATCTCATAGATTTCTTTGACTGGGTAACCAGGGTGGTGGACCAAGGGGGAGCAGTTGATGTTGCCTACCTGGACTTCAGCAAAGTTTTTGATACTGTTCCATACAGAATATTGATTAATAAGCTGGGTAGGCTCGGGGTGGGTCAGACGTTGGTCAACTGGGTGGCAAACTGATTGAAGGGCAGAAAACATAAAGTGGCGGTAAATGGTATACAGTCAGAAGAGATGCAATTCACAAGTGGGGTACCTCAGGGATCAGTCCTGGGGCCAGTCCTCTTCAATATCTTCATCAGCGACATTGCAGATGGACTGGAGGATAAGGTTTGTTTGTTTGTTTGCAGATGACACCAAGATCTGCAAAACAGTAGATGATCCAGATGGGGTGGGCAGAATGAGAAGAGATCTGGATAAACTAGCAAAATGGTTGGAAGAGTGGCAACTGGGGTTTAACGCAAAGAAATGCAAGATCGTGCACATAGGGAACAGAAACCCTGAAGCCACCTATAGGCTGGGAGGGGAGTTGCTGGCATTCACAAGGGAAGAAAGAGACTTGGGCGTCATCATCACTGACAACCTGAAATCATCCAAGCAGACCACTAAAGCAGTAGGTAAGGCTAGAAGGATGTTGGGGTGTATTAGTAGGGGTATCACAAGTCAGAAGAGGGAGGTAATAAACCCTCTTTACAAGACACTGGTTAGGCCCTATCTGGAGTACTGTGTGCAGTACTGGAAGCCACACCTTCACAAGGACATTAACCAAATTGAGGCAGTCCAGAGAAGGGCAACCAAAATGGTGCAGGGACTGCACCAGAAAACATATGAAGACAGATTAACTGAGCTCAATATGTATACCCTAGAGCAAAGGAGGGAGAGAGGTGATATGATTGAAACATTCAAACACCTTAAGGGCATTAACAAGGTGAAAGATCCTAACATGTTTCAATATAAGAAAAATAGCAGAACAAGAGGACACACTATGAGATTAGAGGGAGGCCGATTAAGGGGTAATGTGAGGAAGTTCTTTTTCACAGAAAGGGTGATGGATGCACGGAATGGTCTACCTCAGGAAGTGGTGGATATGAATACAGTGCAGGGCTTCAAACAGGCATGGGATAGGCATAAGGGAGCAATACAGATGAGTATGAATAGATTGGCCATTGACAGAGCAAAGGCCAATGGCACATTCATAAGGTAGAAGTAGAAATGGGCAGACTGGATGGGCCTTGTGGTCCTTATTTGCCGTCAGCCTCTATGCTTCTATGTTTCTATGTTTCTATGCCTGTGTATGTTGGAAATCTGTGGACAGACATAGATTGATGTCAGTAATGTCCTTAGCACTGGTGTACAACACTATGTCATCAGCATAGAGCAAGGCAGAGGTGGAGGAGAGGTCGGAGGAAATATTATTTATAAATATCAAGAATAGTAGAGGCCCTAGAATGGAACCTTGCAGTACCCCAATGTTCACAGTGGCTTGATCTGAGTAGATCAAATTGAATTTAACCACTTGGATTCTGTTAGATAGGTAGCTACAGAACCAGCTGGCTACATTCGCTGTGAATCCCATTGTTTTTAAGGTGTGAAGAGAGTGGTCCACCTGGTCAAAAGCCGTGGTCATATCAATGATGACAGCCCCTGTCAGTAGGTTTGAGTCCATGACAGAGATGGTGTCAGTTGTAAGTTTGAGTAAGACTGTGGTTGTACTATGCCCTTTTGCGAAAGCCATGCTGGGCACTTGATAAGAGGTTGATTCTAAGGAGGAATTTGATGGTTTGGTTGGCAACAATCTTTTCAAGAATTTTGATTAGCACAGATGGTGTATCATCAACGTGGTGAAGACCACCACAGTGACAGGAATCAGGCAAAATCCACCTGTCACTGTGGTGGTCTGTGTGCCATTCAGGACTGCCTCGCTGGGTGATTCCTCCCTCCCCAGGTTGAACTCTGACTTGGAGTTAGAGTCCTAGTGACTGGGGGGTGTAGAGGCACAGCCCCCACAAAGAAATTGAGGCACAGCCCCGGTTGTGAAAGCCGACATCCCGTGACTACAATGCCGACATCAGCATTGTAGCTGTCACTGTAGGGGATGTCGGCGCCGTCGAAGCACTATAGGTAAACCAGCACAGACAGGATGGCTATAGGTCTGTAGTTTGCTGGGTCCTTTTTGTCACCTTTCTTGAATACAGGTGTAACTCTAGCTATCTTCCGGATATCAGGAACGCAGCTTTGGCACAGGGAGAGGGTAAAGATTCTGGCCAGAGGGGTGGCACTGAGTGGAGCTGCTAGTTTCAGAAGTTTGGGTTCAAGACTGTCAGTGCCTGTGGCAGTGCTATCCGAGATGGATCTAAGAAGATTAGTTACCTCCTTTTTTGTGACAGCCTTGAAGTGGAAGGAGGAAGTAGCAGAGTCCTTGTGAGAAAAATCTGGGGGGTCCGCAGTATGTGTGTTAGGGAAGGAGGAGGTGTCTGTAAACTGCTTATTGAAGAAGTTAGCAATTGTCTGTGGGTTGTTGCAATGGATACCCTTCAATACCATGTCATTCGGAGTAGAGGATCACAAGAATGTTTTACTGTGCAACCAGAATTTTTTGGGGTTTCCTGAAGAGTTATTCAACAGGGTTTTGCAGTAGGAGCTCTTTGCAGTCATTATTTCCTTTTTGCAGTCAGTTCTTAGTCTCCTATAGGTGTTGTAGTCTTCTTGCCATCCAGAGGACTTAAAAGAACAGCAGCTCTTGTCTCTTATTTTGAGTTTGGCAACGAGGTCCTTTTTTAGCTATCTAGTGTGTTTCCATTTTATTTGGCAAGTAATGGGGGGAGTTGTGATTTTGTAAGGCAAGAAATTTGGTGATGAGTATGACAAGGGTAGCCTGCACATCACGGTCATTGTAGAGATCATACCAGTTTATGTTGGCCATATCGTCTAGGAACTTTTGGGGATCGAGGTTGGCATCATTTCTGAAAGTGATAAAGTGTGGTTTAGCATGGGGGGTGGCAGGGGATCCCCAGATGCAGTAGATAGAGGAGTGGTCAGTGATTGCATCAGCAAGAGTGCCAACAGCATGGATATGCTCAGTCCTGTTTGTTAGGATCCAGTCAATGAGTGAGCTTGCATTTGTCCAAGAGGCAGTTCTGGTTGGCTGGTCAATTTGCTGGTGAAGGTTATAACTCTGAATTTTTAATACTGAACTGGCCTGGTTGTTTCCTAGCCAGTTAATGTTTGCATCACCTATGATGATTACTTCGTTTTTGGCCGAGAGTGTAGATGTCTGGTTAAGTAGCTCATCCAAGCCATGGTAGACATTGTTAGTGGGGTTGCAGGTACATACAATGTGTAATTGTTTGGCCCCCAGAGTGAGAAGGGCATGTAGCAATTCACAGTGTGTCATGGGGTCAGCATCCAGTTCCATAAGGTGAAGCTGATCTTTAAAGCATATAGCCACACTGCCACCTCTTTTGGAGTGTGGTCTATCCTTCCTGAGGAGGTTGTAAGAGGGGATGGAGCATCGCGAGTCTGGGATAGCAGGTTTGAGCCATGCTTCAGATAGGCACAATAAGTCAGGCTTGTACAGGGATGTCCAGGCCTCAAGGTCAGCTAGATTGTGTTCTAGGCTTCCTATACTGTGGTGGGCGATGAGGAGACCTTTTGAGCCCCTGAGTAGTGGATCCGAGTGTGAGAGATTATGAAGTGGCCCAGGATTTAATTCTACGTCACCAGATCAGAGGATGGTCAGGAGCAGCAACAGTGAAAATAAGAGGTAAGGAATAATTGATTTTCAAGGCACTTTTTTGTATAATATCCATAGGTAGAAAAGGCAATTTTTTTATTAGCAGTGGGGTCAGGTCCATTTGCATATCTTTTAGTTGTAGGAGATTGGAGAACTGGTAATCCTCTGTACAGGGGAATAATGTGAGTGGACCTAAGTTCACATAATCAGGTTTACAGCTAGGCATAGCAGCAGAGCCACTGAGTATAGGAGGACCAGATGTGATAGGCTATCCATGATGACAGAGCTCATTTAGCACGTTTGTGTTCACAGGGATGGTGTTTACTGGTTACGTCGATGTGAAATCACAGAAGGAAAACTATAGAGCTTTTCCTAGGTGGCAGTTTTAGTTAGTGGAGCACAGGGTAGGAGCTGCCAGATTTTTATGTTAGCTTGAGATGAATGGGAGCCCCTAGCAGTCTTGGATAATAAGGGACTATTGGGAAATCAGACACTTAGTTGTCTGACTGTGATAGTCTCTATATAAGAAAAGGTTCACCCAGGGTTGGTGAGGTGGGGGGGTGGTGAGCCGGCGTGTAGCGCCGGTGGGCCCTACGGCTTAGTCTGGCCGAACCAGCAGGGTGGCTCAAGGCAGCAGTCTGAGGAGGAAGTCGTGAGGTGGCAGCTAAGTGGTCCAGCATCAGCGGGTGCAGGCTTTAGTTCCAGTGGTTTTCGGGGGTGAGTGCAGTCCAGCCTGAGGAACAGGCGGGATCCATGGCTCTCGCTCCAGGGAGGTCCTGTATGAAGTGCCCAGGCTCCGGTTTGCTAGAAGTGGATGAGCGGTGGCAGGTCCAGCAGCCCAGAAGAGATCTGAAGTGTAGAGGGTCTGGGGAGAGAGAGGAGGGGAGGTTAAGTACAGGTGTAAAAGGGGAGGGTTACAGGCCAGACAATAGCAAGGGTGGAGGTGTTGGTAAAGGCCTAGCTCAGGAGAGAATTAAAAGGAGAGTCAGGTTTCAGGAAAGGGAGGTAGTTGAGAGGAGGAAGAGGAGGACTTATCACTCTAAAACTTAAATTAACTTTAAACAAAGCTGTAGAAGGGCTGTATTCACTTAGGCTCTAAGAGTCTCCGTTTGAAATCCTTGCTAAGATAGGCTGTACTAACTGTAGCTGTAATACAGTGACTAAAGCATAGCAGAAAATTAGATTTTATTTTCACAGAGATAAACCTAGGCAGTCTTGCCTTAGAAGAAACAACTTAAAAATACTCTAATTACTATGTTTTAGGTAGGGGCAAAATGTGCCTTCAGAGATTAGACAGAAAAATGCTGGGAGCTAAAACAGAGAGCTCCAGCCAATAACAGAGAGTCCCTGGCAGCCTGGACCAATCAGCGGGCAGGTGCCAGAATTTCAAATGTTTTTTGTTGGCTGGGAGACGCTGGTGTTGCAGAAACGTACCTGGGCAGCTATGGGTTAGTCTGGCCAAACCAGCGGAGTGGCTCAAGGCAGCAGTCCAAGGAGGAAGTCTCGTGAGGCAGCAGCTAAGTGGTCCAGCATCAGCGAGTGCAGGCTTTAGCTCCAGCGGCTTTCAGGGGGGTGAGAGTGGTTAGGCCCGAGGAAAGTACAGTTACGTAATAACTTACCATAACAGTAGATCTTCGAGAGGAGCTCTTGCAGCAGGCTATTACAATCAGGACTATGCCGCAGGCACTAGGACCTTCCAGTGAAAACTTCTGCCAGCAATACCAGTGGGGACCGCCCCCAACGCTGGCCCCGCCCCAACGTCGGTCAGGGTACAAGAGGGGGCAGACCCAGCTCCACCTCAGTTCTCCCGCCAAGACCCAGCAGAAGGCCTGACAAGAGAAGGATGCGAAGCCTACCATGAAGAGAGTTGGAGAAGAAAGAAAATGGATCTGCACACTCCGAGGGGGAAGGCGGGAGGGAAGTAGCACCTACTGCAGGAGCTCCTCTCAAAGATCTACTGTTACGGTAAGTTCTTACGTAACTATACTATCTTACTTCGAGTGGGAGCTCTTGCAGCAGGCTATCACAATCAGGACTGAGTCCCAAGCAGTCCCACAGCAAGGAGGTAGCCGACCCCAGGAGGTGGAATATGCTGACTCCAGAGGCCTTAGGACAAAAGCCCTTGTAAAACGGCTAGGCTGAAGCCAGCCCGGTATCTGGAGACGATATCCAAGCCGTAATGCTTGATAAAAGTATGCACCGAATTCCAGGTTGCGGCCGCACAAATGTCCTGTATAGCAACATTTTGCAGGCCGGCGAAAGAAACTGACACTCCTCCAGTGGAGTGACCCCCTAACCGGGCCCGGCAGAGGTTTATTGTGATGCTCGTAGCAAAACGAAACACAGCAAACTATCCATTTAGAGATAGTTTGCTTGGACACCAGTTGACCCCAGCAATGTGGTGCAAAGGCCACAAATAGCTGCTCCGATTTACGGTACTGAATCGTCTTTTTGAGGTAAAACCTCAGAGTCCTGTGGACATCCAATGTGTGGAGGAAAGCCTCCCCTCTATTGGAAGGGGAAGGAAAATAAACAGGAAGATCAACCGACTGGTTGAGGGTCAATTCTGAGACCACTTTCAGAAGAAACTTAGGATTCGTTCTAAGGGAAACCCTTTCCCTGTGGAAAACCAAATAGGGCTCTTTACACATCAGAACCTGAAGCTCGGAAACCCTTCGAGCTGAAGTAACAGCAACCAAAAAGCAAACCTTCCAAGAAAGGTAACGCAGCTCACAATCCGCTGCTGGCTCAAAAGGAGGGAGGGTGAGTTTCTCCAACACAAAAAGGAGGTCCCGAATGGGAGGTCTCATGTGTAGAATTCCCCTAAGAAAGGTGCGGGCCACATCCAATTGTGCTAATGCTCTCTCTCTCCCATGAGAGCATGGTAGGCGGAGATTGCCCACATGTGCACCTTGACAGAGGAGTAACTCAGGCCCTTATCGTACAAGGAGAGGAGATACTGTAAAGCTCAGTTTACAGGGCAGGTGACGGGATCCAAATGTTGCGGCAACGCCCAGAGACAGAAACGCTTCCACTTCATAGCGTAGGTGGAGCGAGTAGAGGGCTTTCTTGCTGAGACTAAGACCGCCGCCACTTCCGGGAAAACCCCGGATCTACTTTGAGCTACATCTGAAGGAGCCAAGCATGTAGGTGTAAGGATCGAAGATCCGGATGGACCAGAGACCCTTGGTCTTGGGACAGTAACTGCGAGCATATGGGCAGTGGAAGTGGAGGTTCCATGGATAACCACTGCAGAAGTGGGAACCAAATCTGCCGAGGCCATTTGGGGGCCACTAGGATCATCTGGGCCCCTTCTGCCTGTAACTTGAGCAGTACTCTGACTGAGAGGGAAGGGCGGAAAGGCATAGAGAAACCTCCCTGCCCAGCAAAGGGATAACTCGTCTGGCCAAAAAACTCCAGGCGTCTGCTCTCGCGAGCAAAACGTTGGCAGTTTGGCATTGCATGGTGATGCAAAGAGGTCCAGCTCTGGAAGACCCCATCTGTCGAAGAGCTGGTCTGCCACAGATTGTAGCAGCTCCCACTCGTGCGCTCTGGCGCACGACCTGCCGAGGCTGTCGGCCAGATTGTTTAGGATGCCTGGAACGTGCATCGCGGACAGTAGAATGCCCCACTCCAGTGCCCAGTACCAGACTCTCATCGCCTCCCTGCAAAGAGGATATGAATGAGTGCCTCCTTGCTTGTTGATGTAAAAGACGACTGCCATGTTGTCTGTCTGAATTAGAAGAGAATCTGGTACCAGATCCTCTCAAAAAGCCTGGAGGGCGTAGAGGACCACTCGCATTTCCAGTACATTGATGTGGAGGGACTGCTCCTCAGGTGACCAAACCCCCTGCATTCGATGTGCACCCAGGTGCGCCCCCCACCCCAGGTCTGATGCATCTGTTGTCAGAGTCTGACCTGGTGGCTCCGGACGAAAGCTGACCCCTTTCTCCAGATTGTTGGGGTCCATCCACCAAAGCAAAGTTCTCCTGACTGGCTCAGAGATCTTGACCAGAGAGTCTAGGTCATCGTAGCTTTGGTCCCACTGCACCCTAAGCATCCACTGTGGGACTCTCATGTGGAGGCGGGCCAAGGGAGTGACTGGAATGGCCGACGCCATGTGCCCCAGTAAACTGATGAAGTTCTGAGCCAGAACTCGAGACGCTATAGAGATCCGTTCTGCCATCTCTCGCAAGCGAAACCCCCTGTCTTGTGGGAGAAAAGCTATGCCCTGGACAGAATCCAGGATCGCTCCTATGAAGGCGAGCTTTTGGCTGGTCTCTGGGGATGATTTTTGTAAGTTCAGGGTGATCCTCAGCTCTCGGAACAGGGTATAAGTGTCTTCGAGAGCTCGTAAGAGGCTGCCTCTTGACGGGGCCGTAAGTAGCCAATCGTCAAGGTAAGGGAACACATAGTGTCCCATCCACCTCAGAGCCGCAGCCACCACTGCTAGGCATTTTGTGAAGACTAGCGGAGTGGAAGAGAGGCTGAACGGAAGCACTCGAAACTGAAAATGCTCCCCTTGGAAGTGGAACCTCAGAAACTTCCTGTGGGGAGGATAGACCCCGATATGCATGTATGCATCCTGTATGTCGAGAGAACATAGCCAGTCCCCTTGGTGCAGCAAGGGGAGGAGTCCTTGAAGAGTCACCATCCTGAACCTTTTGTACTCGATAAAGAGGTTTAGAGGGCTGAGATCCAGAATGGGACGAAGGTCCTCAGTCTTTTTGGGACCAGAAAAAAGTGGGAGTGGAACCCCTGACCCTGCTACTTCAAGGGGACCCTCTCTATTGCTCTCTTCTGCAGGAGAGTCTGACTTTCTCCTTCTATTAGTGGGATGTGAGAAGGAGGATAGCAGGAGAGCTTTGGCGGAGTATGCAGAGGAAACTCTGTGAACTCTAGCGTGTGTCCTCTCCGTACAATATCCAAGACCCACTGGTCTGTGGTAATAGACTTCCACCCTTCGAAATGAAGGGAGAAGTGGCCCCCAACTGGCTCCCCTGGGACTTCTGGCAGAAGGGGGGGAAGAAGGGAGTCATTGGGCAGAGCCGGGAGTTGGGAGAGAGGTCTGGGAGGAATTGAGCCGACGGGCGGGAGGTCCACCAGACTGCTGGTTCCCGGATCTCCTGTGGAAGCCACCTCTCTGCCCCTGTTGGTTGCCACGGGCTGAACCTTGACTGCCTGAGGGCTTATGAAAGGGCCGTCTACGGTGCTGATGTTGCTGGTCGCCACGGTACATCTGGCGGACCGACCAGATTGACTTGCCTGACTTCTGGAGGTGGGAGATCAAAGCCTCCATCTCCTGCCCAAACAACACGGTACCCTGGAAGGGCAAATCCCGGATACCGGCCTGCAGATCCTGGTGAAAGCCCGAGACTCTCAACCAGGCATGGTGCGGAAGGCACACCCCAGAGGCGCTGCCCTGGCTGCCGTGTCTGCAGTGTCATACGAGGCCCTCAATACATGGGAGCCTACATCTGAGCCTGACTGCAGAAGGGCCAGGAGCTCTGTCTTTTTGTCAGAGTCTGGCATGGCCTGTGTCAGCTCTAGTCCCCTTTCCCATAGTGCATTCTGGTACTGTACCATATGCGTTAGGAAATTAAGGGAGCGGATGGAACAGGTGGAGGCTGCATAAACTTTTTTGCCCACCTGGTCCAGGTATCGGTACTCCGGGTCGGGAGGCTGTGAGCTGAGGTGTTTCGGTTGCCGAGATTTGTCATGGGCAGCTGTGATCACCGACAAGTCAGCCTGAGGGTGTTCCGCTAGGAAGGGTTCCGCCCTTGGGGCCTTATACAGCCTATCCGACTTCTTAGGAACTGCCGGGATTGAGGCCGGATGCATCCAGGTGGTCCTAGTAAGATCCTGGAATGTATCCACCAAAGGAGGAATAACCAGAGGCTTTGGCTTCTTTTGCCTCAGGTACTTGGCCAATCTCTGGCGTTCTGGATCCAGGTCCTCCGTGTCCCACTCGATGGAAGCCTGGATGTGCCTCATGACGTCCATAAAAGTAGGATCATCTGGAGACGAGCGAGGCTGGTCCTTCTCTCCCGGGGAGCGCTTGAGGCTGACAGAGGATGAAGAGGTCAACGATGAAGAGGAGGATCAACTATCCGACTTGGAATAGTCTGACCCTGTCCTACGACCATGCCTTCGCTGATGTCGGTAGCTAGAGGACCGACGTCGGTCCGAAGACCGACTCCGGTCCCTGGACCGGTGACGGAGCAATGACCAACGTCGGTCAGAGGACTGACGATGGGATCGTTCTCGCCTAGCGCGAGAAGGGCTCCTGGAGCGTGACCTAGTCCGACGTCGGTCACCAGAATCCCTGGAGCGACCTCGGTGGTCCTCGGACCTGAAGCGGGAACGAGTCCTGGAAGGGGGTGAAGGCTGGCACCGTGACTTCAGCGTGGAAAACTCACCCCCGGCTGTGGTTCTCCCACAGGGTCTGGTACTGGTGTCTGGGCCGGCGACGGAGGGACCGCTTGTGGACCTGCCCCCACCAAAAGGAGAAAAGATCCTTGAGCTTGTCCTTGGTGACAATTTCAGCCGCCGCTCGAAATGAAGTCTCCGGAATGTCGGGACACGAGGGAGAGCTCTCCTGAGGGCCCAGGGGGGAGGAGGACTTGAGCGACGGGACATCGGTATTCCAACCATCGACCCCGTGCCCTTTATCCTTCAACTGGCGTCGGTGTAGGGACCAACGACAGGGTGATGCCAGGGGGCGCCGGAGAGTCCTTGGTCTCCGGAGGTGCGCCTTTAGCAGGCGGCGTCGGTGCCTTAGCAGGTGGGGCCGAGGCAGGCACCTCTAAGGACTTGATGATGACCCTTAGTGGAGTCACCTTCAGTTTGGCTGGCTTCTCCCCCGACGGGCCGGCCTTAGCCTGTGGAGTCTTTAGAGGTTCTCCAGACCCTGAAGGATGGGTCTTTTTGGGAGAAGGCCGCGAGTGTGAACGGGACCGAGACCGGGACCGCTGACGGGACCGACTATGGTCCTTGCTGTGGCACTTCTTCTCCTTCCTCTTCCCCTCCAGGGAGCGCAGATCCATCTTCTGCTCCAACAGGTAGGCCTTGAGGGCTTTCAGGCGGTGGAAGCGGGTCCGGCTGGTAAAGGCCTGGCAATCTGCACAGTTGGCGGTGTCGTAGTCGGGGCCCAGGCAGAAGATGCACCACTGATGGCCATCCTTAGCAGGGATCTGCCTCCTGCAGTCACACTTGTTTAAGTGTTCTGGTGATGCCGATGCCCGAGAAGACATTGAACCCGGCCGGGTAAGAAAACGGCTGACGTCGGTACTGGGAAGCGGCAAGAGCGAGGAAAACAACGCTCCAAAATGGGAAAAAGTGATAAGGCAATGGCAGCGAACTGACATCGGTACCTGAGAACGGTAAAAACCGTCGAAAAGAGGCAGGAATCTTGCTAGAAGACGTTCTTTTTCGCTGAATCGCAGACAGAAGCAAAGTCACTCAGCTTCATGTGTGGGTATGCGGCGGGAAAGAACTGAGGTGGAGCTCGGTCCACCCTCTCTTGTACCCTGACCGACGTCGGGGCGGGGCCGGTGTCGGGGACGGTCCCCGCTGGTATTGCTGGCAGAAGTGTTCACCAGAAAGTCCTAGTGCCTGCAGCATAGTCCTGATTGTAATAGCCTGCTGCAAGAGCTCCCACTCAAAGTAAGATCAGGCAGGATCCATGGCTCTTGCCCCATGGAGGTCCTGTGTGAAGTGCTCAGGCTCCAGTCCGCTAGAAGCGGATGAGCGGTGGCAGGTCCAGCAGCCCAGGAGGGCTCTGAAGTGTAGAGGATCTGGGGAGAGAGGAGGGGAAGTTAAGAACAGGTGTAGAATGGGAGGGTTACAAGCCAGACAATAGCAAAGGTAGAGGTGTTGGTAAAGGTGTAGCTCAGGAGAGAATTACAAGGAGAGTCAGGTTTCATGAAAGGGGGGTAGTTGAGAGGAGCAAGAGGAGGACTTATCACTCTAAAACTTAAATTAACTTTAAACAAAGCTGTAGAAGGGCTGTAATCATTTAGGCTCTAAGAGTCTCTGTTTGAAATCCTTGCTAAAATAGGTTGTACTAACTGTAGCTGTAATACAGTGACTAAAGCATAGCAGAAAATTAGATTTTATCTTCACAGAGATGAACCTAGGCAGTCTTGACTTAGAAGAAACAACTTAAAAATGCTCTAAGTACTATGTTTTAGGTAGGAGCAAAAGGCGCCTTCAGAGATTAGATAGTAAAATGCTGGGAGCTAAAACAGAGAGCTCCAGCCAATAGCAGAGAGTCCCTGGCAGCCTGGACCAATCAGTGGGCAGGTACCAAAATTTCAAAAGTTCTTTGTTGGCTGGGAGGCACTGGTGGTGCTGAAACATACCTAAGCAGATACAGCTTAGCCTGGCTGAACTAGCGGGGTGGCTCAATGCAGCAGTCCAAGGAGGAAGTCTCATGAGGTGGCAGCTAAGTGGTCCAGCATCAGCGGGTGCAGGCTTTAGTTCCTGGCCCGAGGAACAGGCAGAATCCATGGCTCTTGCCCCGGGGGAGGTCCTGTATGAAGCGCTCAGACTCTGGTCCATAGAAGTGGATGAGCGGCAGAAGGTCCAGCAGCCCAGGAAGGCTCTGAAGTGTAGAGCCTGCATGTGTTCAGGTTCAACCAATCACATACTTTGCTAAAGCAAGCTTGTTTTTTACATACACTGACAGACAGATAGACAGGCATATATACAGATAGATGACTAACAGACAGAAAAACACAGATAGGCTGAGAGAAAGATATATAGATATGTGACAGAGACAGATATATAGATAATTGATAGACTGACAGATAAATCAACAGACAGATAAATTTCTGGGACAGGGAGCGACTCTGTCTCTTATGGTAAAAGATGGACTTCTAGCAAGTCCTTTGGCTGCTTTCTGATTTCTTGACTTTGCATTGCAGTTATCTCTCACAGACTTGATGTAAAAATGCTCTTTTTACCACATGACATGGGAAGGGATCCATACATATAAACACATAACATATTTCATGACGGAGTAGTAATTTTTTTTTTATTTACAGAGTTTTATTTTCTGAAAACAACGCTAAACTACAGCACACATGCTTCTTCAGAGAGAGCTGCCTTATCTGATTAATCATAAAATGTTTGTTGAGTACAGCTTGATGGACTTTTACAGCGTGTTGACATGAGAATCTGAAAGCCACAAACCCCACAGACAGACAACAGCAATGAAAATGCCCATTTCCCGTAATACTATGACCCAAACCAACATTCAAATAAAATAATGAAGGAGGAATAGGCAACTGGTGTCACTCAAACCAGTATAGTGTGTGGGGGGGGGGCAAAAAAAGGGGTCTGATGACACACACAAAGAGTGTAGAAGGGTGCATACATTTTTTTAATTTCTCTAAAATATTCTGACTCAGTTAAAGCTCTGTTCCCTCCGTAACATGACTGACACGGCAGTTCCTTTCACTTTAGTCTTCCCTATACAGACATATACAGACTCTAGACCTAATCTACATAGGTAGAATTGTGCATATTCCAGCCATGGCTCTGTACCTCCTGATGTCTGTCCACACCAGCCAGCATCTGTAGCTGGAATCTGCACTCCCGCTGATGCAGAGCCACGGTATTTGGGAAGTGGCAGCAGGGATGGGAGGAGCTGGTCCGAACCACAGGCAACCACTCAGATGCCTCTGCCAGTCCCAAGTGAATCCCTGCCAGCACAGGGAGCAGGGAATGTCAGGATATATGCACAAACAAGGATCCTGATGATGTGCTGAGTTAAATCCACACAATGACAGGCCAGCCGACTGGCACAAGGGTAATGCTACTGCTCGCCATGCCAGCAATCCGACTTCAAGAATGGAACATGAATCATTGGTGGCAGGTGGGGAGAAAGAATGATTCAGCATCTCAGAGGATGCTTTCCTTTGGAGGAGGATATAGCAGCTGCTACACAACCACCACCTTGGTGGTCACAGGCACAAGTGCAAGTGGAACTCGAGGCGAGGGAGGAGAGATGCTGGCTGAGGTTGATGCAAGGACACACACTCCTGTGCACATGCTTCAAATAGCTCTTGCAAGTCAGTTTCTCAGGAAAGTGGGAGCAAGAATAACAGGAAAATACCCCAGCTATAGCAGAATGACATTGGTCCTGCACCACTGACTTTGGCACCTGCCTCTGGACTGAGCATGGACCTCAGATGGGATATGGCCCACCTCATCGACTCCACCCTGGGGGGGGGGTAAGCCAGAAGGATCAAGGAGGCAGGGGTGAGTCCAGAAGAAGGTGGGTGACATGGCTGGTGTTTGGTCACAGTTCATGACAGCAAACCAGGGAGTTGGAGAATACTAGAAAGTAAAACTATATATATAATAAGAGTTTGATCGTGCCCCTATATTTAGGGTTATGAAGGCACTTCTATATTAAAGTCAAACTTTTGCATGTTAATAACTTTCTCATTCAACAGATTTGCCTGAAATTTGGTATGTGTGGTGGGGCATGGTAGATGTCTTGATTTGTCAAATTTTGTTTTGGTCGGACTTACGGTCTTTGGGCACCAAAACGCTGAAAAATGCACTTTTTGCCAGTTATGTAGGCAGTTTTGGGGGAATTTGCCCGTGGCCCTGCATGGCTGTTGTGTGGCATGCCACTCTGCAAGACGGCGCTCTGAAAGAGCTTTGCTGGCCAAACATGCCACTTTTCGATTCGTGAAAAAATATTAAGGCATTCAAAAGTTATTGTACTTTTAAGCTCCCATTATAAGTCAATGGGAACATTTTTATGGTTATTTTGCGAACAAAGAATGGGGTTTGGGCCATCTTGTCCCGCCTGGCAATCAAAGAATTTGTAGCCTCGCGGTCAAAGAATCTTTGACCCCGAGAATTCTTTGATCGTGACCGTTGCCATCTTGTTTTTGAATTCCAATCATAAAAACTAAATATCTCGGCTCATGGGTCACTCCTAAAGTAAAACTTGGATGGGTTTTATTCAGGGGGCCTTTATCGACCCATGGCCATGGTTTGTTACAGAGCGGTCAAAGAACAGAGTTTCAACATTTCAAATTCTTTGATCATGGCTCACTAATGATCTTTGATTGTGAGCCTGCAAATTCTTTGACCGCGAGATTCTTTGCCAGTGATCTTTGATCGTGAGTGAGGGACGAGATGGCCAGATGAAAAAATTAAACTTCTCAGCCCAGGGGTGCCCTAGGAACAAAAATGAGGGTGAGTTTTGCTCAGGGGGCTTCATTCTCTCGAACCATGGTGGTGGTTTACTTTATTTCTTAAAATATTTTGATTTTGAGCATTTTTAATTCTTTGATCATGAGCCTGCAAATTATTTGACCGCGAACCTGCAAATTCTTTGATCGTGAGATTCTTTGATCGCGATCTTTGATCACAATATGACGACCAGATGGCCCAATTAAAAAATTAAATTTCTCAGCCCAGGGGTGGCCTAGGAACACACATGAGGGTGGGTTTTGCTCAGGGGGCTTCGTTTTATCAAATCGTGGTGGTGGTTTACCGCAATTGTTTCAAAATTTTGAATTACAGCTTTTGTTATTCTTTGATCGCAAGCCTGCAAATTCTTTGATCTTGAGATTCTTTGATCGCGATCTTTGATTGCAAAATAGGGACAAGATAACCAGATTTTATAATGGAATAGATAGGCCAATTTTACCAATCTTTAAAATGAAATATCTCTGAAACGGTTTGGTCTTTTCACTTGAAATTTTGAGGCTATTGATGGCATGCCTGTAGATGTGAATTGTGGTGTTTACATGTCAAACAATATATTTTTTGCAACGATATTGCATGGCGCAGTTTACCTTTTGTGGACAGCATTTTCCATTGTGGTAGTGGCTTCAAATTTGTTTGGTATCTGCGCTTGGTGCTGTTGATGTTGTTTTTATTCAATAGGTGTGTAACATGTCAACAGGTGCAGAATTCTGCTACTCCAAAGAACGAAAATCTGAAATTTTGAGACGTTATGACTCAGAGACGGTTGCTCTTTTACATTCGATTTTGGAGGGTCTTCAGGGGATGTATTGTGCATCTGAATTATGGTGTTTAGCTGTTGCAAGATTAGTTTGCTGCACAGATATTATGTGACACACTTTACGTATTCCCACAGTGCTGGTTGGGCCCCATGCTCCCACACATATGCGCTACTGCCAATATATATTATATTCAATACTTGCACTGTTATGGTACTCAGAAACTTACAAGTTGGTGGGACCGCAGGGCCCTTTCCCACCAACTTGCGTTACTTACTTTTTGAGAAAGAATAGAAAAGTAGTAAGGAAATTCTATGCAAAAAACTGCGTTAATGCACCATTTAGGGTTAAAGCACAAAAAGTCAGGAAATGAAGAATCTTTAGGTTGCCCCTCCACCCCCTCCCTTGTGGACCGGCCAATCATCCCAAGATTGACAGATGACGGGGTGTGTCATTGGGGTTGTGAGGCCTAAAGGTTGCCCCATTTTTCTTCACTGTTGCTTCTGAATATGATTACACAAGGAATGGGTCAACATTTAGCCCTCACAACCCATATGACACACCCTGTCATCTGTCAATCTTGGGATGATTGGCGGTTTCATGGTGGGGGGATGGAGGGGCAACCCTAAAGATTTTTTGTTTCCTGGCTTTTTGTGTTTTAACCCTAAATGATGCAGAAACGCAGTTTTTTGCATAGAATATACAGTGTGGAGTATATATATATATATATATATATATATGCATATATATATATATATATATATAAGCTGGTCATTAATGGGGGTCATTAATCTTAATAAGCAGTTCATCCATATTAATGAGCAGTCCATTGATATTCATAAGTAGCTCATTTCTACGCTTGAGCAGCTTTTTCTGATGTATATTTTACTTCCAGAGCAGTCTTTGGTATTCCTGAATGAAACGAGAGTCCCAATGTTCATAAGGGGAGGTCCCGAAAAGCCCATGTTGAAAATGTGGTGCAAATAATGGCCGTAATACAAGCGTGCGTTGTGTAGCTTCTATGCAGACTCGTAACTTCAATCGTTTTGAATATTTTCACTCCAGATTTTCAACATTGCCATTTTTTTCATATCTCTTGACAAATAGTACAGCAGTAATTTCTCACATCCTGCCTAAAATGTTTTTTTGTACCTCTGCCGCAGAATGGTGCATCGCTGTGTGAAATCAGCTTTCGGGAAGGATTAACAAAATCACAGTGCCAGTGTTCATGAGGGGATTTCCCAAAAAGCACATGTTGAAAACTTGTTCAAAGAAAATCTCAAAAACTGCCATCTTACCAGCGTGCATTGTACAGTTTCTACGCGAGCTTGTAGCTTCGACAATTTTTCATATTTTCCCTCCTGGTTTTTAGCATTTCCCTTTTCCACAACTCATTTTTCACATCCTGCCCAAAATACTATTTTGCTCCTGTGGCACAGAATAGCAGATTCACAGTGTGAACTCAACTTTCGGGAGAGAGTAATGAAATGACAGTGACATTGTTCTTGAGGTGGGGTTCCCAAAATGCCATGTTGAAAATTGGGTGGAAGAAATCCCAAAAAATTCTCGAATTACATGCGTCCCTTGAATTAAGGCACCCACAGTGCCTTTTAATGCCCATATCTCAAAAACAATGTGATGTACATATTTTGACCAACCATAGTATTTTTCATGGAGGTCTCGCTGTCCTGATTACAGTGACACTTGAATTGTTTTCCTATCTGCTATGGTTCCCGAGATAATGTCAAATTAGTGTTACAAGGGTTCCTTGCCCCATAGGGCTGCTGCATGGCTCTGCAGCCATGCATAAGTGGGACCACAAGGCTCAGAGGACCCATGGGCCCACACATGCATATCATTATGCAGAAATGGGTACCTTGTTGGGGCCCTGTGCTCCCACCAAAACATGATATTTACTAGTTATATTACACTTTTTAAAAAAGAAAGGGAATTCATTGCAAAAAACTTCATTTAATGCATCAGTTAGGGTTAAAGTGACAAAAGTGGGGAAATGAAATGCTAGGGTTATACCCATAATCCCAATAACTGCCCCACCACCCCAATCCTCCAAAGACTGACAGACGCTGAGTTGTGCCATGGGGTCAGGAGGCTCAACTCTCACCCCATCCCACATGTAAACAGGTTGACATGCTACAGTTATGAGGGATGGGGTGAGAGTTAGCTCAACTCCAATGGCACAACCCGTATCTATGGGTCTGTGGAGGATGGGGGTGGGAGGTGGGGGGGTTATGGGCTGAACCTTAACTTCTCATTTCCCTATGTTTGTCTCTTCAGCTTTATCTGATGCATTAAACAAAGTTTTTTGCAATGACTACATAAGAGCTGGTAATTAATTGGGGGTCATTAATCTTAATGAGCAGCTCATCCATATTAATGAGCAGGCCATTGATATTCATAAGTAGCTCATTTATATCCTTGAGCAGCTTTTTCTGTTGTATATTCAGTCAGTTGGCAGCCCCCAAAAAGTGAATTACTTCATGACTGGGACGGCACCTCATTTAAACTGTTCCCAGCCACCCATGCAATTTAGTGAACATTTTTACTAAAAACACATGAGCAGCAGTATGAGACCTAGTATCTATTAATGATTAGATGATAAGGTTCTAAAGCCAGTTGGAACCTTTTGATTCAGTAAATATCTGTGTCAATTCAATGCTTGTGGGCTAAGTCAGGAGCAAGGAGGGCCTTACTTCATGCCAGGCACTTTCGGTTTGCTGCTGTTAGTCTCTGAGGTCCCAAATCAACTCAAGGCTGGCCGCTGGGGTCTCTTGGGCTGGCTGCACTGGCCGCACTGATAGATCTTAAATTCTTGTTTATATTTGTTAAAATATACTGGCTGCTGCAGCAGTGTTATGATGTGGCTTTACAGGATGGGAAGGGGGGTGACGCATGGGATCTGCCTGGCATGGCGTGCATGCCTCATCTCCCTGACTCATTGAGTGCCTTTTGGTTGATTAAGTGTCAGCTGCTCAGCATTTTTTTATATTTAATTTAAAATGTACTGACTGAGTACACGGTGAGTCTAAGACAAGTGCAGTGCAGTCAGTGGCAGTCTCTGTTCCTGCAGGATGGAAAGGGGGACCTGTCTCGGAGGTGGTGAGGGAGAGTGAAGGAGGGAGCACTGCAAAAGTCGGTAGCTCCCAGCCTCCCAACTTGGGAGGGGTAAACGAAGAGAAACTGCAGTGCACGAGGGATTCACTGGGTTGCAGACCATCTAGCCATGCAGGGGGATGATATATATCCACTCCGCTGTGTAGTGGCCCAGGGTAGATTGTTGCTTTTATTTGTGCCACGTCACCATCATTACTCATACAGAGACCACCTTGATGGCTTAGCCTAAACGGTTCTGCACATGGTGCCGCTGCTGGTATAGGCCAGCAGGGCCAGGCAGAAGTGAGATTGATAGCCAAGTTGGACTTGGGAGGGCTGTGGCACTGTGGTGGGGAGGGGAGTGGGACTTGTCTTTCACTGAGGGGACTGGGTGGGGTGACTCAGCAGATACAGATTAGTATTATGTTGTTAGCAAGAGTTTTCTTCATGCGAGTTAGTCAGTGCACATGTCGCATGGAGTCACTCACTCATGCTCATGGACTGCTCATTGTCATTTTTTTTGTCTTTATTTTAGGTTGTGTAATGCAACTTGTGCTGTGTGCTTGTTCTATATTTGTTTTTCTGGAAGTATCAGTGAGCCAAAGTCAGAGATGGGTGACCTGGATGGTCCCCCTGTGACCCGTCGGATGGCATGCTGCACTGCCAGGTGCAGCAAGACAGTAAGTACTACAGTAAGTACTCTAGTCTCTACTGCGTGAAATCTTACAGTAAGTATGTAGTACAGTCACTATCTGTCATCTCAAGTTAGCTAGTATACTGTTACCGAAGTGTGTACAGTACTACTTAACGGTTGGTGACTGAACTTGCCCATGGCTGGGTATGTATCCTTTTTGGGAGAGGGAGGGGGCTGGCCAGGGTTATTTTTTGTAGGACTATATTGGTAACTGTAAATGTTTATTTTTTGACATACAGTGCAACAGGAACAGGCAGCTATTATCTGCGTGATGGTCAGCAAGCTGGGTCACTCAGTCACCTCACCACTGACTGACTCTTGATTAACTGTATTGTAAGAATCACAGCATGCTGTCATCATGACTATCAAGTCCTCAGCTCAGAGTGTGATATAGCCAAGTTCTCCAACAGCCATACAGTATAGGAAGTGAAGGGAAGTTGGGGACATTAATGATTAATGATTTTTATCATACATATTTTTGTATTTCTTGTTTTTTTTTTCCAATTGTTTAACCAGGAGTAGCACACTAAGCTGAAAGCTTGTTTACATGTGCGACCTGGGAGCACAGGGAAGTTAAGTGACTTGCTCAGGGTCACACAGTGTGCAAGTGGGGGCTGTGGGATTCAAACCCAGGTCTCTCGATTTGCAGCTCAGAGCCTTAGACCACTGCATTATACTGCCTCCTGATTTAAAATTCTCCTGTGTTGTCCTGTCCTGTCTTCCTGCTGCTTCAGCTGTAGCCCCTTTCCAAGTTAACACCCTGAGGTCCTCCCCTGCCCTGATGCCCCGTCACTCACTTCTATGTGACTTGCTTACATCACACAGCAGGACTCTGTGGCATTTAACTTCACACAGCCACAGTCACCAACACCATTGTTGAGCCTGCAAGGGGCCAGTGTTGTGTTGGTGAGGACAGCGAGGTCATACTTGGTCCACTCATCGTGTCACTGGGGGTGTGTGTCCATCTCATCTGTTTCTCCCCTTAAGGCCTGGAGGTGGAGCATGTGTGCCTGTGTGTGTAGTGCGCAGTGCTGCTGCATGTGTACTGGCAATGGTACCAGAGATGATCCGCGCCCGACTGACACCCACACAGGGACTAGCCGTAACCCCCCCCCATGCCTGATGCTACCATCGTGAGCTAGCTCCACTCTGTGGCAGCAAAGTTACATGTTTTCGGTATTTTAGTTGTTGCTGCCTTGCTAACATAGTTGACTAGTGCTGCTGCTAGTACTGTTTTGTTTGTATGAATGAATGAGATTTGATTGTGTGTTATTTTGTTTCAGGTTGTTGATTCATACATTTTCAGTGGAAGCACCGACACCGGCCACTGTCAGTCTGGACCAGTTTTCATCATATTCGTGAAGAAGACAGAACAGAAGAGAGAAGACCCTGGCCTGGAATGGAAGACAAAAAAGGTATGAAAAACTCCACTCCTCATTTTGTAATGAAATTTTTTTGGGGGGGGGGTTATTTTTTTAGGATTGACCTGTTGACTTCATCGATGGATTTTTATAGGATTGTTAATTTTTTCAGTGACAGTCTGTCACAGTGTTAGCCAGTCAGCCCATTATGCAACTCTGGTAAGTGGGTAGTAGTAGGTTAGGTACATACGCTACCATGGCTATCTGGCTATGCTACTGAACCCAGTTAGGTAAGTAGGTTACCTTACCCTAGTTCAGGTATGGTGGGTGGGAACTTAAGGGTTTAACTATACTGTGGCTGCTGCTGCGGCTCTGCACTTGTTACCTTACTTAAGTTGTCATCATTATTGGAGACAAGAATAGAAACGAACATTGACAGTGAGGGAGGACTCAGTAGACTCAAAGAATGAGTTTGCTATTCTTAGTAAGACAGTAGATCTACATGAGGGATAATAGGGGCCACAAATAACTGATTACTTTGTTGTTATAACATGAATGGCCTGAAAGTCTGAGTTTCAGATATAAATATGGTTCTAGGACTGCGTTTCTGTTTTCTTTTGTATTTTTTTTTTGTTAATATAATTTTTCTGTACAGACACACAGAGCATCTAAGTGCTGACGACAATCCTTTGTGGCGGTGTGATCATCCCAGTGTGCAACATTCTTGGCTATCCTCCTTGTATCAGTTGAAGAGTTACGCAGCAGACGAGCAGCTGATCAAGACAAGAGCGGCCACTATCTGAAGACTTCTGAAGTCATCTGCTTTGTGTCGTGCTAAATGCTAACCTGAGAATTGAACTGGTTTTGGGGAACCGTGAGTAGATGAAGGATGTACTGGCTGCCGCCAGCAAGTCCCTCTCACCAAACAAATAGAAGACTCACTTAATCTGAAATGGAATATGTGCTACTAGCAGCGAGGTCCACACTTCATATAGAGACTTTACAGTTATTTGACAGGCAGACAGTGATGCAGATAATGCAAAATAACTGATCAATCTCACCAAGACATTTCCACTTCTTGTTATATGTTGTTATTAAGTCACTTACACAAATGTCAGTCAGTCACTCCGTAGTAAGTCACAGTCTTTTTTTTTTTTGAGGTTCAGTCTCAACAAATATAGAGAAATGGGAAATATGAATTCTCTAGTATTCATAAACCACCAGACTATTGCCCATTAAATTCGTTAACATCATAACCTCCTGCACTACACTATTCTAGGGACATGATCCAGGCTTATTGTTCTACGACCTACCTTACTCATATTTATCCTTATATTCTATATGTTTTTTATCTTTATTTATATTCCTTCTGATATATTAGCTAGAAAGGGATGCCATATTTCTTCAAATTCCTCCTCCTGTCCCTCTTTAATAAAGTGAATTCTTTCCATATTCATTGCATCCACCATATGATTTAACCAACTTTTAAAAGTTGGTAGATTAGGGTCTTTCCATTTTGTTAAAATACATTTTTTTGCAGTCGTCATAACTATAGATACAAACACTTGTTGAGGCTGTTCAAAGGGGCAATTATAGATTAGATGTATCAATGTGCCCATTGTAGTGGTACATCTTGGACATTTTTATTTCTTTACTCATTTTATGCAGTTTATACAGTGTAAGATACATTCTGTGTAAGATGTTATACTGAATTTGTCTTAAGTTAGTTGCTTTTATATTCACAAATGCTGATGCCAAGATCTCTTTCCATATATCTTCCATCTTTTCTTCCTCAATCGGCCCTTAATTCCATTTGCCATTTTTGTTTTAATTTGACCATCTCTTTACTGGGCAATCCAAATAGCGAACCATAGAATACTGATATCAACTTTTTATTTTCCTTTTGTTCTACTATTTTTTCTAGAATTGGTGTCATTCTTAATTTTAGGTCGCCATTAGTTGTTTTTATGTATTGTTTAATTTGTATATATTTGAAATAGTGTATATATGGGAGGGGATATTTTTCTCTTAGTTGTTCAAATGTAATAAATTCTTCTTTATCAAATAGTTGACCCATTTCTTTCAAGCCACATGAAGACCAGAGTTTAGTAATCTGATCCTTCATAGATAGAGAATGATTCCAGTTATTATAGAAAAGTGTATATTTTGAGATTCCCAAGTCATATTTCATAATCTTATGAATTTGGATCCAACTTTTAAATGTTGTTCTCACAGAGATTGGAAGCGTCCTTAACCTAATTCCATGCTTTTCCTGTCCTGAAAATAAAAGATTCATTAGAGTAGGGTAATTCCCTTCTGATTGTTCCATTGTAACTGCATTTCTTACTTCCATCTGATAGTTTATCCAGTTCCATATTACAACCGCCTGTGAAACTAAATTGTATTTATAAAAGTCTGGTAAAGCCAGACCTCCCCTTTCTACTGGGAGCACCAATTTGCTATGTGCTATTCTTGGATTTTTGTTTAACCAAATAAAGTTAGTAATTATTTTTTTTAAAGAGTTAAAAAATGACATGGGGACTTCTATTGGTAGTGCCTGGAATAGATACAGGCTCTTAGGTAATACCTGCATTTTTACCAGATTGGCCCTGCCTATTAGAGTATATGGTAAACTCCTCCATCTCTCTAAATCAATTTTTGTTGTTTGTAATATTTTATCATAATTCTGTGTATATAAATTATCTATATTTTTTGTAATTACGATCCCTAAATATTTGAATGAATCTGTTTCTACATCATATTTAATATTCTTGAACATTTCTTTGCTTGTATCTAATATTTTCAATATCGCAGTTTTCTCATAATTAATTTTAAATCCTGATTCTTTCCCAAATTGATCTGTTATTTGTATAAATTATGTTACAGACTTTTGATCATTATCCAAGTACAGTAAAGCATCATCTGCATATAAGCTTATTTTATATGTATTGCTATACATTAATCCTTTTACCTTGTCATTCTGCCTGATATATTCTGTCCAGGGTTCTATTACAATTGCAAATATTAGTGGAGAAATAGGGCAACCCTGTCTTGTTCCCCTTGATATTTTAAATACAGATGATAGACCATTATTCATTTTTAATCATGCTATTGGAAGATAATAAATCAGTTTAATCCAATCCCGGAAGTTCCCGTCAAAGTTCATTTTCTGCATCACATGTATAATAAATTTCCATTTGACACAATCAAATACTTTTTCTGCATTGATTGTTATCATTAGAGAGTCCTTTGTGTCCTTATTTTCCAATAAATTCACGATTCTTCTGTTTTCGATAATTTTTCTTCCTCTAATGAACCCATTTTGATCTCAATTTATTAAATCTTGCAAAATATCTAACCATAAAGCAAGAAGTTTGGCCAGAACCTTATAGTCAGAATTTAATAATGATATTGGTGTATATGATTTACATATGTCGGGGTCATCTTTTTTTTGAAATAGAAGAATGATTGCTTCATAGAAAGTCTTTGGAAGTTTTTTTTTAGTTCTATTATTTTATTAAATAGTTCCACAAAAATAGGGATTAATATTGTCTTAAATCTTTTATAAAATTCAATTTGTATACCGTCCGATCCTGGAGCGTTTCCTGACTTAATCTCTTTAATTGCTGTTTCTATCTCTAGATATGTAAATGGTAAATCTAATTTTATTTTCTTCTGTTAATTGTTTTAAATTTATTATTTCCAATATACTAATTTGATCTACTGTTTTTTCTTGGGCTGTATATAATTCTTTATAACATTCTACAAATGTATCCATAATTTCTGTTGGATGTTTTTTCAATATTTTGTTCATGTCTTTTATTTGCATTATGGTATTTTCTTGATCTTTTTGTTTGCCATGCCATTAATTTTAAAGGTTTACCTGAATTAATATAGTAATTAGCTCTTGTTTTTAGAATTTGGTGTTCCGCTTTTTTTTTGTAATCAATTTATTATATAAGTCTCTCTTTAATTATTGATGTAAGATATGCTTATCCTGTGTTGAAGAATGAATTTGTTCCAGTGACTTATCTTCTTCCAACACCTTAAGTTGTTGAGACCATTTTTTTTTCTTTCTACCCCATTTCCTGTAAAAGGCCCCTTATCCAGGGTTTGAATGAATCCCAGACCCCCCATAAGTTTGCCAACTTCCTCCACACCTCCTTGGACACTGGTGCCCTGGCTGGCGCGGTATTCATTGACCTGTCTAAAGCTTTTGACACCATATCGCATCCACTCCTGTTAACTACCCTGGACCACATAGGCTTTGCCACTGGACCAGTCTCCTGGTGTGCCAGCTATCTCTCAGCCCGCTCCCAATGTGTGAAAGTTAGTGGAAATCTCTCCAGCACCTGCCCTATTTGCTCTGGAGTCCCTCAGGGCTCTATTCTTGGACCTCTACTCTTCTCCCTTTTCCTCAACTCGCTACCCAGTACATGCGGGTAAGATCCTGCTATATGCTGGCGATGCTGTCTCATTTGCCTCTGATAGTAACCCTCACGCTTCTGAGTTCTCTCCAACTGCTTTTGATTCCGCTGAAACCTGGTTCTCTGAGCATCGACTCATAATCAACCTAAAGAAACAAAAACAATGCTCTTCTCCCACCCCAAAACAAGATCAGCAAATTTCCCTCACTGTTCCTCCACCCTCAAAATCCCCATCGAACCTGTGCAATCCTATAAATACCTGGGGATTGTCTTTGACCCTGCCCTCTCCTTCCATGACCATATCTCCTCCTTGAACTCTGCCGCCAACTTGCGGCTGGGCATTCTCTACCGGCACAAAAAATGTCTCCCTGTGGATGCCCTCCGCCTTGCTGTCACCTCTTCTGTCATATCTCTCATCAAATATGGCCTCCCGGTCTATGGGTCAGCTGATCAGACAGCCCGCAGCAAGGTCCGCCTTACACTTAACAAAGCCTGCAGACTTATCACCAGTGCACCTAGACATACACACATGTCAGCTGTATGCCTTGGCTACCCTACTCAACCTGACCAGCGGCTCATGTATCAAACCTGCCAGCTCACCTTGAAGTCCGGCATGGCTCTATCTCCACTGGCCTAGCTGGCTCTATTCGCCCGACTGCATCGGCTGTGAACACCCATGGTCATCCAAAACAACTCTGTTCATACCAAGGGCTGAGGACTACAAGGCCAAAGGCATTCCCTCACAGAGCACCTACCTGGTATAACTCACTCCCTACCAGTATCTCTGACTCTCCCACATTAGCAAGCTTTAAACTCAGCCTCAGAAACCACTTGTTCATCTCACACAGGTGTTGCTGCCAATAAAAAGGAAAAAAAAAAGTTCTGACAATGCTCGCTGAGCAGCACTCCCCTCCCTCCTACTTTCCTCCTCCCTTTAACTCCCTCCTTCCCTGGCCTTCCCACTCCTTTCTCCTCCACCATCCCTTCTCCCTCTTACCGCCCCTTCTACTCTCACCCCTCTACCCTAACTCTTAATTTTTTACAATCATATGCATTTTGCCTACTGTAACCCTGAACTGTAACTTGCTTGAATCTGTAGTAACTGTTGTTTCTTGTGCTGCTGTCTGTTGTCCTCCATGTGACGAGGCACCTTTGTAAATGTGCCTCTGGCTCAAAGGTCATTAAACTGATGTTTAAATAAATAAATAAATTTATTTCAAAGAACTCCGATTTCTCTTTCCAATAATTCATAAGTAACCTGTGAATCCATTTTCCATAATGGAGATATTAACTTTTGATTGTTCAATTGTATTTCCAGAATACAGGGAGAGTGGTCAGATATCATTATTTCCGGATAAGATACCTTTTTAACTGAGTATAATAAGGATTCTGAGAGTAAAAAATAATCAGTTCTAGAATATGAATGATGCATGTTAGAATAGTAAGAATACTATTTTCTTTTTCCATTTGTATCCATGGGTCCACTAATTTCAAGTCTTCCATAAAATGTTTTATAACCTTAGCAGCAGATTTAAAGTTATTTGTTAAACCAGTTGTTCTATCTGATTTATTTAATTCTAAATTAAAATCCCCCCTATAATATAAGGTGAACTAAAGCATGACAACTGCAAAAAAAAAAAAATCTGAAGAAAATGTCGGATTGTTATAACAAGGGCCATAAATTGTTGCCATAGTCAGTACTTGATTGTCTATTTTTATTTTGGTAATTACATACCTCCCGCTTTAGTCTCTCAATTCTTTCAATACAGAGGGTTGAGAATTTCTTCTATGAAAGAACATAGCAGCCCCTCTAGCTTGTGAGGTATAGGGTGAATGTATGCCCATCCCCCAATTTTTCTGAAACAATGTGAAATCAGATTCCAAGAAAATGTGATTCTTGTATTAATAAGCAGTTAATGTCTTTATTATTAATATATTTTACAATCTTGACCATTTTCATTCTATTTCTTAACCCTTTCACATTCCATGATAATATTTTTAATGTAGTTATTTTATCTTTTTTTTTTTTTTCGGGTTTAGCCTGGATCATTCCCAACCAAATTTTAATGAGATGTGTTTTTTTCCCTTTAGTATCCTGACATGTCTTCATTTTTTTTATGCTTTCCCATTCAATAGATGCTTTCCTTTTTTGTTTAAATTAAGAATACCATTGCCCCTCCCCTTGGGGATCCATATGTCCCCTTCCTATCCTCTCTTGCAGAGATGCATTAATTGGCATTTCTTGCACTTTGTTGATGCGGTCGCATTTTTTTTTCTATTTTTCCCCTTATTTCTCTATCTCCATTCCTTTTTCCTTTATTTTCAACTACTCTTCCTTTCTCTCCTCTGTCCTTCAATATAGTGAGGTGCAAAACAAAAAGAAAAAAAAAGGAATATATATATATATACACATACACTTCATTTAAATGCCAGGAGAATACTAATACTTAATAAGGGCTGGGTCATTCATAATTCTGGTTCCCTTCCTGCATTTTTAACTCTCTAGAGGGGAGGGTTCCCGAGGGATCCCGGCATCCTTGGTGTTGCCCGCCTGGTCTTCGGGCTGCAGGGTGTCCTCCTCCGTCGATTCCCTATGACCGGCGTCCGCCGGTGACTGGGGGGGGTGGTCTTCCGCTCCGGAGATGTCGACTTTGGTCTCCCGGTGTCTGGCTGGCGTCATCAGCTCCTGTGAGCGCCTGGCTGATTTGGAATGTTTAGCCAACATCGGGTCCAATGCCCTTTTCAGGGATGTCAGGTCCTTGGTCTTTCTGGGTGCAGGATCAGGACCTCTGGGCAGTTGGGAGACTGACCTGGAGTCGGTGTCCTGACATCAGGTGGAAGAAGAGGACTTATGGTGCTCAGACTTTGAAGAGGCCTTGGATGGGGTGGAGGAAGCCGAGGGCCTCGATGTCTTGATCGGCTGGAGCGAGGAAAAGCCGCCTGATGTCCGGACCTTAACCGGGGGGAAGGGGCTGTGACCGAGCCCTGGAGGGACAGCGGTCCGATCTGGAGCCGGAGCTGCGGGAGTCCAAGGCCCGAGTTGGGGACCTAGACTGCATCTTCTCCCGGTGTTTATGTTTAGAAGAAGATTATCCCCTGGAGGAAGGTTCTTGGTCCATCCTTTTTAATTTTTCTTCGAGGAGATATACCTGTAGTTCCTTCTGACGGCGGATCCTGGTGTGGCTATTGAACCCTTGGCAAAAGGTGCAGGCCTTGGTATCGTGGTCCGGGCCTAGGCAACGCATGCAGGAAGAGGATCCTTGAAAGGGATCTGTTTTCCGCAGGCACGCTTAGAAAGGTGACCCTCAAGCGATGGAGTTGGAGAGGACATCAGTTGTGCAAAGAAATTCACAGAAAGTTCTGTAGTTGTCATACACTAGGTAGAGACAGAGAGGCCGATGCTGGTGAGTCGACGGCGGGAAAAGAACTGAGGATTATGGAGGACCGCCTCCTTATGTACTACACCTGACGTCAGGGGCGGGACCGACATCGGAGGCAGTCCCCGAGGAATACTGCTAGCTAGAAAATTTTCGTGGGGTCCTAGCACCTGCCGGCTTCAGTTCTAATGGTGTAACCTGCTGCAAGAGCTGTTTCTCGAAGTAAGATCAAATGTTATTTAAGACTTCTTTTGTAACCATAACATTTGAAAAGTGTAGGATTATGTTTAGATGCCATGTCAGTGATGAGAGGTTCTCATACGGGGTAGCAAAGAGACTAACATATGTGAACCCTTATATGATTTTGGTTCATTGCCTTGCACATAGTCTGTCTCTTGCTGCATCACAAGCAGCAAAAAAATGAGAAATACTTGAAGGACTATCAGCGTACACTACAATCTGTGTTTTCATATTTTTCAAGCAGTGCTGTTAGGACTCATCGTCTGACAGAATTAGAAGTTCTTCTTGATGACCCTGTGCTTTGTCTCAAAGAACCCAAACAGGTTCGCTGGTTAGCACTGCATAAAGCAGTTGAGACTGTTAGTAGAATATGGCCTTCTCTTTTAGCATTTTTCAAGAATGACGCTGCTTAAACACAAAATGCCACAGCAACAGGGGTCTTAAAAATGCTGAAAAGTGTAAATTTTTTGTAGTGAAACAACTTTTGCTTGATGTTCTTTCACATGTAACAAAACTCAGCAAGCTTTTTCAGTCTGATAACTTAGACCTAACCATCATTATGCCAGTTATTACTAGTGCAATATATAGCTTAATGGAAATTAAAACAAATCCTGGTCCAATGCTCATGGAGGTTCTCCAGCAACTTACTGAGAATGACAGTTACCTTATTTTAGAAGTAAAAGGACAGACTTGTAAAGTAGAAGAACAACAGTTCAAATTGCAGTTTGAGAGGCTTAAAAATAGCTACCTAGACAAATTGCTAAGCAACATTCACGAAAGATTTCCCAACAAAATGATGGCTGTTTTGTGTGCTTTCCAAATTTTTAATCCTACAAAAAAACAGGATGCTTCACCTCTTCCCGCTGACTATGGTGAGAAAGAACTGGATGGTCTTCTTTCTCATTATGGTCATGAGCGTGTCACTGAACGTGGTGCTGAAACTGATCTTCACATAGATAAATATTCTACAGAGATAGAGTGGTCTCAGGTTAAAGGGTTACTTCAACAACCTTGTTACGCTTGGATGCAATTCTCGGACTTTGGCAAGATAATCATTTCAAAGTATCCTGCTATTCACCCCAACATTTCTAGGTTGCGGTCTGGCCATACCAGTAAACCGTGCCTGCTGTGAAAGGGGATTTTCCTTGCAAAACAGGATCAAAACTAGGTATCGAAGTAATCTCTCAGATTCATATCTTGAGATGCTCTCGAGAATTGCAGCAGAGGGTGTACCACTCAGTGAATTTAATGTGGAGAAAGACCTTCTAAAATGGAAACAAGCATGAGACCACAGGGTGAAATTCACAGTTCTGGGAGAAAGAGTAATGAGCGCAGGTGGTGAACCTTCATCTTCAGGTTCTACATTGTCAGCTGATGCCACAAGTAGTAGTGATACTACTTGTGAAATGACTGTTACAAATCAAAATGAGCAGCCCATACCATTGTCGTCTTCTGATTCAGAAGAATAATTTGTTGAAACTGTAAAGTGCCTCACTGCCTGCATGGTAGAATGTGGCTAGTGGTGGCACTAGCACCACTGCAACTGCACCACCATGTCTGCAAATCACCCAACCTGGTAGGTACACTGTAACTGTACTTTATTGCATCTCCTGAATGGTACTGTGGCAGCACCCCTCACCCTGCTAATCACCATCCAGGTACGTCGCAGTCACAGTGCACAGTCTCTTCTGGTTGGCACTGTCAGTGCACCAGATAAGTACTCCGGAACAGCACGGTGGTAACTCTCGGCCCAAGTCCCTTAAATTTAGTGACAATCAATCTCAGACTCATTGTCTTTCTTCTGTCTTTAGTTTAAGAAGTCCTCACTGATTAAGGTTTATGTAGGAGAACTAGCCTCCCTTCCATAGCACCTCTTCCTATGGGTTGCTCAGCTGCTTGGTACTCGGTGCTATGGTGATGGTGGTACAGTGTGGTAGGTACGGTACATGATGTTATGATGACTGATACACCACCGAAGAAGATAGGACAGTTAGTCTTACTTACCATAATGGTAAGAGTACATCTTCAGGGGGAATCTCAGTCATGTGTCTTTCCCTCCACCATCCCATTTTTCTCTTGGGGGTCTTTTCTTTCAGGAACTGGCACCTGCAGTCCTTGGCTATCTGCTGTAGCTGTCTACTCTTACTGTATCCATCATCACTTTTTTATAGTCAAGTAAGTCACTGGCTGGGACGTTGGGTCCCTCCATTTTCCTGTTCTCAAGTTTCCCACAGCTCTTCTAGCCTTGTTCCACTCTGTCTCGGGGGGGGGGAGGGGCTGAGGAGGATGCTGTATATTTTCCCTTTGCCCTGTTGCTGTGGCATGATGTAATGGAAGCTTAAAGTGTAATGTGTGCTCATGAATGATTATGAGACAATATACATTTGTGTTTTTATCCATGTTTCATGACTCCTCTCACGTAATGAATCACGATCATCCGCACACGATGTGACATCAAGACAGCATATGTGCAAGAAGACGATGAGAAACTTGGAACACGATTGTGGCGAGTGCACCATCCAGCACCATGTACTAAATGCAACTGTAGTCAGTATATTATCTGCATTCTGTCATAACAATCGGAGTTATCAGACCACTGTCACAATGACTACCACTACTAGGCTCTAACTCTGTCAAACAAGTTAATCACAGGAATTCCTTCCTTCCATCCATCCATTCCTCCATTCTCATGTGTACTGCCTCCTATTGCAGTGTTTCACACTGTGTGTAAATTACATTACAACAATATGCCGTTTGCTAGCTCAGCTGTATTCATGTATCGTAGTGTGCAGTAGCTGCAGCCCCTATGCAGACCCCAACAGTACAACATATTGTACACATGAAACGAAAACATCTTAAAGTTTCACACCTTGCTTGGATACACAGCAAGGTAAAAGTAGAAATGATTTTTTACCAATTTTTATACATTTTATTGGTGTACAACAACTACATACAGAATCGGATACCATTCAACATTTTTAACTTCCGGTATCTGGCAGTTTTTTCACAACAAATGTGTTATGTTTGTATTTTCCACCTTCTTGAAACGTAATAGTGTAAAACAGACACTGGTGGAAAACTAAGAAGTCTAAAATCTAATTTTAACCAAGTAACTTTTTGGGGTGTTATTATTGTAACTTGTACTAGATGGCAATTTTTTTTTTTTTTTTTTACACATTCCATGTTTTACAACAAAACATGTCAGTCTATGATATGAATGAACACCTGAAGGAAATCAGTTTAGGTCATTATAATTAACAGCAGTTAATAATTACATTTCCATGATTGTTGTATTAACAGAAGCTGTTAACTATTTCTCAATTTTAACCATAACAAAGTACATCCACTATGGTATATGTCATGTGTCAGCAGCTTACACAAATGTTACATGATACACACAACTGTTAAGAAAATGTATTACACAATTTTTGCAGCTATTTTTTTTTTTGCTGCCGGCCTACATCTAGAGGGCGCCCCCAGCCCTGTCCCCTGACATCCACCATCTGGCACTGACCCGGCCCCAGGGCTTATCCCCCCCCCGGCGGGGCTCTCCAACACCCCACTGGAGACCAGATTCAAGGGGCCAGTGCCGTGGCTGGCTGGGAGCAGAGCCTGCGAGGCGCTCTCCATCACACTGCTGCAGCTAGTGGTTTTTCCTTCCCCTAGGGGTTGGGGCGTGCAATGACACCTGCAGAGTGGAGCGCGCATGCGTCTGAATACACTCCCCTCCAGGCGTCTGCCCTGACTCCTCCCTTGTCTGCAGCGTGGCAGCTGTGTCCCTCAGCCTCTGCTGGGGGTAACCAGGCGCCGACAGCTGAAGTCCCCCTCCCTAGAGATGGAGAACAGTCCATCAGACGCTCAATCCTTTCCCACCCCTGCTAATCCCTGGTGGTCCATGCTCGTTCCCGAACATGGGTTGCCGGCGTTGCGCGAGGTAAGGCGACCAGTGCCTCAGCACCACTGGGCTGGCCGTATTACACGTAATTGATAATTGTAGCCTGATTTTACTTATGTGACATGACAGATGACACTAAGTGTATGTATATGTGCATTGTTGATACTCAGTTTATTTAACACTGATGTCGTGAGAGATCAGCTGGAATTACTCAAATAAAATATTTATATTACAGTGAGTTCAGTTGTCTTATCTTGTGTTACTCTAAGACAAATACACATTTGATACACTCTACGGCACTGTGTGACTAAGCTAACATTACAATTGCAAGAGTCACAAAATAACACTGGGCCCGTCCTGTCCCTCCTACTACACTTGATGCTTGCTAATTACAGTGACAGGCAGGCACCAGGAGGCACTGACAATCATTGAAAAATCAACACATATGTCAACAATAACATGACATCTTCTTCCTCCTGTCCAGTGTCCCTCCCATCCCTCCTTCTCATTCTGCCTAAAAGGTAAATTACTGTCATTACAAAAGGGCAGTCCCAGAGTCCCACTCCCAGCTGGCTTGATGTGTGTGAAGAAGCTGAACTACGCTTGCACACCTCTCATAGGCTGCTGCTACTCTATTACTCCTCTTGGCGTGCTGACTATCCTCAGTCAGTCCTTTTCTGTCTTTCTCCTGTACTTCCTTTCCTGTACATAGTTGATCACACAGATTGCATAGCTAACCGTAGCTGCCTGGACTGGTACATAACCTGAAAGATGCAAAAAAAAAAAAAAAAAAACCTCTTAGAAATAATAAGTAAACTGCTTTAACTTCTATATTAACATACAGACAATGTTAATGTATTTCTAAGGATTCTGATTTTTGGACCCACAAATTTAGTTTTGGACCCACATTTCTGGTAGTGGAGGGTCCAATTGGACCCACATTCATGGAACCCTACCACTGTCACTGGTCACAGGCTGATCTCAAGATGTGTGTGCCAATGTCTGAGTCAGTCTGCACGATGTCCAGTCCCTGTTCCCAGAGGGCATTCTGGAACTGGACCATGTGAGTCTGGAAATTCAGGCTCCTGATCCTGCAGGTGGCAGACATGTACACCTTCCTGCCCAATGAGTCCAGCTGCTTAGACTCCCTGTTGGATGGCTGGGTGCTGAGGTGTTTGGACCACTATGAATGATCATGAGTGGCCAAAATTACCACCGAATCAGTGGTACGGTGTTTGATCAAAAAGGGGTGGTCCTTAGAAGCCCGGTACAATCTGTGCGCCTTTTTAGGTACCAATGAAGAAGAGTGGGGGCACTTCCAGGTAGAATAGGTGACATCCTAGAAAGTGTCCACCATGGGTAGGATGACCACTGGTTTGGGGTCTTTCTGGTGAAGGTATTTGGCCAGTCTCAGATGTTCAGAGCCTGTGTATTCCAACTCATATTTTCTTGTATGTGCCGCATGACCTCCATGAAACTTGGGTCATCGGGCGGGGCAGTTGGATGGTCCTCCTGGTCCCCATGAGCAGAATTGACATTGGAGTCAGGCAGGGATGGCTCCGAGTCGGCGTAAGACTCAGACGATGAAGAGGAAGGGGAGCGGTGTCTCCTCTGCTTATGTCTATCTGGAGAAGGTGAACGGTAGGAGCTTCTAGACCGGATCCTCCGGCACCTGCTTTTGCCCTTATGCTTCTTGGGACCAGTAAGCTCCTTCTCTGTGTTGTCACCAGATGATTCGGGAACTGCCACTAAGTCCGGTGTAGGATCGGGGTGGTCAGTGGTTGAGGAGTGGGTGGAGCAGGATTCACTGGAGGGTACTGCTTGACCGTGTCCCACCAATGTGAGAAAAGCTCCTTAACCTGAACCATGTTGAGTTTTGGTGACACCAGCATAGGGGGGAAAGCCATCCCTGTGCTGGTACTGGTGTCAGGACTGACCAGCGTCGGCCTTACAGGAGACAACGGTACAGCGTCAGGCAGACCGTCGTCAGGTTCCGACGATAGGTGGGCCGGCATCTGCTGAGGCGATGGGGTGGCATTGGAACTGACGTCAGGTCATGCTGGTGAAGCCAGCGTTGGAACAACCTTGGCCGACAGCGGGACCACCTTGGCCGGCGGCGGAACAACCTTGGCTGCCGGCGGAGTGGACACGGGCGGTGTGATGTCGGGGCATCGGTTCGGTGCCTGTTTAGCTGCTGGGTCCAATGGGTGTTCCTCAGGGGCCGCAGACCTATGACAGTCACAGTGTTTGTGGGATCTGTCTGATGAACGCTGTTCTGCAGCCTTGGAGGAGAAGACAATGTAGCGTCACGCAGACCATCATCAGGTTCTGACGGTAGGTGGGCCGGCGTCTACTGAGGAGATGGGGTGGCATCGGAGCGGATGTCAGGTCGTGCCAGTGAAGCCGGCATCGGAACAACCTTGGCCGGCAGCGGGACCACCTTGGCTGGCGACGGAACAACCTTGGCCGGTGGTGGAGTGAACGCAGGTGGAGTGATATCAGGGCGCTGGTCCGTGCCTGTTTAGCTGCTTGGTCCAACGGGCATCCCCAAGGGTCGCAGGCCTGGGACGCCAGAGTGTTCGTGGGATCTGACGAATGCCGCTCTGCAGCTGGGGCTGACAGTGTAGATCCCTTGGATTTAGGCAGCAGGACGGCCCTTACTGGGAGGAAGGCCCAGAGGCCTTTTTGATCCCCGGAGTTGGCTGCGGAAAGGGAGGCCGAGCGGGAGGAAGACTAACCGTGGCCCATGGAAGATCCCGATTCTGTGGGCGGGTGGATCTTAATCAGCTGCAAGGTGGCGCAGGAAGATTTCTGAGCAGAACTGGAGAAAGAAGCAGGAGGCTTGAGTGCCATTAGGCGGGGTCATGGCCAGAGGAGCCAGATCCGGAAGCCAAGTGGGAACCTGTGGACCTGGGCCTCGAGTGGGACCCCTCCTGTTCCCTGCTCTCATGGTGCTTTTCCTTGTGGTGCTTCTTTTTAGTGGATGTTGGGTCCGATTCCCCAGAAGAGCCCCTCTCCATAGCGGCCAGTTTAGATTGAGCGAGGAAGGCTAAAAGGGATTTTTATTGCCTGATGTTAAAGGCCTGGCAGTAGGATCAGGCGCCAGTGTCGTGGTCCGGGCCCAGACAATACAAGCAGGTGGAGTGGCCATCCTTGGAGGGAATTGGATGCCCGCAGGAACACTTATTAGTGTACCCCGTCAAAAAAGTGGACATAAAGGTAGATGATTGTCAAAACTTGGTGAAAAACGGAGAAAACTTTAGAGTGATTGGTACCAACGGGGAGTAGCTGAGAGCGAACTAACCCGTGCCATGGTGGGAAAGAACTGAAGCACGTGGGGACCACCCCTCCTTTATACGGGGGTACGTCGGGGGTGGAGCGGACACCGGAGAGGGCAGTCCCCTAGGTACTGGCTAGAGAAGAATTTTTTTCCGTGAACTGCCACCAGGTGGCGTCAGTCCTATATGTGTTACCTGCTGCAAGAGCTTCCTCTCGAAGTAAGATCCGTTGTTTTGCTGCAATATATTAAATCAACTGGATATTAGGCTTTCACCTACTTGGGTCCATTCCTGGACTGTTAGCCAAGCTCTTTTGGTCTGCTGGGTGGTACGTACTCAGCACTATAGTTCCAGTTGCTATTCTCCTGAGCAGTCTTTGTGGTCCTAGTACACCGTGAGACAGATTGTTTGACTTACTTTATCGTTAGAATAGTTTCTTAGGTACAGCCCAATCAATCAGAGGCAGAGGAGAGAAGATTGTGTAGGGGATCACAAGGAGTAAACATACGGACTCCCCGAAACATAAGCCCCATGTCTGGCAAGGCATCTTGCTGCTACGTGGAACATCAAAGATTCATCCTCATTCTTGATCCTTCTGACTCTCACACCTGGGACACTGCAGCTCTGAGCAACTTGCATATGGTAATATACTCAGACCCTCGTGGTGAGAGAGTAGGGATTAGGCTGTACTGCTCCAGATGCACACCCCGTTAGCAACTCCACACTTGGTCTTGATAATCTGATGTGTGACTCTGGTGCACTTGGCCAAAGTGCAGTCAACTAGAGCAGTGTGGGCAGGGACCACCATGGGAAGTGTAGGTTACATGAAGAAAAATTGCAGTCGTTCACAATGTTTTCAGATCAAATCCCTGTCAACCTGTCCTAGATGAAGGTGATGTAGACTTTCACAGAGGCCAACTGTGGGGTGAAGCCAAAGATGCCAGTAGTGCACACCAAGTAGGATTCATAGGCTGGAAGAGGCTAGCCAGAGGGAATTGCTATACATATTCTCCAGCGCACAGTATGCTTTCACAAAAGGCAGAACCTACCAAACCAAACTGACTACCTTCTTTGAGGTGGATAACTAGGAAGGTGTAGAGGTGCTGGGCATTGGATGTGGTCTATCAAGCCTTTGACTAGAGGTGGACAAGTCCGTCATTTTTCACCTACAGCTGACCCAAGGGACTAGCTTGACTCTTCAAGCCAAAGCAAGAGTGAAGCCAGAGCTATTGCTGGCTGCCCTCTACATTACCGACAAGTCCCTCTCACGAGTTGCAAAGGAGCAGTTGAAGGTTCTAGCCATGTACTCACTTGTCAGGCTTACAAAACGGCTTGCTTTGATCATCACTGGCTCGGCCTGCCCTTTTCTCTCAACTGCTCATAGACTGACCAACTGGAGGCATAGGTCTTAGCATCTAATTCTGACACCATCGCCCTTTCTAAATCTTGGCTCTCCAACAAAGTCTCAGATGATGAAATTACTCTACCATGCTTTTCTATCTTTAGAAGGGATAGAGCATTGCCGGCCTGGTGGCACTGAGGGCTGAGGTGCTGGACTCCTTACCTCGTGCTACACTGGTGACCCAGGTTCGGGAACAAGCACAGGCTGCCAGGGGTTGGCAGGGGAGGAGGAAAAGGATTCGCATCCAGGGGACTGCTCTCCTCTGGGGAAGGGGGGTCACCAACAGTCAGTGTCAACTGGCCCCTAGCGGTGGCTGGGGGGCAGCACACTGACACTGAGAAAGGGGAGGAGAGGAGGCAGACGCTTGGAGGAGTGCGTGCAGACACGTGCGTGCTCTCTCCTTAGGGTGACACTGCGCGTCCCATCTCCTAAGGAGAGGAAAACATGAAAAGAGAGTCCTGGGCACGGCCCGTGATGCATGATCCTCGCAGGCCCTGCTCCCCATGAATAAGCGTAACTCTGACCAGATCCATTCCGGCGGGTTGAGGGATCCCCATCGACCCCGCCATGGCAAGCCATGGAGGGCAGTGGAAGGTAAGCCGTGAGCGGGGGATGGGGCTGGGGGATCTGGCCTGAAGGAGTGCCACCCGAGACGAAAGAAATTAACTGTAAGAAAATAAGGAATAGAGCATCAGTTCTCAGACTTTGTCATAGTGAGCCTCCCTCAAGTTAAGGAAAGATCTTGAGCCTCCCCCAAATACTGAAATAATCTTAGGCCTCCCCACAGAAAAACAGCATACTTTGCACAGTACACCAGAAATAAAGTGAAACTCCTTTGAGTAGCTGGCTCTCATTTTATTCATTTATTCAGCTTATTGCAACCCCTTCCCAGGCCAGCCTACTTGCTCTGCTATTCTGACTCTCGAACCACTGTTACTCCTTGTTGCAATACCTTTATGGGTTAGACTGCTCTATCTGTTTCCCCTCTATCAGGAATATCCTTTGTACCCGCCTCTGCCTCTCTCCCTCTTACCCTACTTTCATGCAACTTCCTTGTGCTCCTTCCTGCTCTTGCTCCTTGTACCTCTCTGCTTAACCCTTGTATTTAGACAGTTCTGCCACCAGTCTAATTGGTCAACTGTTACCTCATTATTTGTTCGTTGTTCCTATTTGTTTGCACTTACATTCATTCTGCATTGCTTGGCTGTTTTGCAGTTACCTTTTGAACTGTATTCACTCCCTACTCTTCCCTGGGTATACCTGAAATACAGGTTACTCACCTGTAACAGGAGTTCTAGGAGTGGTATATGTTGTTCAAACAACATGAAGTCTTGCTGCATTCTGACAATAGCAGTGAGTCCCAACCTTCGAACTGCCCTGGAGATGAAAGAGTTAACTTTCCATGCCAGGCATGGAACGCTGAGCTCGAGCTCGGTTGAGACTCTGTCTGTTGCTGTTTGAACTCAAACCATCAGATTCTTTACTCCGCCTCACTGAACAGTCGCTCCGGAGGTTTCTCCTTTGCTCGGTTCAATTTGTCGGTTAAAGTACAGCTTTTCTCGGTTTTCGACCGAATTTATACCGTAACCTGTCGGTTCAGTCTCTGTCTGTGGTATTCGTGAGTACTAGATAGGTTTATATTGTTTTCTATTCTGTGTGGAACCTGTAAATGGTTCATCGGTTCGGTTGAACCGATCAAGTTGTTTAAAAATCTTTATTTCTGCTTTTAGAGTGTGGTTACCGGTTCTTATTGGTTCTAAAAAACCCGGATTTTTTAAGTTTTTTCTGACCACGTAACATGGTCAGGAACCCGATAAAGTGTCTTGCCTGGCATTGCTTATTAAAGGTAAGTTTTGTTAGGACTGGCACCATGTCTGAGAAACCCAAAAGAAAAACCGGGCCCACCGTGTTTCACACTGTAGTGTGTGTGGGGGAAGTCTTTGCTAAGGCTAACCCCCACACCACCTGTGTTTATTGTTTGGGGTTTGACCACCTCGATTCAGGCTGCCAGATTTGTAAAAATTTTCCTGCAGCTACCCTAGAAAAGAGAGTTGGTAGGCTCAGGGAAAGGGAGGCCAAAAAGTCCACTGACCCGGATGGCCAGCCTGGTTCGGTTCAAACAGAACCAGAAGGAGTGCCCTCTGACCAGGGCGAAACTTCTTCGGGCAGAAGGAGAACCGATTCAGAGGAGTCGGTTCCGGTTAAGAGAACAAGAAGGGAAAAATCAGCTGGTGTGGATCCAAAAGTCTCTTCTCCAACCGCTGATGAAATAGCCAAAGCGATAATAATTGTGCAGTCGCTTTCCCCGGTACTGACCGAACCGGCACAATCAGGAAGGCACTCAGTTCGGCCGGTTCCACCGGTTCTGGATTATGATTTGTAAGAATATTATGAACTGGAGGAGGAGGAGGAAGAGTAGTAGGAGGAAAATGAATGTGGTTTTGAAAGTCTGGATGTGCCCACTGACCCGGACATCTCCCCAGACAGACCTTCAGAAGTGTCTCCTCCTAGGCTTTCTGAGTCCCCCTCCCATTTCATGTTTTACAAGAAAGTGGATGAAACCCTTCAGCTCCCTATGGAAGAAGCTGTGGATGACCAGGAGGAGCCTATGTGGAAATGTTGGATATCCCAGAGTCAGGAGGCTGTCTATTCCCTTACACAAGTCTTTTGGGAAACAGTTAAGATTTTAAAGACTCCTAATTCTATACCTCCTGTGGATAAAAGAATGGACAAGAGGTACACTTTGTCAGGCTCAGATACGGAGTTCCTTACCCAGCAATGCAGCCATGTTGGGGTAGTGCAGGCTGCAGCCTGTGATAAGGCTAATATACCCTTGGCTTCACACCCCCCAGATAAGGACTCCAGGAGGATTGATGCCATGGCAAAGAAACAGTACATGGCAGCATCCTTGGGACTCAGGCAGGCCAATTATATGGCCTATACAGCTAGATATCAGAAATCTAGATGGGACATTGTCATGGCATTAGCTAAACAGGTCCCTGGCCAGCTTGCCAAGGAGCTGGAGCAGGTGGCTGCTGATGGTACTGAGGCATCCAAAGTGCAATTCCATGCTGCAGTGGACTCCAATGATGTTTCATCTAGAGTCATGGCTACATCTGTGGCCCTTCGTAGGATGGCTTGGCTCAGATGTACTAGCCTGTCTCAGGATACCCAGACTAAGGCCATGGATTTTCCTGTTGTGGGTAATTCTCTGTTTGGGGAGCAAACAGAGAACTACATGAAGAAAATGGATGAATACAGGACCACCTATAGGAGTGCCCAGGCCAAGGAAAGGCAAGCCACTCCTCAGAGGCAGCATCCCAGGGGCAGGCCTTTTTACCAAGCCCAGGCCTCCTCTTCTGCCTATGCTCACAGGGGGTTCTTTAGAGGAAGAGGCAGAAGGGGTACAAGTAGGCCTGCTTCCACCCCTCAGCCTAAACCCCCTGCCAAACAGGTACCCTGATGGGTTTGCCAGGGCCGATTCTCCACCTGTAGGGGGCAGGCTGGCTTACTTTGTCCAGGACTGGAAGTCTTTAACATCAGACAAATGGGTCCTGGAAGTAGTAAGCCAGGGACTAGTTCTCAGCTTCAAAAAATTTCCAAAGTTGAGAACCAGATCCTTTCCACCTGCAAATCCTTCAGAGGGACCTGCCCTAGAGGCAGAGGGCCTTCCCTCTTGGCTCTCAGAGCTGCAGAAAGGGTTCCACCCCTACACAAAGGGGAAGGATTGTACTCCAGGTAATCACCCCCAAAAAGACAGGAGAATGGCGGCCCATCCTGGATCTGATATTTAAACAAGCACCTTTTAAAGCCAAAGTTCAAAATGGTGACTCTAGGAATAATTCTACCCTCTTTAAGGCCAGGGGACTGGCTAGTCTCCCTGGACCGCAAGGATGCCTATTTCCATATTCTCATCAGAAGCTCCCATCGAAAGTACCTCAGGTTCGAGCTGCCCTCAGGCAATTACCAATTCAGAGCAATGTCCTTCGGCCTAACCTCTGCTCCAAGGGTGTTCACAAAATGCCTGGCAGTAGTAGTTGCTTCCCTAAGAAGGCAAAGGATTGCCATCTTCCCATACCTGGGCAACTGGCTCATAGTAGGCCAGTCCCCAGACCAAGTCAAATTACACCTACAGATAACTCAGCAACTGCTCACCTCTCTAGGTTTCCTTCTGAATTTTTCAAAGTCAGTTCTAGAGCCTGTTCAGCTCACCTTCATAGGCGCAGAGCTAGATACAGAAAAGGTCAGAGCCTTCCTTCCCCTGGACAGGGCAAGGACCCTTAACTCACTGGCCTCTTCATTCACCCTACAGGTATCTCGACCAGCAAGGCATTTTCTGCAGCTCCTGGGGCACATGGCTGCTTCTACAGCAGTGGCGCAGGGAGCAAGATTTCAGATGAGGGACATTCAGTTCCACTTGAGAACCTTTTGGTCTCCGAAAAAGGACCCTCTGACCAAACTGATACCAGTGACTCGAACCCTGATCCAGGCCTTGCAGTGGTGGCAGGATCAGAACAATCTAAGACAGGGAGTTCCTTCTGTCACTCAATCTCACTCTTTAATCCTTACTACAGATACCTCCCTCTTGGGGTGGGGGGCCCATTTGGGAGACCTGACCACTCAAGGGTTGTGGTCCCCTCAGGAATCTCTGCTTCACATCAATCTGTTGGAACTCAGAGTAGTGTTTCTAGCACTTCAAGCTTTTTCCAAGTCTGTTCAGAACAAAGTTGTTCAGATCAGGACAGACAATACCACCACAATGTGGTATATCAACAAGCAAGAGGGCACTCTGTCTACGGCCTTGTGCACAGAAGCAATGAAGTTGTGATCTCTGGTCTATTCCCTGAACACCTCCCTCACAGCAGTACATCTCCCAGGCAAGGACAATGTCCTGGCAGATGCTCTCAGCAGGATATCTCAGGGCCATCATGAATGGTCACTGGATACCCTGGTTTTGGAGGTGATCTTCTCCAGATGGGGCACCCCACAGATAGATCTTTTTGCAGCCCCAATCACCAACTTCCCCTTTTTTTCTGCAGGCCCCCAGTGTTGGGCTCAGTCCCCCTGGATGCCTTGGTTCTCAATTGGGAAGGGAAGTTCCTGTATGCTTTTCCCCCCTTCCCTCTCCTGTTCAAAGTGCTAGTCAAAATCAGGTCTCAATCCTGCAAGGTGATTCTGATTGCTCCAGACTGGGCCAGACAGCCCTGGTACCCTCTTCTGTTGTCCTTAGCAGTCCACCTTCCCTTGTCTCTTCCCAGGAATTACAACCTGTTATCCTGCACTCAGGGGAGGGTCTGGTACCTGAATCTCAAATCTCTCAATCTCAAGGCCTGGCTCTTGAAGAGTTAGAGTTTGCTGATTTACACCTCTCTCAAGGTGTTACGGATATTCTAAAGGCTTCTAGGAAGCCTTCCACCAGAGCTCTAATAATTCCAAATGGAAAAGATTCTCCATATGGTGCTGTGGGAAGCATATTTCCCAGAGTCTGCAATACCTGCACAGTCCTTGACTATAGGTCCATCTGAATAGCTTGGGACTCAGACCAGCTACACTAAGGGTGCATCTGGCAGCTCTCTCTGCTTTTCTTTCAGCAGGTAAGCCCTCTTCTCTGTCAGCTCACCCTGTATTCTCCAAGTTTTTCAAGGGATTGCTTCATACCAATCTGCTATTCAGGGCCCCTGCCCCTGCTTGAGACCTTAATGTTTGCATTGCTCTGCTTATGCAACCCCCTTTTGAGCCTTTGTCCTCAGCAGAGCTTAAGTACTTGACTTGGAAAACTGTGTTCCTGGTGGCTATCACTTCTGCCAGGTGCATAAGTGAGTTACAAGCCCCGTCAGTGGAGCCTGATTTTATCTCTTTCCATAGAGATAAGGTGGTCCTCAGGACTAACAGGAAGTTTTTGCCTAAGGTGGTTTCAGACTTCCACCTTAACCAATCTATGTCTCTTCCTGTGTACTTCACTGACCATTCCTCCTCTGGTGAGAGGAGGTTGCACAGTTTGGATGTGAAGAGAGCCCTTAGCTACTACATAGAACGTACCAAGGGTCACAGGTTTGACTCCCTCCAACTGTTCCTCACTTATGGTGAAGTTGGTAAAGGGAAACCTGACACTAAAAGATCCACTGCCAGGTGGATTGTCTGTTGCATTCAATTTTGCTATGGAAAACTAGGTAAGATTCCACCCTCAGGCCTGAGGGCTCACTCTACCAGAGGTACAGCTGCTTCCCTAGCTGCTGCCAGGGATATTCCTATCTTAGAGATATGTCAAGCAGCTACCTGGAAAACAGTTCACACTTTTACCAAGCATTACTCTCTGGATATCCAGGCTGAGGGTGATGCTCGGTTTGGCACAGCTATGCTTCAGAGCCTAATATTCTCACGTAGGTTCTGTCCCTTCTCCATGGAGGTACTGCTTGGTAGTTGCTATTGTCAGAATACAGCAAGACTTCATGTTGTTTGAAGAAAAAATTACTCACCTTAGTAATGTTGTTTCTTCTAATGGAGTCTTGCTGTATTCTTCACCTCCCCTGCCTCCCTCTCAGAACCTTTGTTTTGGGATGTGGGTGGGCAGTAGCAGTGTTAGCACTCAGGAGGTGCCCACCTTTTTTATTATCACACCTCTTTCTTTGGGTGAGTGGGTGTTGTGTTTATTCATTTTTGGGTTTCCTGACTGGAGTCTTTGTTTTGGGACCAAAAAATCTGTTTATTATATTTAGTAGCCAGTTGGCTAGTGTAGGTTTACAGCTTCCACACAGGTCTCTCAGTGAGTTTAGCTTGTAAAGATCTGACGGTTTGAGTTCAAACAGTAACAGACAGAGTCTCAACCGAGCTCGAGCTCAACGTTCCATGCCTGGCATGGAAAGTTAATTCTTTCATCTCCGAGGCAGTTCGAAGGTTGGGACTCACTGCTATTGTCAGAATACAGCAAAACTCCATTAGAAGAAACAACATTACTAAGGTGAGTAATTTTTTCTTCATCCACACTGTCTGGCAAGCACCTTGCCGCTTTAAGATGTGCTGGAAAGTCTTTAAGCTGCCTCCTCCCACCCACCCGGGTGGTAAAAATCTCGGCTCTGCCCCATGAAGCCAGATCTAGCCCGCTGGAAGGCAGGCTGCGCGTCGAAGCCAGGGAGGATGGGTGGGTCGTGTGGATGAACAACATATACCACTCCTAGAACTCCTATTACAGGTGAGCAACCTGTATTTCTAGGGACGTGGATATGTTGTTCAATCCACACTGTCTTGACAGATTCCTAGCAGTTCTCTGGGAGGAGGGAGGCAAGGTGCGCACCCCCAACACTTACTTGGCGAATAAGGTCCCAAAACCAGCAACCCAGCGTGACTCTAGGTTAATGTGGTAATGGGAAATAAAGGTGTGTGCTGACTTACAGGTAGCAGCCCTGCAGATTTCCTGGACAGGGACGTCCCTAGAAGCAGCCACCGAAGCAGTGGTATGGCGGGTTGAATGAGCTCTTATCCCTTTGGGTGGCTCCATGCCCGCCAACCTATAGCAGAGATCTATGCAGGAGGTGACCCACCTGCTTATCGGCTTGGCTGCAGGTCTGCCAGGTGTGGCTTCAACGTGGGTGACAAACAGCTGTTGAACCTCTTCCCGAACTTCAGCCGTCCACTGTTTGTAATAAGTGAGTGCTCTTCTAGGGTCCAGAGTATGGAGCCTATATTCGGCCTCCAAGGTGTGACTGGGGTAGAACACCGGCAGAGTCAACACCTGATTCAGGTGAAACTCTGACACCAGCTTCACCTTGTCCCTGTGGAAAACCAGATAAGGAGACTCAACGGAAAGCGCCTGGAGCTCTCTCATCCTTCTGGCTGACGTTATAGCCACCAAGAAGGTGGTCTTCCATGGCAGGTGGGAGATATCACACCTGTGCATCGGTTTGAATGGCTTGCTCATGAGCTTGGCCAATACCAGCAGTAGATTCCACAGAGGTGGAGGTTCTCGCACCGGAGGGGATATGTGATCAAGGCATTTGAAAAAGCACCAGACCACCTTCTCCTGCGCCGACTGCTTGTCGGCCGCGCCCAGTAAGCAGAGATAGCTGCCAAGTGCACCTTCAGGGTCATCGACCGAAGCCCTAGCTGAGAAAGGGACCACAGGTAGTCCAAAATGCTAGCCAACGGACAGGAAGAAGGGTCCAACCCCTTGCCCTGACACCAAATGGGGAATCTCTTCCATTTAAAGGCATAACATTTTCTGGTCGACTCCTTACGGGACGCCTCAACAACGTTGAGGACCTCGTTGGAAAGACCCAAGGCCTGGAACTCTAACCGCTCAGGAACCAGGCCTTCAGGTGTAGGGATTGAAGGTCTGGATGGAGCACCTTCCCCTTGTTGACTGAGATCAGGTCAGGGCGGGCTGGAAGCCGCCTCGGGAGCCTGGAGCTGAGGCTGAGGAGATCTGGATACCAAAACTGGTGAGGCCAGTCTGGGGCTACCAGAATCACCTGTGCCTTGTCCCTCTTCGCCTTGATAAGCACCTTGTGGATCAAGAGAAATGGAGGGAAGGCAAAGAACAGGCCCGGGGTCCACGGCCTCAAGAACGCATCCCCCTGCAGCAAGCCCTGTTGAGGGGGCCGGCATGAAACAGCCTCAGCTTCGCGCTCTCCTTGGAGGCAAACAGGTCCACCTGAGGGGTGCCCCAATGAGAGAACAGGCCTTGAACTATCTCCAGCAGGAGAGACCACTCGTGAGATGCAGCGCCTATCTGGCTGAGGGCATCAGCCAGACTGTTCGAGGCTCCTGCCACATGGATGGCTAGGAGATCCGCCTCCAGGCTGATCATGACAGACCAAATGCGGAGAGCTTCCTTGCACAGAGGCAAGGAGTGCATCCTGCCCTGACAGTTGAGATAGTACATGGTCATGCTGTTGTCCGTCTGGACCTGAACCACTTGACCCCGCACAAATGGAGTGAAGGCGGCGAGGGCTAGCCATACCGCTCGAAGCTCCAGCAGGTTGATGTGGCATCAGGACTCCTGAGGGGACCAGAGGCCATGGGCCCAGAGCTCTCCCTGATGGGCACCCCAACCCATCAAGTAGGCATTGGTCATAAGGATGACCGTCGGCTCGGGGCGGACAAACGGGATACCCTCCTGCAGATGAGCCAGAACGAGCCACCACTGCAGACTGTCCCACATCTTCTGGGTCACGGTTACTGGCTAGTCCAAAGGACCGGAGCGCTGAGACCACTGGCGGGCCAGCCCCCATTGCAGGGGGTGCATATGCCAGCAGGCCCAATGGACCATGCAGGTGCAAGCCACCATGAAACCCAGAAGGCGCAGGAAGTCCTGGGCAGGGCACAATTGCCCAACCTGAAATGATTGGGCAAAGAAGGAAAGGACCTCGGCCCTGTCCGCCGGGAGCCGGGCTCTGGCTCGAAGAGAGTCGAGCTCTGCCCCGATGAACTGAATCACCTGCGATGGCACGAGTTCCGATTTGGCCTTGTTGATCAGAAGACCAGGCTGAGAGTAGACCTAGAGGGCCAGATCTCTGGACTGCTCCACCTCCAACCTGGAGGGGGCTGCTATCTTCTGAAGTGGAGGAATCGCCGATGTGACGGATTGGGACGTGAAAGAATGCGTCCTAGAGATCCAGAGAACAAAGCCACACACCTAGTTCCAAGGATGGTATGATCTGAGCCAGAGTGACCATCCTGAATGTGTGTGGCCTTAGGAATTTGTTCAGGTCGTGTAGATTGAGAATGGGGCACCAGCCCCTCCATCCGTTTTGGGACCAGGAAGTACCTGGACACAAACCCTGGGCTTGGAGGAGGATCCGCCACCTTGCTGATCACCTCCTTCTGAAGGACAGAGCTAATAAGCCGACAAGCCGACATAGAGGCTGTGAACCGGCAGCACCCCAAGGAGCGACAGCTCGAATGGGAAGGGTCCGCTTGAATTTCAGAGGCAGACCCCTGCCGACCACTTCCAACACCCAATGGTCCATGGTGATAGTGGACCAGGCGGAAAGGAAGTGGCTGAGCCGTCCCCCCACGGAGGGAAACAGGGGAAGAGTGATGAGGTTGGGGTGGCACCCCTCAACCTGACACTGGACAGGCTTGGAGAAAGGGCCAGCCGAAGAGCCGACTGCACCTTTCCCTCCAGACTTCCCACTGGAGGAAGAGTCAGGCTTGGCCTTGGGGTGCCAAGCGCAAGTCTGTTGGCCCTACTGCTGGTGCTGCTGGGCCGGACGTGCTGCAGGGGCGGAAGGGCAAAAGGGCTTACGCTGCTGCTGGTGGCCTTTGTCCTTCTGGGCAGACGTGACAGAGTCCAAGGTGGCACTGGACTTCTCGATCCTCTGGAGGTGGCCCTCCACCCTGGGCCCGAACAAGTCGGTGCCCAGGAAGGGGAAGTCTGCCAGATTGCGCTGGGTATCTGTCGTGAAGGTAGAGATCCACAGCCAAGCTCTGTGGCGCAAGGCTACTGTGGCCGCTACTGATCAGGCACAGGAGTCTTCAATGTCCAAGGCAGTCTGGAGCTGTTGCTTGGCCACCACCCTTCCATGATCCCACACCTGCTTGACCGTCGTTTGAAAGTCAGCCGGGAGATGAGGAAGCACCTCATCCAGGGAGCCCAAAAGGGCGTGTGAAAAGTGTGCCATCAGAAAAGCTGAGCTAGCCTGCTACAGGCCTCGGAGAAGGCAGCATAAGCGTTGTGCCCGTAATCAGCTTTTGGACTCCTTGTCCGGGGCTTCTGGCGCCCCTGGCATTTGAGCGCCGGAAAACGCTATCAGTTACCAGCCCTTCAGCCGAGGGGTGCTCCAAAAACGGAGAGGGAACTGGTCGGAACTGCATACTTGCAGGCCATCCTGGCTAAGGGCACAGGACAGGAGGCAGACCACTGCCTCAACTCCAAAGCCGGACCAACAATGGCCTCGGCCACAGGGAAGGCCTCCGTGGGGGAATCCCCTTGGTCCAAAATCTCCGTGAGGGGATATCTGGCCCGTTTTTGCACGGGTTCGAGCTGCATCCCAGTAGACTCGGAGATGAGCTGTAGAATACCAAGGAACGAGGATGGGCTCTCGTCCACCGACAGACCCCCAGAGAATTCCAGGTCGAGGGGCCTGGAATACAGGAAAGAGTCGTCAGACTCCGAGGAGTCCATGAACAGCTGCCGAGCACATGAGCCACCCTCCACTCACCAACGCCAATTGGGGGTGAGGGTGACAGACAACCTGTTGGGCAAGCCCTGACCTGACTGAGAATCCTTGGCCGGGGCCCCAGTCTTCGGTTGTGGGGGCGGTGGTTCCACCACAATGGGTGGAGCAGCTGGTTTCGGCTGGGAAATCGGTGCCGGAATCAGCTCCTTGATTAAGGAGCAGAGGATGAGAGGCTGCTTTGGCCATTTGGGCGACAGTCACTTAATTGCCAGGGAAGGCAACAGAGTCGGCTTGTTGCCAGCCAATAAGAGCTCCTGCCACATCATGTCCTCATAGCGCCGACGCAACTAGCGCCGGAGCCTATCTTCCAAAGAGGATGATGAGGAGGAGGAGCGGCGGCACCGCTTTCCGTGATGTTGAGACCAACAGCGAGACTGTTGGGGTCGCCGACGGTGGGTCGAAGAGGGGGCAGGGAAAACCCGCTCATCCCCGGGCTCAGGGTCCTTGACCAGAGACTTCGGCTCGGGAGGCCGAGGCAAGTCCTCGGTAACCACCGGGGGTACCAGTGAAAGGGGGTTGTCAGCCTCTCCAGTCGACAGCCCGTCCAACGTGTCGAGAAAAATCTTGACTGCATCAACGGGTGTCTCGGCCGGCTGACCTGACAGGGACACCAAAAAGCCAGCGGCCTTAGCTGCAACCTCGACTGAGGTCAATAAGGGACGCTCCGGGGAGCGAGATCTCTCCCGCTCCCAAGAACGTCGACCATGGGACTTACCTTTTGGTTCCTTCTTCTTTGACTGACTGAAGTGAGTCCATGAGGGTTCTTCTCCCTTGGTGGAGAGGGACTGACAAAGCTCCCGAAAGGAAGCAGTATAGGAGGAGCCCAAGGAAAGCTGGATAAACACTGACGCTGAGGAATAAGAAGACGCGGCCTGTGCCGCCTCCTCCTCGAGGGCGTAGGAGCACTTGGTCATGGACACCGCCCAATGGGCCTCCTTTGACTTCACTGGCGGAAACCGTCTTTTGGGGTGCCCCAGTTGGAGTCGGGCAGCGCAGTCTTCAAGAAATGAAGCCGAGAAGGACCTGCAAAGATCACAGGCCTGTGAGTCACGGCCAAGCCCAAGGCAGTAGACATACGCGGAGTGCGGGTTGGTCTGAGACATCTTCTGCCCGCAAGGGCACCGACGGAAGCCGGGAGTAGATTTAGAATCCATGGCAGCCGCGAGGGAAGGAGAAGACGCAAGTCTCATGAATTTAAGCACGATTTTAAGTAAAACCGAAGGTTTAGGATCCAGGCCTAAAGACGCAAGAGCACTAAGGAGGGAACCTTAGCTTCCAAGTGGTAAGGAAGATCTGGTGTCATGGGGCGGAGCAGAGGGTTTTACCACCTGGGTGGGTGGTAGGAGCCAGCTTGAAGACTTTCCGGCACATCTTAAAGCAGCAAGGTACCTTCCAGACAGTGTGGATTGAACAACATATCCACGTCCCTAGAAATGAACATAGGATCAGTGTGTCTTTCCTTGTCACCGATTTTAAATATATAAATTCACCTACTATTATCCTCTTTCAGTTTGCTTCACCCCTTCACACAAAATATCTTAATAAAACTCAACATTTCAATGCAGTACTGTTTCAGACTTGCTTGAGCCTCCCCAGGGAGACTGGTCTCACCATCTAAGAAACCCAGATCTACAGGGATACATCAGACAAAATGTACAGTACAGTACGTAGCTGTCAAGCATTTGGTTTTAAAAAAAGGTAGCAAACACTTATTGGATGAAATACATTTCATAAAAGGGTAAAAACAGCTGTATCATATTTGTCATTTATTGATGGCAAACAATGTTTTTATGTAAGAAACTTGAGACTGCAACGTTATAAATTTTACTGACAATTAATGTGGTTTAACAGCATACGTCCACAAATAGGTAATACATGTTTTATGATGTTCAAAAATCTTAAAAATCCAATGATGTTTCCCAATGTAAAAAAAAAAAAATACATCCCAAATGTTAAACTTTCAGATGAGAGTATTCAAATTCATTAAATATCTGGTTTACACCTAGAAAATGTTTGATTTCCCCCAAAATTTACACAGCAGCTAAACCGTAACATGCAGACATCAAAAAGCAATGTTGAAAGTGCTTGCTGCTCCACGAGCCATATTCTTATTGTGTGTACATTGATGATGTTCAGCTACTCATTGGAGGAAGAGCCTGCTGCAAAGCCTCTGCTGTTCAAATGCCGCTGCGGTCGCCAGAACTCCTGCAGCCCCACATTTATTCTTATACGCATTTGTTTTTGTAAAGCAACATTTTTTTAAAGTGTCTTTATAAGGCAAATACACAATCCTATCAGAACATCTCTTTACTCGGTATTATTGTGGCACACACACACACACACACACACACACACACACACACACACAGTGGTGTCACGGAAAATGCTGCCACAGGTCCTGTGTATCATAGCGGACTTGACGATGATGATATTTTTATTGCAATAGAAATCCAATCACTCTGCCAACAAGAATATATGTTCTTTTTGGACCCATGAACGAGTGCATACAAATATTTAACACAGCAAAAGGCACTGTGCTTAATGCGCAGACAACATCGCAATTAACAAAAACAGGTAAATAAATAAAACCACATTTGCTCAAATAAAACAGGCTGCCTTTCAAGCTCCTGAAGATGTTCCGCTGACCCAAACTGCTCCAACTAGGGCATGCAAATTTTCACTTCCTTGGATTTCTGTCTTGGTTGCAAACCCCACACAACAGAAGGTCAGATGCAGGATCACTGCTAAAAGGAGTGAATCTCTAAAATCACTGGTTATCGCTCAGAAAAAAACAAGGAAAATCCTGTAACAAAAAAAAAAAAACTAAGCCAACTACCATTAAACATTCCTACCGCACGTGAAAGAAAGCAACCAGTACACTGCGTCTTACCTGTATTCATTATTAGTGAGGATACTGAAAATTGTTCCCAACAATTTGTTTTCTAAAAGCGTTCCACATGCCCCAATAAAATGCAAAAAAACCCCAAAAAACATTTTAAATCTGAATAACTACTTGCTACTTGGAACAAAAAGAAAAAAAAAAGGATTTTTAATTAACATTTTTGGTCAACCATGTCACCAGACTCCCCCACCCCCAGTCAGGTGATGTTTCAACTACATAGTACTAAAACCCCTTAAATACAATATATATTAATTACAGTAATAATATTCCACGCATTTTTTTCCTGTACAAAGAATCCGTTCAGTAGTATAACAAGACTGTACATTCCCATATGTCAGGTGGCACTCAGAAGGTCCCCTTAAGACTGTGATGCTGACAATAAAATGGCAGAGGTGGGCAAAGGGCAATTTTAATAGTATGGCAAGAAGTGCTAATACACAGTCTACAAGACATGTACCCGTCAGTCAGTCAAGAGTTCAAGGGCTACCTTAGTAAAAATGACACTTATTGTCTGAAGGATGGAGGAGACCAGTTTAAAGAAAAAAGAATTTGACCCCCACCCCCAAGCAAATCCCTTTCCATAATGGCAGGTCGAAACTAACCCCATAGTTACTTAAACATCATCATCAGTGGCCACAAAATGGTCAACAGATTTCAGGCATCTACTTTATAAAACCACATGAAATGGCTGCGATTTGAAGGATTCTGACCAGTAAAACATTGGCCACCAAAGCTGAAGATTTTTTTTTTTTTTTTTACTTTCTATTTGTGCTCTTTAGCACCCAATCTAGTCCTTGGGCCCCCTTCTCAGGCCTCCATCGCAGCCCCCAAACTACAGCACCCCACCTTCATCAGGACTTCATCCTGTTGTATGAAGAATGCCTTCGTTGAGCATGGGGTCTCCCTGCAGCCCTCACAGCACCGTCTGTGTTAGCCCAGGGGGCAGTATAGCAGCAAGGATGTGACACCCTCCCTCCCTGGAGGAAGGGAATGTCTGCTTGGACACCTGATCTCCACCCCCCCCCTGACAATCCATGCTTGTTTCTGATCTCGGGTTGCCAGTGTCACAAGTTGTAACTCTACCACTGCACTGATGGGACACATCCACTTGAAGACTTATTTTGCACCTTGTATAACATCCAGGTTCCCCCACGTTAGCCAGCAGATGGACCACAGCGTGTGCAGCCTTGATTTAAGTAAGCAGGTAACTAAGGGTTCAAAAGGCCCCTGAAAAGCTTTAGCTGGTAGGAACTGCTCGTTAGCCTAGCGTTTAAGGCGTCAGGCCCCGCCTAGTTTAGGACTGCAGTGGCAAGCATGCCACAGATTAACAGCTGCTATTTACAATCATCATGTTTACTTTATTCATTACAGGCCAACATGCATAGCCATGGCCTCAGAACAAGTTTGGAAAAAAACAAAAACCTACAAATGTATACAGAATTACACTCCTCAATGGAAGTATAGCTTTTCTTGTGTTTTTTCCATCACCGTTTGGTCCCATTTTTTCCTACCTATGTTGTGGGTTTCCCCAGAAACTGTTCCGATTAACTAATACACTTCTCACTTCCACCAGCTCAACTTGATGCTGTGCAGTCTGGCAAAACAGAATTGTCTGGGAAATACGGTCCGATTCGCTTTCCATGACATTAGTGATGCACATCTGGCTGACACCCAATTCCTGAAATACTACTGTATTTTTTTTTTTGGAGCACCAAAACTGAATGACAATTGTTATCAGTCATGATAAGGATCAAGGGGAAAAGATTTCTCTCAGGCCATTTTTTTGGGCAACTACTTTTTTTCTGTGCAAAGCTACATGTGAGCAAACACAGTGGGCTCACTGGTTGGGGAAAGGGGGTAGATATGTCAGAATCAGTACCATAAAATCTCTTCCTTTAGGCCACTTCTTTCCGGGTAGACTGGTGTTGTGGGAGGGGGTTAGAATATTTAAAGGTAATTTAAATGATGGTGCCTCATGCAATAATCTGTCATCCCCCCCAATCAAGCATACACACCCACAGGTGTGCACATACCATCCTCATCTGAGCACGCCTGTCAGCACTCTTGTAAGGTATTGAAGCATTATAAAAAGTAAGGTCCCAGTGGAATGTTTCTGGCGATACAACCTAACCCCCTTCCACCCCCACCCTCCCCAGTGCTGTAATAGGTGACCAAGTACTGCACTACTATGTACAGAAAAAAAAACTACATCTCAAATCAGTATTTTCACAATTCACCCGCATTCTTCTTACAGACAGTCTGGAGCATACAAGTTCCGCTGGCTTCTAAGGATAGCCAAGCATGCCAGACTCTGGCTTAAATAAGTCAGGGTCCTTTATTATTGTAGTTTCCTCCTCTGGATGTACTTTTTCTCCTCTTCTCCTGTAGGGGGGAAACAGAGAGGAAAGGGTTGCTGTTAAAAGAGCACTTTTGAGAGCTTCCGTAACAGAAAGCCTATGCTAAAGAATTTCAACTGCAGGGGGATCATGAAGAGCAGACTTTATGTGTGTGTGTATGTATGTGTATGTATGTATGCGTGTATGTATGTATGAGTGCATGTATGTGTGTGTATGTATGAGTGTATGTATATGAGTATGTGTGTATGTATGAGTGGATGTATGTGTGTATGAGTATGTATGTGTATGTATGTGTGTGTGTGTGTGTATGAGTGTATGTATGTTTGTGTGTATATATGTATGTGTGTATGCATGTGTATGTATGTATGAGCGCATGTATGTGTGTGTATGTATGAGTGTATGTATATATGAATGTATGTGTGTATGTATGAGTGTATGAGTATGTATGTATGTGTGTGTGTATGTATGTATGTGTGTATGCATGTGTATGTATGTATAGTATATGTATGTGTGTGTATGTATGATGAGTATATATATATAAATATATGTGTATAGTATATATGTATGTATGTATGTATGTGTATATATGTGTATAGGTGTGTATGTATGTATGTATGTATGCATGTGTATGTATGTATGTGTGATGTATGTGTATGTATGAGTGTATGTGTGTATGTATGAGTGTGTGTATGTGTGTATGAGTATGTATGTGTGTGTGTGTGTATGAGTGTATGTATGTGTGTATGCATGTGTATGTATGTGTGTGTATGTATGAGTGTATGTATATATGAGTGTATGTATGTGTGTATGAGTATGTATGTATGTGTGTGCGTATGTGTGTGTGTGTGTGTGTATGAGTGTATGTATGTATGAGTGTATGTATGTATGTTATTTATTCATTTATTTAAATGTTGTAACTGGGAAAGACACACTGCGCCAAGGCTCATTTCCAGGTGCAACCCCCGGGAAGGGGATTGCGAAGAAAAGTACATTCAAAAGGTAAAAACATAATCAATGTAAAAATATGCAGTACACAAGTGTATCTCAATTACCAAGGTTACTGAGCAGCAGTAAACAGGCTATTCCAAAAGGAATCAAAGAGCCAAACAAGCATATGCATAATTAAGTGAAGTAACAATGACCACAATAGATATACAGGTGGATGGGGGTAACGCTGGGAGTACAATAAACTGATGAACAGGAAGAGACAAAAACAGAAGGGAAGGGGTGATTGGAAAAAGTGAAGAGGGACAGAGAGAAGGCAGAAGGAGTAAATTTAGCACAATGAGTAAGTTAGGTAAGGACCACTACCATACTAAGAGCAAGTGGAAGCAAAAACAAGTTTAAGATGGTGTTTAAGAGAGAGATGGGAAGGTGGTGAATGAAGTGTAGGGGAAAGGGAATTCCAAATGGAAGGAAGATGAGAGAAGAAAGCAGAATGCCCAGCAGATCTGGAGTAAGGGATGAAGAGAGTGCAGGAGTTCCTAGAAAGTAGTACATAAGCCGGGGTTGGGAGAGACAAAAAAACTAGTATGTAAAAATGGCTCAATTTAGTACGTTTCATCTGTCAGCAGCTCAAAGCGCTTTACAAAGCAGTGTGTTGGATACTAGCCATGCAGTAACTGTATGTAGGCAAACAGAGGTAGCAACAGGCATGCAATATTCAAACACAGACATCTGCATTACTTTCCATTTCATTGACACAAGGCATGTCAGTAAAGACAAGGAAAATCTTCTAATCATTTGGAAAAGTATCATCAGATCACTGGTTTCTGATAATTAACATATTTTATCCCCTTCCCTCAGACCCCGCTCACTCCACCTCCTTCCACCGACACCAGAGGCCTTCTACCTAACCATGGAGTTCCTTTTACTGTCTCCTCTACTGGTTCCTGACTCAACAGCCCTGTCATCCCCCCCCCCCACTCCCTGGGGCCCAGCCTTCCCACACCTGGTGGGCACAATTCAAATACCTGGCCAACTACTGTGGCATCCTGGGCAGCTGGAACAGGAGAACGGTGGAAAGGCACCCATGTTGGTCATGGGGACCAGTGTGGCTTTTATCTTCCAGAAAGCTGCCAATTTTTCCTTCTGCGTTATTTTTCTTCAGTGTCTCCCCAAGGGCGTATGCAACTGGCACCATGTGCACGGTCACAGACTGATGTGCTGACAGCCAAATGCTCCTCATCCCACATGCATGAAAGCCCACTCCAGCTGCATCACCACCTGTGGCTACCCAGACAGTGGTAATGCAGTGGTATGGTAAGCCCACCCTCCCACAGGAAGGAAGGCATTCAACGGGATGCTCATTCCCATCTCCTTCGCTGGAACTCTGGCAATCAGGGCCTGTTCCTGATCCTGTGTTGCCAGCATCACGGCAATGAGAATCATTGGTTTCTACCTGCACAATCATGACACCAGCACAACAGGTCTCAGTTAAATGGTTGATTAGAAGGATGGCACCATCAACTGCCCCCAACTTGCCTCCACCACATTACACTGCAGTGTCAGTCCCTAGGTTCCTAACGTGAGATCTGAGGCCACAACCTTACTGTTTAGTGGCAACATTACCTCTAACTGAGCTACAATCACAAGGAGTCTGAACTCTTCTTTCTGAAGTCAGAAGTGCATGTAGATGGCTTTGGTACCCTCAGCGGGTGTGCACACAAATGGCGTTTGAACCTATGGGGTTTGCACACAAGCTGGCTTCAAAACTGAGAGGCATGTACACACAGCCTACTTTGGTACCTACAAGGGTGTATGCACAGCTGGCTTCAGAACACCCAGGGGAGCGTACAAAGCTGGCTTCAGTACCCATAAGGGTGAGTGCACAGCTGGCTTCAGTTTCCACAGTGGGTGTATATATACAGGTTACTCACCTGTAACAGGAGTTCTAGGAATGGTATATGTTGTTCATCCACACTCATTGGCAGGTATCCTTGCCGCTTTAAATCTTGCCGGAAGGTCTTCAAGCTTGCTCCTCCCACCCACCCGGGTGGTATAACTCTCGGCTCCTGCCCCATGACGCAGATCTGGCCGGGCTGAAGCCTGTGGTTGTGGTCAGTCGAGAACAGGAGTCGTAGGGATGAACAACATATACCATTCCTAGAACTCCTGTTACAGGTGAGTAACCTGTATTTCTAGGGACATGGATATGTTGTTCATCCACACCATTGACAGACTCTAGCAGTTCTCCGGAGGAGGGAGGCAAGACACACCCCAATACTTACTTGGGAAAGAGAGACTGGAGAACCGAGGCCCCAAAACCAGCATCCCCGGCGTGACTCAAGGTCGATGTGGTAATGGGTAATGAAGGTTTTGCTGACTTCCAGGTAGCAGCCCTGCAGATTTCCTGGATAGGGACGTCCCTGGAAGCAGCCACCGCTGCAGCAGTATGGCGGGTAGAATGAGCTCTTATCCCTCTGGGAGGCTCCATGCCCGCCAACTTATAGCAGAGATCTATGCAGGAGGTTACCCACCTGCTTATCGTCCGCTTGGCTGCAGGTCTGCCAGATGGCTTCAGCGTAGGTGACAAACAGCTGGCGAACCTCTCCGAATTTCAGCCGTCGCTCCTTATAATAGCGGCGCCTTCTAGGGTCAGAGTATGGAGCCTATATTGACCTCGAGGTGGATTGGGGTAGAACACCGCAGAGTCAACACCTGGTTAAGGTGAAACTCGACACCACCTTCGGAAGGAATTTCTGGGTGGGGCGAGGACAACCTTGTCCTGTGGAAGACCAGGTAAGGAGACTCGATGGAAAGCGCCTGGAGCTCTCCCATCCTTCTGGCTGACGTGATAGCCACCAAGAAGGCGGTCTTCCACGACAGGTGAGAGAGATTACACCTGTGCATAGGTTCGAATGGCTTGCCCATGAGCTTTGCCAGTACCAGCAGTAGGTCCCACGGAGGTGGGGGTTCCCGCACTGGAGGGGAAATGTGATCAAGGCCTTTGAAAAAGCGCCAGACCACCTTCTCCTGCGCCACTGACTGCTTCCCGGCCCGCGCCCGGTAAGCAGAGATGGCTGCCAGGTGCACCCTTAGGGTCGCCGACCTAAGCCCTTGACTAGAAAGGGACCATAAATAGTCCAAGATGCTTGCCAAGGAACAGGAGGAAGGGTCCAAGCCCTTGCCCTGACACCAAATGGAAAACCTTTTCCATTTGAAGGCATAACATTTTCTGGTCGACTCCTCGGGACGCCTCAACTACATTGAGGACCTCGTCGGAAAGACCCAAGGCCTGGAACTCTAGCCGCTCAGGAACCAGGCCGTCAGGTGCAGGGATTGAAGGTCCGGATGGAACACCTTCCCTGATTGACTGAGAGCAGGTCGGGCGAGCTGGAAGCTGCAGGAGTCCTGGAGCTGAGACTGAGGAGATCTGGGTACCAGAACTGGCGAGGCCAGTCTGGGGCTATCAGAATCACCTGCGCCTTGTCCCTCCTCGCCTTGAGAAGCACCTTGTGGATCAAGGAAATGGGGAAAAGGCGTAAAGAGGCCGGGGTCCATTGCCTCGAAGGCATCCCCTGCAGCGAGCCCTGCTGAGGCGGGCATGGAACAGACTCAGCCCGTTCTCCTGGAGGCAAACAGGTCCACCTGAGGTGTGCCCCAAAGGGAGAACAGATGCTGTACTACCTCCGGCAGGAGAGACCACTCGTGGGATGCAGCCCTATCCGGCTCAGGGCATCGGCCAGGGTGTTGGAGGCTCCTGCCACGTGAATGGCTAGAGATCCGCCTCCAGGCTGCGCACGAGTGACCAAATGCGGAGCTTCCTTGCATAGAAGCATGGAGCCGCGTCCCGCCCTGGCGGTTTAGATAGTACATAGTCGTGGTATTGTCCGTCTGGACTCGACCACTTGACCCCGGAGGAAGGAGCAAGGCGGTGAGAGCTAGGCGGACCGCTCGGAGCTCCAGCAGGTTGATGTGGCATCGGACTCCCGGGGACCAGAGGCCATGAGCCAGTGTTCCCCAGATGGGCACCCAACCCATCAGAGAGGCATCGGTCGACAGAGAGACCGTCGGCTCGAGGCGGACGAGCAGGATGCCCTCCTGCAAATGATCTGGAGCGGTCCACCACTGGGCGTTCCACATCCTGTGTCACCGACTACAAGCTGGTCAAGGGATCGCAACATTGTGACCACTGGCTGGCCAGTCCCCACTGAAGGGGACGCATGTTCCAGCGGGCCCAACGGACCGCGCTGGTGCAGGCCGCCATGAGACCCAGGAGGCGCAGGAAGTCCGGGCAGGCGCAGTGCCCAACCAGAAATGATCGGGCAAGGAGAAGAACCTCGGCCCTGTCCGCGGGAGCAGCGCTCTGGCTCAGAGAGTCGAGCTGCGCCCGATGAATAGAATCACCTGCTTGAGCTCGAGTTCCGACTTGGCCTCGTTGATAAGGAGGCCCAGTTGAGAACAGACCTGGAGGGCCAGATCTCTGGACCCTCCGCCTCCTTCCTGGAGGAGCTGCTATCAGCCAGTCGTCCAGGTAAGGGTACCCGGACCCTCGGCGCCCGCCAGAATGCTGTCACCACAGCCATGCATTTGGTGAAGACCCTGGGAGCTGGAGACAAGCCGAAGGGCATGGCTTGGAACTCGAAGAGGATCCTTCCGCTCGGAGCGAAGGAATCTCTGGTGAGACGGACGGATAGGGACGTGAAAAAGCAGCGTCCTGCAAGTCCAGAAGCAGAACCACGCCCGCGTTCCAAGGATGGTATTATCTGAGCCAGAGTGACCATCCTGAAGGTTCGAGACCTTAGGAACTTGTTTAGGTCGTGTAGGTCGAGAATGGCGCCAGCCCCGTCGTTGAACCAGGAAGTACCTGGACACAAACCCTGGGTCTGAAGGAGGGTCCACCACCTCTCTTCACCACCTCCTTCTGGAGGAGGAGGTGATGTAGGCTCGACGAGCCGCCAGTGAGGCTGGGGATCGAAGCCCCGAGGCGACGGCTCTGAAGGGTGGTGCCTGCTCGAATTCAGAGGCAGGCCTCTTCCCACCACCTCCAAGACCCACCTGTCCGTGGTAACAGCGGACCAGGCGGAGCAGTGCCGGAGCCGTCCCCCAGGGGGACCCAGGAGTAGGTGGCAGGGGATGGGGCGACACCCCTCAGCCCGTCACTGGGCAGGCTTGGAGGAGGGACGGCCGAGGACCTCCTGGCCCTTCCTCCTTGCCTCCCTGTTAGAGGAAGCCGGCGGCTTGGGTTTGGGATGCCAAGGCCGAGCCTGCTGGCCCTGGCGTTGCTGGGCGAGCGCCGGGGCACAGAAGGACGAAAGGGCTTAGGCTGTGGTTTTGCGGCCTTGTCCTTCTGAGCGGAAGAGACCAAGTCCAAGGTGGCATTGGACTTCTCGATCCTCTGCAGGTGACCTTCCACCCCAGGGCCAAGAGGTCAGTCCCCAAAAGGAACATCCGCCAACTTGTGCTGGGTATCCAGTAAAGGTGGATATCCTCAGCCAAGCCACTGACACATAGCCACTGCGGCCGCCACCGATCTGGCACATGAGTCCCCTATATCCAAAGCAGTCTGGAGCTGCTGTTTGGCCACTGCCCTGCCCTGGTCCCGCACCTGCTTAACCGTAGTCTGCAGATCGGCGGGAAGATGAGGGATGACCTCATCCAGGGAGCCCAACAGGGCATGAGAAAAATGTGCCATGAGGACGGCCGAACTGGCCTGACGAAGGCCGAGAGAGGACGCAGCGTAGACTTTTCGCCCAACATAGTCCAATTTCTTGGACTCCTTGTCAGGAGGTTTGTCCACATCCCTGGCGTTGCCGGCGCGCCGGAAAACGCTGTCGGTAATCAACCCCTCAGCAGAGGGTGTTCAAACGGACAAAGGAACGGTAGGGACCGCATACTTCCTGGCGAAGGCGCAGGGCAGGAAGCAGGCGCTGCCAAAGCTCCAGTGCCGGACCCACTATGGCCTCGCCACCGGAAAGGCCTCCGTCGGAGAATCCCCTCGGTCCAGAATCTCCGTGAGGGGATACCTGGCCCGTTTGGAAACGGGTTCGAGCTCCATCCCGGTAGACTCCGAGATGAGCCGAAGCAGTCCTAGGAAGGACGACGGGCTATCGTCCATTGACTGACCTCCTGAAGACTCCAAGTCCAGTCGCTTGGAGAAAAAGGAGGAATCATCTTCGGACTCGGAAGAATCCTCGAAGAGCTGCCTCTGGCCTGAGCCACCCTTCACCTGCCGAGGTCGGTCGGGAGTGAGGGTAACTGACAGCCGATGGGGTAGACCCTTGAGCCGACCGAGAATCCTTGGTGGGAGCCCAGATGGTGGCTGTGGAGGCGGAGTTCCACGAATCGGTGGAGCAGCTGGTTTTGGCGAACAACCGGCCTGGGTATAGACTCCTCGGATAAGTCGAGGGGTTGTGTCGGCCGTTCGGTGACAGCCATTAATGGCGGGGAAGGCGGCGGGTGGCTATTCGGCCAGGAGGAGCTGTTGCAACATAAGGTCCTCGTACCGTCGGCGTAATTCACGAAGCTCCCTCATCCGAGGAGGAGGGCGAGGGACAGCGGCGACGCCGCTCGCTGATGCCGAGACCCGAGACCGCCTATGGCCGGTGGATCGGCTGGACCGCGTAGAGGTCCGAGACCGAGAGTCCCGGAATTTCCGAGGTCGGTGCGGGGAGGTGTCGGCCGGAACCGGCACTCCCTTCGGCTCGGATGGTCCATCCGAGGGCTCCGGAACCGGAGGCACAGGCGAGCCCACGGGATCCTCAACTCCTCCCGGGGGAACCGGGGAGAGGGAATCTCGGCTGCTAAAGGCGACAGCCCGTCCAATGGGTCGAGAATAATCTCGGCTTCGCCGGTGGAGTCTCGGTCAGCTGACCTGGCCGGGGACACCGTGAGGCCAGTGGCGAGCGGCGGTCGACGAAGCCGGCGGTCGGCGGCCCGGGAGAGGACCTTTCCGCTCCCAAGGCGTCGACGGAGGACTTACCCCTGTCCCTCTTTTGGACCGAGAATAAGGTCCAGCAGACACAGAGCCCTTCTCCTTTAGTGGAGAGGGACAGACAAAACTCCTTAAAAGAAGCAGTGTAGGAAGAACCCAGAGAGAGCGGGATAAATGCCGCGGCCGAGGAAGATACGGCCGCGCCGCCTCCTCTTCGAGGGCGACCATCCGCTCGAGCTGATCCGCCGAGACCGCCGCCGCGGACACCGCCAACCGGGCCTCCTTGGACTTCACGGAGGGAGCGCTTCGGACGGCCCAGTTGCAATCGGGCAGCACGGTCTTCGAGGACGTAGGCGCGAAAGATGAGCACAGGTCGCAAGCCTGCGGGTCGTGCTCAAGGCCTAAGCAGTAGAACTGCGTGGGTGTGGATCCGTCCGAACATCTTCTGCCCGCATGGGCATCTCCGAAATCGGGAGTCGATTTGTCCATCGCGGCCATGGGGATAGAAGACTAAGTCTTTTGCAAAATTTATTTTAAATCCATAAGCGGAGAATAGGAACCAGTCACAAGCATAGGCGTTAAGAGGGAACCTGAGCTTAAGCGGTAAGGAAGATCTGGCGTCATGGGGCGGAGCCGAGAGTTATACCACCCGGGTGGGTGGGAGGAGCAAGCTTGAAGACCTTCCGGCAAGATTTAAAGCGGCAAGGATACCTGCCAATGAGTGTGGATGAACAACATATCCATGTCCCTAGAACCAGTTGTTTCTGGAACCCAAACAGCCTCACAGAGCTAGCAATATCACAGCACTCTACTGGGAGACTGGCACATCTCGTCCTACTCCCCAAAGCTTGTCTGCATGATGACCTCACCAACTGTGACACTGCATCTTTTTTATTCCCCCCCCCCGAATTCTATTTTTGCTCCTTACCCTGAACTCTCTCAGGCTACTATATATATATATATATATATATATATATATATATATATATGTTACTGCCTTCTCGGTTGCCTCCTCCAGGCAAGCCCCCCCCCCCGACTCTGAGCCCCTCAGGGCAGGGCCGCCATCCACTCCAGTGCTCTATCTAGAATCCACATTGCCTGGATTCAGCCCCCGAAAGACCAAAAGGCAGAGAGAGAACCCAGTGTTGAGCATGTGGCACCCCAGCACTGCGAGGAGCCGTCACCTGTCAGGGAAGGGGTATTTCTTTAGGTTACGCCCCAGGCGTTGGACGTGCAATGCCGCCCAGCCCATGATGTGGATGTGCCCACCCATGTCCAGAAAGCAGCCATCCAACATCTTCCCTACATGCAGGCCCTGCGTGTTGCAGTTTCTCTGGTCTCCACCGGGGGCCACTGCGATGCTGGGCTGACCCTGGAGCCCCCGAGAGAGGAGCGCAGTCCTACGGACGCTCAATCCTCTCCCTCCCCTGCCGACCCCCGGGCTCATTCCCGAACCTAGGTCATCGGCGTGGCACGAGGTGTGGCGTCCAGCGCCTCAACCCTCAGCGCCACCGGGCCGTGTGACACTACATCTTAACAAGTAAAGTCACCTGCCCTCTGCCAGTAACTACTGAGGTCACAATGCTGAAGAGGTATGAGGAAGGATCATACGAGACTCTGTTTGTCAGCTTCTAATAAAGTAGTGTTCTATACATCTAATACTGATAGGTAGAAAAAGCTTCTAAGTGGCTAACAGAAAAAGAAAAACTACCTCAGACATAAAAAGTAACTAAATGGAACAGCTACAGATCTGGATTCATAAACCGTGATGGATGAGATCTGTAGCAAGAACCATCTATGATGAAGTTTGTGAGTACTGCAAAAAAATAAAAAAAATTGGGGGGGGACTTCATCCGGCACCCCCATTATAGCATGTTATTCTAATTTAATGACTAAGTCTAACTACAACACTTAAAAAAAAAAAAAAAAAATGTAGTTAGCAGAAATCTCTGTCAGTCATTTTAAAAACAGCAACGGGTCAGGAACTGCAATGTATCACAAGTAACAAGAAATTTATTCAGGATTGTATAACGCTTATGTTGGTGCTAAACAGCTATACAATGTGAGGTAAACACTGAATGTTGATAAGCCTATAATCATTCAGTGCTTACTGTACGTCCCCCCAGGAACTAACCACACATCATAACAAATTAAATGTATCTATGCACTATTAAATAAGGGGGTACTACTATATCGGGGTTCTGGTGACATTTATAAACCACAAGTGCGAAGCATTGGTGGTTCTGCTCATCACCAGAAGTCTCCCTTTCCAGCATTATCACCAATGTGTTCCTATGTCAGAACTAGACAATTATAAGTTATGGTATAGAAACTCAGAAATTACATACAAACAGAATGCAACAGCAGAAAAAGACTGCTTAGCCCACTCAGTCTTCCCAGATGGTCGCAGCCTAGTCCATCTCCACAGACCCTAACTGGTCTCCAGCAACCTTCCCTTCTCCCTGCCGATTTACCAATATTCCCGTTTGTCCCATACATGCTTGAAGGGCCCTACTGTTTTTGCCTCCACCACTTCCCCAGGCAGTCTATTACAGGCATCTACAACTCTTTCAGTGAAGTAGTACTATTTCAGATCCCTCTTAACCCACCCACCACTGGCTTTAATGCATGCTCTTTCTCGTTTGAGAGAATCCCCTCCTGCACCCTGTTTACCTTCTCTTCCAAGGGACACATTTTGAGATCCCTCAGCCTCTCCTCATAGGGCTTTTGGTACCACCCCTGCATCATTTTAGTTGCCCTCCTCTGAACTGCCTCCACCCTGTCTATGTCCTCTCTGAATTGCAGCCTCCAGAACAGGACACAATACTCCATATGGGGTCTTAATAGCAAGCAATATAATGGCAACACCACCTCCCTTCCTCCTGCTGGAGACACCTCTCCCTATGCATCCCAGTATCTCAGTGGCCCTACCCACTGCTTTATCACACTGCCCTGTCACTTTTAAGTCATCAGATATGATAACTCCAAGGTTCTTTTCCTGCTTACTGACTGTCAGTATCTCCCCCATTCTATACTCAGCTCCTCCTATGCCCCAGTTACATGATTTCGTATTTTTTGGCATGGAACCCCAACTACCAAGCTCTCGACACTCCTCAAGTTCCCAAGATCCATGTGCATTCTCTGTTCCCCCTTCAGAGTGTCCACCCTTTCACAGATTTTGGTGTTTTTTTGCAAAAAGGCATACCTTCCTTTCCAGTTCTGCAATGTCTCTTATGAAGACAACGAAGAGGACCGGTCCCAGTATTGAGCCTTGCAGCACCACACTAGTCATTCTCCCATCAGTAGAGACGGTGCCATCAACCACCACCCTCTGTTGCCTATCCATTAACCAGTTTCTAACCCAGTTCAGCACTTTGGTTACCACCCTAGGCTGCTCAATTTCTTTATCAGTCTCCTGTGCAGCACAGTGTCATGGGCCTTGCTTAAGTCTAGATCAGTCACATCCATTGCCCTCCCCGATCTACTTCCCTGGCCACCCAGTTAAAAAAAATCAATCAGATTAGGCCAGCCTGACGATGCAGTGGTAGTGCTACTGCTCATGACGCCGGTGACCCGAGTTCGGGAACGGGCTCGGGCTGTTGGAGGGCCGGACCGGGGGGAGGCTTGAGCATCCAAGGACCGCTCGTCTCCTCCAGGGGGAACCTTGGCTCAGTGCATGACTGGACCCTAGTGGCAGCTGGAGGATTGGCATGCCCACTCCATATGCAGGGGGTGGAGCGTGGCGGACACTGGCCGCCTGGCGTCAGGCACGTTGCATCTCCGGGGCGATCACAGAACAAAAATGCCCGCCAGAGCGACACCAGAGGGTTGGGAAAGGCCTCGCCACCTGTACCGCGACTCGAGAGTACGGGACCCCGACGCAGTCAAGAGGTACTATAACGGAGGGAAGGGGACCATGGTCCCCCACTCCCACTCCATCCCCTCCTGGGGGTCATCTGGGCTTGCGGTGTCAGGGGGCTTAATCGGGTGACAGTGCAGGACCGAGGGGGAAAAGCAGAGATATAAAATATATAAATAAATCAGATTCATCTGGCATGACCTCCCACCCATGAATCCATGCTGCGTGTGGTCTTGCAGCCTACTATATTTAAGTTACTCTACCAACCTTTCCTTTAACATGGTTTCCATTAATTTCCCCACCACTGAGCTAAGACTGACCAGCCTATGGTTGGTGGCCTCCTTCCTGCTGCCGCTCTTACATTGTAGTAGTAATCGTAGTAGGTTTTATTTATTAAGCACCTTTCCCCTGAGGCTCACGGCACTGTACACATCAGACAGTCAAGACAATTACAATAAACACATTGTATAAAAACAGTAGTAAAATCGAAAGAGGATAGAACCTAAAAAGGTGCATCTTCAGACCCCATTTAAAGACTTCTACTGAGGGGGCCTCCTTCAAAGATCTGGGAACTGAGTTCCACAGGACTGGCGTTGCCACTTCAAAGGCACGCTCAGCAGATGATTTCAACCAGGCCCTGGAAACCACCAGAAGGCCCTCCTTGGTAGACTGAAGAGCATGCAAGGGGCAGGCCAGAGTCAGTAGATCTTGCATATAGCCCCAGACCCGAACCATGTAGGGCCTTATATGTGAGTAAACCCACCTTAAGAGAGATCCTCCACCTACCTGGCAGCCAATGCAGGCCATGCAGCACTGGGGTCTCATGACAAGTCCTTGAGAGTCCCATCACCAGCTTGACCGCCATGTTCTACAACAGCTGGAGGCAACGCAGGACCCCTCCACTGACCCAGAGATAAGGAGCGTTACAGTAGTCGAGCCTCAAAGTCCCAAAGGCATGCACCAGTGTCGGTAGGTTGCCAGGAGGTATAAAGGCTTTGATCCAGGCGATATTCTTAAGATGGTAAAAAACAATCTGGACAACAGATGACACCTGGGCTTCAAGTGTCAATCTGCTGTCTAGGAAAACGCCCAGATTCTTCACCTTTTCGGATGCCAAAAGTGGGGCTGTCCCAAGCATCAATCCCATTTCAGTTCTCCTGGCATCTGCCTCTCTCCGGTGACCAGACTCATTCACCAGTACCTCCATCTTACTCAGATTGAGCCACAGCCAGTTAGAGGACATTCAGTTCTGGATCACAGCCAGACAGTTACTTAGCACCACCACTGCATCACGTCTTAAGCACAAAAGACATATACAGCTGGATGTCATCCGCATTACGATGAAACTCCACGCTGTAACGTCTAATGATCTCACCCAGAGGCAGCACGTATACTGTGAACAACATGGGTGGAAGAATAGACCCTAGGGGTACTCCACAAAGCAAAGGCTGGGTGCGGGAGGAAAAATTTCCCATCACCACCCTCTGTGACCTGCCTGTGAGAAAAGACTCAAACTAGGTGATAGTGCCGGTGAGTCCACATAACCTCCTCAGGCGATCCAATAACACCTCATGGCCCACAGCGTCAAATGCTGATGACAGATCGAGGAGAACAAGTATTGACCACTTTCCTCTATCTCTTGCCCTGAGGAGATCATTTTGTAACCTGACCAACACAGTTTCAGTGCTATGCCCAGTCCTAAATCCAGACTGGAGAGGTTCGTAGATGTCAAAGGCTGTGAGGTGTGCCTTGAGCTGCAGAGCCACAATTTTCTCAATAATCTTACCCAAAAAGGGAAGGTTAGAGACTGGTCTATAATTCGCCAAGACGCCCGAGCCAAGAGATGATTTTTTCAGAAGGCGCTTCACCAGTGCCTCTTTCAACGCATCAAGAAACAGCCCCTCTGAAAGTGAGCACCGGATTACCTCTACAAACACTGGACCAACGGATTCCACACCTCCCACTAGAAGACACGTCAGGCCTGGGTTCAGTTCACAAAAAGTGGGCCACAGCTTCAAAATCACCCTACAGAGCTCTTCCAACCCCTACTGACCTAAACTCACTCCAGGCAAGTGGAGTGCCCTCGGCGACAGCCGATGTGACACTGCCAGGCCTAAGAAGCCCAGTTGGGGAAACTGCAGTCCTGATGGAGGACACTGAAGAAGATAATGAAATCCTCGCACTTTGCAACAGAAGCTACTCTAACTGGCTGCAGACAGGCAGGGTAGAGCAACCTGTCCACAATCTGGAAGAGCTGAGCCGGTTTGTTCCTCCCTGCAGCAATCTCCCTGGACAAATAAACTGCCTTCTTATAGGAGACTGCCCTCTGATACTTACGATAGTAAGTTTTCAGAGCCAGCTTGTTCTCCTCTGACCGCGACTTCCACCAACAATGCTCCAATCTCTGACCCTTGGTCTTTATCTCCTTGAGCTCCCCATCAAACCAGGGGGATCTCAAACAAGACCTGGGTCATAAATAGATCGGCGTGATAGCACTGAATGCAGAGGTGACAGTCCTATTTTAGGCCACTATCGCCTCATTCGTGCTAACCATGCAAGCAGCACTCACTGCCGAGAGGTCCATTACCGCAATTAAGCCCTCCGGGGACAATCCTCTTAAAGGACGGTAATGTACCAGGTCCACAGGGGAAGGGCTCACAGGTGGGGCCCCGAACGACAAGCACACCATGCAGTGATCCGACCACAAGACCAGATCAATCTTGAGATTGTAAATCTCAAGCTCCAGCGAGAATACTAAGGTCAAGGCATGACCGTGGCAATGGGTCGCAGACGCAACCGCTCGTGCGAAGCCCCGTGGTATCATTAGCTGCTGGAAGTCCTATCCCAATTGTGATGAACTATCATCGATCCAAACACTGAAGTCACCAAGGACAAGCCACCTGGGCAACTCCAATGCTCTCTTGGTGACAAATTCTGTCACTTCCTGCAGAAACACCATCCCATGCCCTGGAGGCCAGTACATGAGAAGGATCTTGCAGCCTGCACCTGGACCCCCACACACAGCCACGCATTCAAACAACGACGTAGATCACACTGGGAGCACCAAGAAGTTCAGGTCAAATCTAAAACAGATGACCACACCCCATGTGTAGAGGGACCACATCTGTTCTCCTCCAGTCCTCCAGAACCCTGCCTATTTCCAGAGAGTTGTTGAATAAGGCCGTCAGTGGGCAGTCAGCACTTCCCCAAGTTTCTTTAGTACCTCTGGGTGTATCCCATCTGGTCTCATAGCCTTGTCCACTTTCAGAACTGCAAGTCCCTTCAGGACCCTTTCCCCTGAAAATGGTCTTGAGTTTAGTGTCCCCTTTTGTTCTTGCTGCCCTCTTGCCTCTGGTGGTCTGTGTCTACCCCCCTCCCCAACTGTGAAGACTGAGCAGACGTACTTGCTCGGGATGTCTGCTTTTTCCTGGCCTTCTTCTGTTCAGTCTCCACCCTTATCTTTGCTATCTCACATCACCCTCCTTATCCTCACTATCCCTCCCCTTAGCTTTCTTTTCTCACTTACGTACATAACGAAAGTTTCAGTCCCTTTAATTACCCCATTGGTTATTGTTTCCTTTGTCTGCACCTCTGCTCCCCTCACTGCCTTTCCTGCTTCCCTGTGCTTCACTTATTACATCTCCCTGTACGTTTCCTTATATCCCATGAATGCCACCTTTATTTTTTCTTTCACCACCTTGGTCACTTCCCCAGAGAACCATAACAGTCTCTTTAACCCTTTGCTTTTACTCATTTTCTTCATGCAGAGTCGGGTTGCCTTAATTATTCCCTTCCTTATTTTTTCCCCACTGTACCTCTTCCCTCCTGGCAATCCCCAGGAAAGTTTCTGAGGCAGTCTCATACAGCATTAAGTAAGTCATCTTAGAATGCAATGCTGTCCAAGGGGTTCTGGAGACACTTTTGTCTCCAGACTCCCAGCACTGCAGTACAATCCTATTTCTGTAAGGGTTATGTACATTTTATTTCTTGTATGTTCCTCAACTAGAACAGACGTAAGCACTGAATGAACAGAAGGCTCATCTCTAGGTTATACAGAGAATAATACATGGGTGGGTGTGCATAACCAGAATTTTACAAAAGAGGGTGTGCTGGTTTACACCCACTCACGTCTTACTTTTAATAATTACTAGTGTGCACTTGTAATTATTGTGGCAACTGTGTGACTAGTGCTTGCATCGATCACTGCGCAAGCTTGACTGATAGGTCACAATTACAACTGCCCGACTATAACGCATCTGAGCATTAAAATGCTCACTAGTTACTATGGAAATAATAGTTTAACAAATATTACACAAGGATTTAAATTTCTGCAACGTACAAAGAAAGTACCATAAGAAAAATAATAACAGAATATAACTGCTTACATACAGATTCTAAATCAATACTCCGGGCTGGTAGTATTCACAGATTAAAACGCATCCTGCGCATTACAAAAAACACACTTAGGCCACCCCTATGGCTCAACGGTAATGTGATATGTTGTCACTGTGTGTAACCAGGTTCAGAAAGCTCTCTGCTTGCCCGGAGGCCCGTGGTCAGGGTGCAGCTTTTGGCCACGCTTACTCGACAAGGAAGGGATACAGCATCCTTCTTCTCACACAGGGACCCATGTTATAAGCCACAGCATGCTGGCCCTCCTTCATAGAGTCACACATATCCAAGGGTGGGCTGTGGCACCTGGGGGAGCATGGATGAAAAACAGAGGCCTAATCCCATGGCTGTCAGGACAGGTGAGGCACTCAGGCTCCTGGCAAGAGTGGGAGCAGGCCATGCAACATTCATGCACCCACTGCTGGCCGACGAAGGAGCAGCATTGGTGTTGGTAGTGAAGGCAGTTGCATGTCCTCGAGCTGGCAGTGTGCGACAGCAGAAAAGAGAGAAAATTGTTTAAAAAACAAACAAAAAAAACAAAAAAAAAAACTGCCAACCAGTCAGCGCAGTGCACGCCAGTGACATGGGTTCAGGAATGAGTCTGTGTCAGATGGCTGGTTGGGGAAGGAGGATCAAGCATCCAGGAGGAGACCTCCTTGGGGCGGGTGGGTCACAGTTTCTGCTGCAATACCATCACTTAAATGACCACAAGTGGCGGTGCAGCTGGAGCTGTTGCTGCAGGAGGGAGACGCACCGACTGCTTCAGATGGGCATAGTCACACATCAGTGTGTGCTCACGTACCATTGAGCCCTTGTACTCGCAGTCCTTAGGGGAAGGGGAGAAAAAGGAAGCATGCCATATGTGTTGCCTGCCTCTGTCTCCTGGAACTGTGTTGTTCAGGAGGGGTCTGGCCAGCTCCCTACTGACCCCACCCGCAGAGAAATGTTAGAGTTAGAGAAGACAGATAAGCGACACAGAAGACACAGGTCTGACTGAGAGGTCACCTGGCACGTGGACAGCAAAAGCTGCAGGGAGCAAGGACTTGAGTAGCTAATTTGGGTGGTTATCAGAAAAATCTTCCTAACTGCCTTGCACTTTTCTGCAAGGCGGGGCAGGTGGTGATCCGAGTGCTACAAAAACTGACCTGAATCTGTGCAAGAAGCACACAAAGGTAGCATTCAAAATATCAAAATTCAGGAAAAATACACAGTCAAGCCATCCAGGGTAACAAGGTCAGAACCAAACCAACAGCACTTACGGGGTATGTGCTGTGGGTTTGGTTCTGATCTTATTACACTGGATGGCTCAACTGGGTATTTTTCCTGAATTTTGATATTCTGAGTGCTGCCTTTGTGTGCTTCTTATGTCTTTATCAGGCAAGCACCCACTCATTTCCAAGAGCGCGGTTCCACCTGTGGTCTTTCCTGAATTTACGCAGCCAGGCATAGGTCCCAGGAAATGGACAGTGCATCCATCTGTTTAGGAAGCCATAGCCCTCACCGCTCCGAATGCACACTGGGCCCCATCACTGCTGAAGCCCACAGAGAGGCATGCTGCTCTTGAATAGCTAACAGCACATTAGCAGTCTGGAAAAGGCAGAAAGCCGTGAGATAAGAGGGCTTGAGGAGTCATCAAGCCAGAATACAACACCAAGCTAAAACTCTGAAAGCATGCTGGAAGCATCTAGCACAGCACAAACTAGAGCAAGGACTTTACCCTCTAGGTAGTTGCGAGCGATGTACTTCAATCCCTCATCCAGCAGGACGACAGGGGCAGAGATCTTCAAGACTACCACCCACTGAGGCCAGCTCAATGGCGTCACTTGGAAGATAAGCTGCAGGAAGAAAAGAAAAACATGTTCTTCAAACCAGAAAGGCAATCTGCTTTGCAACCAACTTTTTTTTTTTTTAATTTATACTAGGATCTTGACTTTTTCTTGTAATTCTTCCCACAGAATAAGTGCAGCAATAGGTAAGCTGTAGCCATAAGCTCTGTTTCGTCTTGGCCCTTGATAACACTATTTTAAATTTTTAAATAACCTCCAGATTTCAGATTGGTTTTGAAAACCAAACTGTTAAGTTTGTCACACAGCAGTAGCAAGCCTTTTCCTAACAATACAGGCTTGCTGCACCCAAACACATAAAGTACAGTGGGCTAAATCAGGGTAAAGATATTCATTCTGGTAACGAAGCAATATGTCATGACCAGAGGTTATGTTAATGGTCTGTTAATCACCCACTAGGGGTGTAATGTGGCACACAGCATAGCTATGAGGTAGCTCTAGAGGTTGCAGATCCATACAGCAGCCACAAGCCACAGGAGAAGAAATATGCCCTTATGGCTACTGTCTGGATCAGTGACCTCTAGGCCCCTTTATGGCTCTACCAACCCCTTGCCAAGAACAGTTACCTACCACAACGGCAGATCTTCAGGAAAATCTGCTCCACTGAGCCACATCACGAAACTGCAAGCTGTCGGCATCAGGACCATCAGAGATTTTTTGCTGGCTGGGGCTGCCCACATTAACGTGCCTCACTGGCACCTATATGACGTGGGCATCCCATGCACGGCTTAGTTCCCTGCCAGAGACAGGATCGGAAGGTCATCAGACTGGCAGGGACCGAAATGGCCAGGACCGAACCAGGCACACAGCAGAGGATGTGGTACAGATGCCATTTGAGGCATCAGAGGAGGAGCAGCTTGTGAGAGCAGGCAGTAGTTTCACCTGTCACCTGAACATTGGAGGAAGGAAAGTGGGACAGCTGTGGCTCAAAGGACAGTCTCCTGAAGGTTTATCCTTCCCATTCCCTCTTACAAGATGGAGGACTGCAATTGAGTGGAGAAGCAGATCTGCTAAATGATTTAATGCGGTTTCGATTTTTTAACCCAGGTACGCTGATACTTCGTTTTTATGGAAGACTGCATTCATATGTATTTAAGGTTTTAAACGATACTGCTCTTGGAGTGTTCCTTTTTATGTTGATTAAACAGCTTTACCAGAGATTTTACCTGTGCCGACCAATGCTTACACAGTATTACAATACCGAGCTGAGTAACTGAGCACAGAAACTGTGAAGGAGTGGACCTGCTAAACGTTAAAGAGCTGTTTCTTACCCAACTTTGGTACACAGATTATAAATCTTACGGAGGCTACATGTTTCTTTTATTTAATTTTATTTCTGATGTTACCGGACTTGGAATTTATTTTTCTCATCAACAGGTTCTCTGATGGCGAGATGCTAAACTCTGTGCAGCCACAGTGAGATTCTCTTGACACTACTTTGGAAGTATTTCAGACTGTCTTACAGAGTGTGTTCATGGACTAGAAGAGGAATTATCCTGGAGCTCGGAGTCCATCACAGGGTTATAAATTAGTGACTAGCTTTCTCAACAAGGCACTGGATGTTTTTTCCTGCCCAGGACTTTGGCTGTTCAGGGCGTGATGTTATGGGACAAGAAATTTAAAGAACGCAACATTAAAGTTGATTTAGTCACATTCAGCAAATGCCTGTTTCACATAGTATGCCATTGCCAACCATGTTTCAGATGCTGAAGCATTAATTCGTTTTGTAAAAAAATCTGTCACACTCATTTTTTTGTATGTATTTGTTTCTGTGCGCCCTCCAATTTTCTGTGTGCGGCTGCATTCCTAGAATGATGTCATGCAAGGAAACTGTCAATGTTTTACACACAGCAACAAGCAATTCTGGATAAATTATAATGTTGACTTAAATGTTCTCAGAGATGCAGTCCTTTATTTTGGTAGTGGGGACTGCAGAATAGCACCTAATGTGCAGACAAATAACCTAGTTTTTAGAGAAGCTTGAAGAAGCCAAGTACGTGCACACATGGGCAGACTAGGTGGGTTGTAGGCCATTATCTGCTGTCAACATCTATGTATTTATGTGTGTGTGTGTGTATATATATATATGTGTGTGTGTGTGTAGCGAGGCATTGTGGGTACATTGCACAGCTGATTTTTCTGTCTCCCTTATGAAAGTGCAGTTTCCTATGTTGGTAGAGTTTACAGCAGTACAGTCTGTAGAAAAAGTTTCTGGAAAACTGTTTTTGTGATGCAGATAGGCCAAAAAGATAACCTGCCAGTCTGTGTAGATGTTGTTTGACTTTTACTGCTTGCTGGTGAAGTGACAGGTCTGAAGTGGCAGCTCCTGTCAGAATGTGGGAGCATGATGATACTTTTCTATGTTTATGTTACAGGGCCTAAACGACTATAAGTAGTTCAGGAGTGTAATTATGGGTCAGACTACTTTTCTTTTTCTTTGTTGTCCAGCTTCTGCTATGAGTTCAAAACTGTGAAAGAAAAGGGATGTCTGCAATACCAAGACTGACCAACAAAGGTCTCTGTTTCAACACAGCACTTAAAAACTTTGCTTCCCTTGCATGATGTCACAGATGGGATTGCAACACTAAGAAAAAAAGGGGCAGGGTTATGCAAATGAAGCAGAGCACAGAAATAGAAGCGTTTTTGTTTTCATGGAAAACAGCACTTTTTGGCTGTTTGAATGGAAGGAGATTGATTCACAACTCCTACAGGTTACTACTCCCATTTGCTATGGCAAACCTGACAAAATCACTAAGTTTTGTAAATGGAGTTCGAAGGTCTAAGCATTTCCTTCCCGGCTGTTTGATTTGTTTTTAAAACGTTAGTCACAGCAGTAAAGGTTCAGATAGAGTTTTGAGGAACAGACAGAGTTTTGGGGAAACTCCATTAAATTAAAAGTATTGATGTTTTTGTGGTGGTAGAAAACTTGCACATGCACAGTTAATTTTATCACATCTCGTTTAGGAACTGTACTTAATTTGCAGTATTTAGTTTCATTTTTATATTAAACAGTGTAGAGTTTTTCTTTGGAATTTCATGTCACTTGTCACATGTCTGGAACTGTCCAATAGAGGCACTTTCTGCTTACATCGCTATGAAACATGTGACCGCTTTTGGTCATTGGTGGCGTTTGCATCTCAACATACTCAGACGCCATTTGTGCTGGTGTCTAAGGATTTCCCTCCCTCAAAACCTTTATAGATTGACCTACGTTGGTATATTCTGTTTTTTTCCCCTTCTTTTTGCTAGTGCACTCTGTTTAAAGTTGTTTGATAGTGTAGTATCACATATTTTTCTTTTTTCACAGAACCTTTTCTAGCACTTATGTCTCTCCACTACACTAAGCACATTCTGTAGGCATAGTGAGTAATAGTTTGGAAACTTTGGAAATCTCACAATTTGTATAGTTTCAGATCTAGTTAGTTGCTCTATTTTAAAAAAAATCTGTGTTTTTTTCTAGCATTTTTTTATCTTGGAGTAATAATATTCTGGTTCAGATCAGCTTAGTCTGGAGTCGGATATAAATTTAAGTGACAGTCTGGTGACATGCATCTCAAGAAGTGAGTATAAAAATAATACAGTTACGTAAGAACTTACCGTAACAGCAGATCTTCGAGAGGAGCTCTCGCAGCAGGCTGTAACAATTAGGACTATGCCGCAGGCACTAGGACCCTCAGGAAACCTTTTCAGCCAGCAGTATACAGCAGGGACCGCCCCCGACGTCAGCCCTGGTACAAAAGGGGGCGGACCCAGCTCCACCTCAGTTCTCCTGCCAAGGCCCGCGAACAAGCCCTGACAAGAGAAGGAGATGAAGCACTCGATGGAGATGTAGATGAAGATGGATCTGCACACCTTGAGGGGGAAGGCGGTGGGAAAGTAACGCCTGATGCAAGAGCTCCTTTCGAAGATCTACTGTTATGGTAAGTTCTTACGTAACTGCACTATCTTACTTCCAATGGGAGCTCTTGCAGCAGGCTATAACAATTAGGACTGAATACCAAGCAGTCCCTCGCCAAAGAGGTAGCTGACCCTGGGAGGTGGAATATGCTGACTCCAGAGGCCTAGGACAAAAGTCCCTGTAAAACAGCCAGACCGAAACCGGCACGGCGTCTGGAGACGATATCCAAGCTGTAATGCGTGACAAAGGTATCCACCGAATTCCAGATAGCGGCTACGCATATGTCCCTGATACAGACATTTCTCAGGGCGGCAAAGGAAGCAGACACTCCCCTGGTGGAGTGACCCCTGACCAGGCCCGGTAGGGGCTTATTGTGTTTTTCATAGCAGAAGGAAGCACAGTGGAAGATCCACTTTAAAATCGTCTGCTTGGTCACCAGTTTGCCCAAGCATTGTGGTGCAAAGGCCACAAAGAGTTGCTCCGACTGACGGTGCGTAGCCGTCCGTTTGAGGTAATACCTCAAAGTCCTGTGGACATCCAATGTGTGAAGGAGAGCCTCCCCTCTATTAGATGGGGAAGGAAAACAGACTGGAAGGTCAACCGACTGGTTGCGGGTCAACACCAAGACCACTTTCGGAAGAAACATAGGATTTGTTCTAAGGGAAACCCTTTACCTGTGGAAAACCAAATACAGCTCTTTACTCATCAGAGCCTGAAGCTCAGAAACTCTTCGAGCTGATGCAACAGCAACCAAAAAACACACCTTCCAGGAAAGATAACGCAGCTCACAATCCACTGCCGGTTCAACTGGAGGGAGGGTGAGCTTCTACAACACAAAAAGGAGATCCCAGGGTGGGATAGGGTCCCGAATGGGAGGTCTCATATGCAAAATTCCTCTCAAAAAGGTGCGGGCTATATCCAATTGTGCTAACGCCCTATCTCCAATCAGAGCATGATAGGCGGAGACAGCCCACATATGCACCTTAATAGAGGAGTAACTCAGGCCATGTTGGTACAAGGAGAGGAGGTACTGTAACGCTGAGTTCACTGGACAGGTGACGGGGTCCAAATGCTGTGACGAGGCCCATAAACAAAACCGCTTCCATTTCATAGCAAAGGCGGAGCGGGTGGAGGGCTTCCTCGCCGACACTAAGGACTGCCGCCACTTCTGGGGAAACCCTGTATCTCTGTTGAGCTACGTTTTGAAGGAGCCAAGCATGCAGATGTAAGGAACGAAGGTCCGGATGAACCAGCGACCCCTGTTCCTCGGAGAGCAACTGCGAGCATATCGGTAGCGGAGTTGGAGGTTCTGTGGATAACCACTGTAGGAGTGGGAACCAAATCTGCCGAGGCCATCTGGGACTATTAGAATCATTCGGGCCCCTTATGCCTGTAACTTTAGTAGAACTCTCTGAATGAGAGGGAAGGGCGGGAAGGCATAGAGAAACCTCCCTGCCCAACAAAGGGATAACGCGTCTGGCCAGAAAACTCCAGACGCGTGCTCTCGTGAGCAGAAATTTGGCAGTTTGGCGTTGCGTGATGACGCAAAGAGGTCCAGCTCTGGATGACCCCACTTGTCGAAGAGCTGGTCTGCTATGGACTGTAGCAGCTCCCACTCATGTGCTCTGGATCGAGACCTGCTTAGGCTGTCGGCCAGATCGTTCAGGATGCCAGGAATGTGCACTGTGGACAGCAGAATGCGGCGCCCCAGCGCCAGACTCTCATCGCCTTCCTACAAAGGGGATACGAATGAGTACCCCCTTGCTTGTTGATGTAGAAGATGACCGCCATATTGTCTGTTTGAACTAGAAGACAGCCCGGCACCAGGTCCTCTTGAAAGGCCTGTAAGGCATAGAGAACCGCTCGCATTTCCAGTACATTGATGTGAAGGGATCGCTCCTCGGGTGTCCAAACCCCTTGCGTTTGATGAACACCAGGTGCGCGCCCCATCCCAGATCCGATGCATCTGTCGTAAGAGTCTGACCTGGCGGCTCTGGACGAAACCTGACCCCTTTCTCCAAATTCCGGGGGTCCATCCACCAAAGTAAAGTTCTCCTGACTTGCTCGGAGACCTTAACCAGAGAGTCTAGATCATCGTAGCCCTGGTCCCACTGTACCCTGAGCATCCATTGTGGGACCCGCATGTGGAGGCGGGCCAGAGGAGTGACTGGAATGGCCGCCGCCATGTGCCCCAGTAGCCTGAGGAAGTTCCACACTGGAACTTGAGGAGTTACTGAGATCTATTCTGCAATCTTCATCAGGCGATCGCCCCTGTCCGGGGGAAGTAAAGCCAAGCCCTGGATAGAATCCAGGACCGCTCCAATGAAGACAAGTTTTTGACTGGGTTCGAGGGACGATTTCCGAAGGTTCAGGGTGATCCCCAACTCTCAGAATAGAGTACAGGTGTCTCCGAGAGCATGAAGAAGGCATGACCTTGACGGGGCTGTGAGTAGCCAATCGTCTAGGTATGGGAAAATGTAGCGCCCCATGCGCCTTAGAGCCACAGCATCCACTGCCAAGCATTTTGTAAAGACTCGTGGAGTGGAGGAGAGGCCGAATGGAAGAACTCGGAATTGGTAGTGCTCCCCTTGGAAGTGGAACCTCAGAAACTTCCTGTGGGGACGGAAGACCCCGACATGCATATATGCATCTTTCATGTCTAGGCAGCAGAGCTAGTCTCCTTGGTGGAGCAGAGGAAGAAGACCTGGAAGGGTCACCATCCTGAACCTTTTGTACTTTATAAAGAGATTGAGAGAGAGCGCTGAGGTCCAGAATGGGATGAAGATCCTGTGTCTTTTTTGGGACCAGGAAGAAATGGGAGTAAAACCCCTTTCCCCACTGATGCAAGGGGATTACCTTTATTGCCTTTTTCTGCAAGAGGGTCTGAATTTCTCCTATTAGTGGGATGTGAGAAGGAGGATAACGGGAGTACTTTGGTGGAGTATTTGGAGGAAACTCTGTGAACTCCAGCGTGTGTCCTCTCCTGATGATGTCCAGGACCCACTGGTCCGCAGAAATCAACTTCCACCCTTCGAGATGAAGGGGGAAGCGGCCCCCGACATCTCCCCTGAGTCTTCCTCTGGAAGGGGGGGTGTGGAAGGGAGTCACTGGGCTGAGCCGGGCGTAGGCAGAGAGGCCTGGGAGGACTTGGGCCCACGGGTAGGAGCACCTCCAGGCTGCTGGTTACTGGCTCTTCTACGAAAGCCGCCTCTCTGACCCTGCTTATTGCCATGGGCGTGTCCACCTTGACTACCTGAGGGCTTACGAACTGGGCGTTTTTGTTGCCGTCGCTGGTCGCCGCGGTACATTTGGTGAACCGACCAGATGGACTTGCCCGACTCCTGTAGACGAGAAATCAAAGCTTCCATCTCCTGCCCAAATAACACGGTACCTTGGAATGGTAAATCCTTGATACCAGACTGCAGAACTTGGTGGAAACCCGAAACTGTTAACCAGGCACGGCGCTGGAGGCACACCCCAGAAGCGGCTTGCCCTGGCTGCCGTATCTGCAGTGTCGTACGAGGCTCTCAGGACATGAGAACCTACACTGGAGCCCGATTTAAGTATGTCCAGAAGTTCCGTCCTCTGCTCGGAATCTGGCATGGCTCTCAGTAGCTCTTGTCCCCTCTCCCACAGAACATTCTGGTACTGGACCATATGCGTCAGGAAGTTGAGGGACTGGATGGAGCAGGTGGAGGCAGAGTAAACCTTCTTGCCCACCGGGTCCAAATACCGAGACTCCGGATCGGTAGGCTGCGAGCTAAGGTGCTTCAGTTGCCTGGACTTGTCATGGGCAGCTGTAATGACCGAAGAGTCCACCTGAGGGTTCTCAGCTAAAAAGGCTTCTGCCCTCGGGGCCTTACACAGCCTGTCCGATTTTTTGGGAACAGCCGGGATGGAGGCCGGACGCTTCCAGGTAGCCCGAGTCAGGTCCTGGAAAGTGTCCGCCAAAGGAGGGACCACTAATGGTTTCGCCTCCTTTTGCCTCAGGTACTTGGCCAACCTTCGGTGTTCCGGATCTAGGTCCTCCGTTTCCCACTCACTGGAGGCCTGGATATGCCTCATGACGTCCATAAAGGTTGGATCGTCCGGAGGTGAGCGAGGCTGGTCCTTCTCTCCCAGGGACTCCCTGATCCAAAGAGAAGAGGAGGAAGAAGATGCCGATGAAGAAGAGGAGGATCAACTATTAGGTCTGGAATAGTCTGATCTCTCCTTGTGACCAGAGTCCCTCTGTTGTCGGTAGCTGGGGGACCGACATCGATCCGAAGCCCGGCGACAGAGCGTAGACCGACGTCGGGGCGCTCGCCCAGAGGAGCGAGTAGGGCTGTGGGTGCAAGACCTGGACGGCGGCGGTCTCCCGAATATGGGGCGTCGGCAGTGGTCTTTGGACGAGCCGAGCCCTGGATGGAGGTGTAGGCGGCCGCTCGGGGGACTTCCTCGGGGAAGGCTCACCTCCAGGCTGTGGTTTGCCTGCCGGGTCCGGTTCCGGTGTCTGGGCCGGCGTCGGGGGGGGGACTTCTGGACCTGCCCCCACCATAAGGAGAACAACTCCTGCAGCTCATCCTTTGAGAAAATCTCGGCCACTCATTCCGGAAAGGGAGTATTCGGGACATCAGCCCACGAAGGAGCCCTCTTGGGAGCCCGGGGAGGAGGACTTGGGGATGGGGGCGTCGGCTGTTCCGTGGCGAGCCGAACCCTCAGCCTTCAACGGCATCGGAGGAGGAGGGACCGGCAGCCGGGTGTCTCGGTGAGAGTGCGCGGAGGAAGTCTTCGGCTCGGAGGGCGCCTTTAGCAAGCGGTGCGGTGCCTTGAGAGGTGGGGCGAGCTTTCACCTCAAGGTCTTCGGGTGGTAACCCTTAGTGGAGTTACCTTAGACTTGGCCGGCTTCTCCCCCGATGAGCCGGCCTTGGCCTGGGATGACTTTGGACGCTCACCTGGGCCCCGGGACACTAGGGCCTTTTTGGGAGAGGGCCGCGAGTGAGAATGGGACCGCAACCGGGACCGGTGTCGGGACCTACTGCAGTCTTTCCCTTGGCGCTTGGTCTTCTCCTTGCGCTTCCCCTCCGAAGTGTGCAGATCCATCTTCTCTAACAAAAATGTCTTCAGGGCCTTGAGATGTCGGATCCGGGTCTAGCTAATGAATGCCTGGCAGGCTGTGCAGGCCGTGATATCGTGGTCCGGCCCGAGGCAGAAGACGCAGCGCTTGTGCCCATCTTTGGAGGGGATCTGCCATCCGCATTTGCATTTATTTTGATGAATCTCTGGAGAAACCAACAATGGTGAAGACATCCAGCGAAACACTTGGAAATAAACCTCCAAAAATGGTACAAAAACGGCTAGAAAAATGAATTTTGCTGTTCCTGGCAAGCTGAGGAAAGAAGACTTCTTCTCACGAGCGCAGGACGCGTCGGGAAAAGAACTGGGGTGGAGCTGGGTCCGCCCCCCTTTTGTACCAGGGCTGACGTCGGGGCGGGGCCGATGGGGGCAGTCCCTGCTTGGTACTGCTGGCTGAGAAGTTTTCCGGAGGGTCCTAGTGCCTACGGCATAGTCCTTACTGTTGTAGCCTGCTGCAAGAGCTCCCACTCGAACACTCGAAGTAAGATCTACTGTTACAGGTGCGTAACCTGTTTTTCTAGGAGAGTGGATATGTTGTTCATCCACACTTCTTGGCAGACTCGAAGCAGTTCTCCGGGAGGAGGGAGGAAAGGCGCACACCCCCTACTTAGGAAATAAAGATTGGAGAACCGAGGCCACAAAACCAGCATCCCAGCGTGACTCAAGGTCGATGTGGTAGTGGGTAATAAAGGTGTTTGCTGACTTCCAGGTAGCAGCCCAGCAGATTTCCTGGATAGTGATGTCCCTGGAAGCAGCCACCGATACAGCAGTATGGCGGGTAGAATGACCTCTTATCCCTCTGAGAGGCTCCTTGCCCGCCAACTCATAGCACAGACCTATGCATGATGTAATCCACCTTGCAATGGTCCGTTTGGCTGTCGGTCTGCCCGAAGCGGCTTCAACGTAGGTGACAAACAGCTGGCAAACTTCTCCACGAATTTCCACGTCCTCTCCTTGTAATAGGAGAGAGCACATCTCAGGTCCAAAGTATGAAGCCTGTACTCGGCGTCCGAGGTGTAATTAGGGTAATAAACCAGGAGAGTCAGCACCTGGTTAAGGCGAAACTCTGACACCACCTTCAGAAGGAATTTCAGCTGGGTCGCAGGACAACTTTGTCCCTGTGAAAAACCAGAAAAGGGGAGTCCACTGAAAGCGCCTGGAGCTCCCCTGTCCTTCTGGCAGACGTGAAAGCCACCAGGAAGGCCTTCTTCCATGACAGGTGTGACAGCTCACACTTGTGCATGGGTTTGAATGGTTTGCCCATGAGCTTTGCCAAAACCAGCAACAGATCCCACGGAGGTGGAGGTTCACGCACCGGAGGGGATACGTGATCCAGGCCTTTGACAAAGCACCCGACTACTGTCTCCTGTGCCAATGTCGGCTGACCAGCCCGTACCCAGTAAGCAGAAATGGCTGCCAGGTGCACCCTAAGGGTCAATGACCATAGACCCCCTTTGGAGAAAGACCAAAGGTAGCTGAAAATGTTAGCCACAGAACAAGATAAGGGGCCCAGACCCTTACCCTGACACCAAATGGAAAACCTTATCCTTACATCGCTTCTCCTTTTGAATGGCTGTGTTTCTCTGTCAATGCTGAGGACTTGCCCTTTTGCTTCAAGTCAGCGACAGTGAACAGCAGGTCTATTAACTGGGAACAGAAGCCATTGATGACAGGGAAGCCCCCTTTGCTGCAACCTGTTTCTCCATTTCCTACAGCTTTAGACGTACTTCTACAGCCTTCTTGCAGTGTCCCCTGGTTGCCTGTTTTAAACTCTGGCAAACCGATTAGGCTTCAATGACGTGGTCTTTGCCGAGACAACTACAAGGAGTGGTTGTCATCTTTATAAATTTTAAGATTGTTGCAATGGCAACAGTGGAACCGCGTTTCCTTTTTTTTTTTTTGGCAGGACCCTGTCACTTTATCGACCCTGGTCACGGCCCCTGGAAGCCTCTACCACCATCTATGGCTGCCGGGGTCCCCCAGTCACCGCCGGCTTGCTCCCCGGAGGGCGGGGCCGTGGTCACGTTCTTCCTTGACCACGAACCAGTATCTAGTCAGGGGACCATGGCGATGGCGGTTGCTCAGAGTCTTCCGGGAGGCTTCATTTTGAGCGGTGGCCTTGCGGCGCCTATATTTTGCTTGTCTTTTCCTCACGGAGGTGAGACGTGCAATGACACCAGTGTCGCCCGCCTCCCAGAGATTCAGCGGAGCCAGCGTGAGATCTCCGGCCTCCGCCAGGAGTCCTCAGCGCTCAGAGTGCTTCCCAGCCCTCCCAGAGAAGGAGAGCAGTCCATGGGGCGTCCATCCTTCTCCCAAGGCGACCCTCCGACAACCCGGGTCCGTTCCCGAACCCGGGTCACCGGCGTCGCAAGCGGAAATCCAACCGCTGCACCAACGGGCCAGCACATTTTCTTTTCTGTCAGCACAAGTATAAAAGAAACATTTAAATTAAAATTACAAACCTGAAACAGCAGCCATAGCGAAACTTTCCAAGTTCAGTGGCATTCTTCAGCAGCAGTGGACTGACAAGTGTTTGACGGTGGGAGAAAGAAATGAGGCATACTGGGGACACTCATGTTATATAGGTGATGACAAGGTGTGGGAAGCCCCAGCCAGCAAAACATTTCCAGGTGGTCCTGATGCCAACAGCTTACAGTTCTATGATGCGGCTCAACGGAGGGAGATATCCTCAAAGAAGATCCTTAGTACTGAGTGATAGCAGATTTTTTTTTCCTTTTCAACCCGAATTGAACATTTTGTAAATATCACAATTGGCCAATGTGTGGGCTACTAAAAATTCAGGGCTCAAACATGATTTAATTGGAGCCTCGGTATGATTTTTGTAATTTTATGCCCATTTTCTTGCATTTAACGTAAATCTGCATTATAATTGCTAGTTTTTAGATGTAGGATAAATTTAAAGAACTAGTAAAAGAGAAAGAGATTCAGAACTTAATCTTTTGAGATATTTTTCTGATGGGACAATTTGAGAGAATCACCACCACTGTTTGATAATTTTCTAGTCACAACCATACAAGTAAGCCCCTTTTTTGTTGAGTAGCAAGCACTATAAGTTGCTCTGAGGTAGATTACGTGGCTTTTGGTTTCCCTGGGGGGGCAGCATCCTGTGTTGACCCGCTGGTAGGAAGGTGCACCTACTGGCGCGTCAGCATGCTGAAGTGTAATGGGGCAGACTGCATGTTCTGCTTCATAACACAATGACATCACATGCTCACCCAATGTGTGACACAACACAGCATGCCTCCCAGTGCCAGGCTCATTAGGAGGAGCTCACAGGACAGAGTCCTAAGCAAGCGTGGGGATGTGGCTGAATGGAGCATAGCTCCAGGCAAATGGACTGTTCCAAACTCATCATTTCAGGGAATCGTAAGTTGTTAACCAAGAGATTTGAACATGTTGGTGATATTAGGGCAGAGTTAATTTAAAACAGTTCAAATACAATGCAGTGTTTATATGTGAATAATAATTTTAAGTACTCTGAGTGTGAATATGACTCTTAAATATAGCCTATAGGTTAGAGTAACAAGCTGTGAAGGAGCCTGGTACATCCAGAAGATCTGGGTTTGATTCCTACAACCTCCACTTGCATACTGTGTGACCCTTAGTAAGTCACTTAACCTCTCCCATGCTCCTGGTTCGCCCCTGAAAACAGCTCTCGGGCCTTAATGGGCCTCACCTGGTTACCAAAGAATTAAAAAAAAATATATATATATTTATTATTATATGAATGCACACCCTTGACAAAGCTCCACTGTACTGGAGTCAAACATTGGGCTAATGATTTTATTTATTTAGTTTCTGTTGACTGGGTAAGTGCACTAGACAAATCCTGCCTATTTTCAGACACAACCAGGGGGAAGGGGATACAGATGAATGCCAACTGACCTTGGACCAGGTTAAGCTGTTGGTAGTATTTTTAGTGAATGGGGGGAAATTTGGCCAGGACACCGGGGAAACTTCCCCTACTCTTTTCGAGAAGTGCCATGGGATCTTTAACATCCACCTGAACTACCACCAGAACAGGCAGACGGGACCTCGGTTTAACGTCTCATCCGAAAGACGCAGGGTTTTAAATAACTGATTAGCAGTTTTTTTCTTGGGGCAATACTAACCGTAGATAAAGTATTTATATAGGTTTTCTAAAAGTGTTGTGTTTATTAAACACAGTGAGACAAGAGCTATGCATTTTCCCAAAGTTTTATTACTTTTATGAACAAAACGCCAATCAATTTTTAGAGTTAAATAAAACCCTGAGACGGCACCTCAGGAGTGCAGCATCCCCCCTCATGCTGCACTACAGTGTCAGTACTGGGATTTAACCCAAGTGCCTGGTGTGGGAATAGAACCCACAGCCTTCTGATCTGCCAGCCTCAGAAGCGATTGTGCTACCTGCTGAGCCACTGACACTAATTTTAAATTTGCTGTGGAGAAAATAAAAGATGTGACATACAAGATGAATAAATTTCAGAACTTTGGTTGAAGACATTTTTTGGTTGCCGCAGGAGCGATTTTATCAATTTTCAACATGCAGTTCTATAAAGTTGCAAACTGAAGTCAAAAGACTTTGGTGGTCTATTCGATGGAGATTTAAGACTGTGGAATGCCTTACTTATGTTGTACTTACAGGCAGAGGTGTCACGTGGAGAATCAGGAAGTGAAGACTTACGGACAGGACCATTGCTGCCAACAACCAGGGGTTAAGCCATGGCGGCATCCTCAGCAGCGACTGGTTTTCAGATATGCTATCACGGTTAAAAGACAGGCATTACAAGAATGCAACAAACAAAATGCAGGAAAATAATTTTATATCAATGATTATGTGCTTGCTGTAATTGAACAATGCACTTCCTTCTCACCACTTGAAAAACATGTTCCTCGTTATTTAAAATGGTAACCAACCATAAGTGGGAAAGAAGCCTCAATAACGGAAGAGCCCTGAGAAACTACATGATCATACTGGATAATTTCAATCAGGGTGGAGTGCAAAACCTCAGCTCTTTGAAGAAGACTAGGTGAACAATCTTGCTCCAGTACTTTCAGAAGAACCCATCCTTTGATGTCTTCTGTCTCTTAGTGGCCTTTATCGTGTGAAAATATGAGCCCAGATTACAGTTAAACCAGATATGTCAGAAAAGTTATTTATTTAGAAAATGGGCAAGTTAAATACTGTACAGTTAGAGTCTGCAGAGACAGACTAGGCAGGGACCATCTAGGCAGACTGAGTGGGCCAAATAAACGGTCCTTCTCTGCCAACAAATTCTATATTCGTAAATGTGTAAGGAGGGTTGCCGAAGACCAGTCAGGGTCCGCGCAGACAGACTAGGCAGGGACCACCTGGGCAGAATTGGTGGGCCAAGCAGTCCTTTTCTGCCAACAAATTATATGTTACTGTATTCTGATTGGTTGTTGCATATATGTATGTACCAATACCTCCTGTAAAAAAAAAAAAAGGTCCAACATATCATCTGGAATCTGGACAAATCAAATACAGAATTCATGAGCCACTTCACTCATTCGCGATTTCATCTTTTATTTCTGATGTTTTACTGATGACCATGAAAAATCCCCTTCATAACCGAAGCAGCTTGACAGATCAACCTCTGTTGCTAACCTTCCCCCAGATAAAATTAAACCTCTGGCTCTATAAGAGGCCTGTGGTATATGCCATTCATGCATTCCATGCTTCCAGTTGAGAGATTCTGGAGGAATACTGCAGAATGTTGTTCTTGTGCTCCATGGAAAACTTCTACTGCATGTGTAGAAAGACAAATGCCAAACATGTAGAAAACATCTGTGGGGGACTATTTACATTTTCTAAGCAATAGTTTACTGTATTTTTTTTTTGTCTTTTTTACTTTTGATTTGCCCACTTATTTTCTAAGTGCAATAACACCCTTGAGAGTGTGGGGTATTGGTGGATATCCACACTTTCATGGGCTGTAATACCCCACACTCTGTAAGGTCTTAGCGCTTACATACAACACCTACACTGATCCCATAGTCCTCTGCAAGCAGTGTCAATGAAGCCATGTGAAAAAGGTTTAAAACGTGAGTTCTAGGGATCTCAAAATGTTGAGTGACGGACCGTTTCAGCTCTTTGCGGTAGGCTCATTCCAACTGTAATGCTGTACAATGGATTACAAATAATGACATAATTTGCAGCCAGTCAGCGTTGTTTAGTTTCCTGACACAGTTAATAACCATAGGAAGTTCACCTCCTATGCAAATAGTTCTAACATTCTGAAGTTCTAAGTTCATTTGACATTTACCCTGGACATGATACTGTCCAGGGATAAACTCTGGAAAACTGCCTGCAAATCCCAAAAAGAGGAAGAGTGGCGCCTCTTTAGAACAGCCAGAAATCGCTGCACCAAACTGATTAGGGAAGCTAAAGCCTGCTATTACCAAGCAGAACTAGATACTGCAGCCAATTGTCCCTCCAAATTCTGGGCCACAATCAAAGAACTGGCGGGAGCCACGTCACAAAATATGCTCTCTACAAAAATTACCTCTGACAATACAGTAATCAATGACAAAAAAGAGATACTGCAGGCATTCAACACGCACTTCGCCACAGCAGGCTTAGTCTTCGATAACTCCCCTGCATGTAGTCTCGCACCAACTTGGCATGACCCACCAAATGGGCTCCGTTAGTCAACATTTCTCATTCTCATCGGTTTCCCTCAAGAGTGGAAGACTTGATTCTCCACCTGGATACTAAGAAAATGCGGCGCAGATGCACTTGAACCATACTTCCTAAGATAGCACCCGCGTATTGGCAGTGCCTATTACTCATTTATTCAACCTGTCCCTAACACAAGGTACCCTCCCTCAAATATGGAAGATTGCACACGTTACCCCGCTATTTAAATCTGGAGACCCTTGCGACCTTAATAACTATAGGCCAATTTCTCTCCTACCCACACTCTCGAAGTTACTGGAAAAAATAGCAAATGGCCAACTAAGATCCTTCATCGACAGAGAAAAATTACTAAACCCCCTTCAATCCGGATTCAGAGACAACCACAGTACAGTCTCGGCATTAGCTACAGTAACCAACGACTGGCAACTCGAGTTGGAGCATAGAAAGTCAGTATGTGCTGTGTTTCTTGACTTCAGCAAAGCATTCGACACAGCTGACCACGACCTGCTCCTCGACTCGCTAAAAACACTAGGACTGGATGCTACTTCTCTAAACTGGTTCTCTGAATATCTGTAAGACAGATACCAGCAGGTGAAAGCTGTTGGCGAACTATCTGCCCTAAAACTCTTACAAAGAGGTGTCCCTCAGGGATCCATATTAGGTCCCCTCCTCTTCGCAGTGTATATCAACAACATTGATGAGGGAATCAAGGATGCAAGTATTCACTTATTCACGGATGACACAGTGCTGTACCTGAGTCATCCCACACCAAAAGAAGCTTGTACTGACCTACAAAAAGATTTCAACCTCTTGCTACTCCAACTAATCAATAAAAAACTGCTATTAAACGGTAAGACAACTAAAGCTGTTATTTTTCCCAGCAAACTACACAAGCGCTGCTGACTCCCTCCCCCCAATAACCACGATGCTGGGAGAGTGCTTAGAGTACGTTCCGAAATTCAGATATCTTGGGGTCTGGATCGACTGTAAACTCTCCTTCACTGACCACCTGGAAGACTTGCTGAAAAAAATAAGGCAAAGACTTGGCCTTTTTTTACAGGATAAGAAGACTTCTTACAGCACATGCAAAGAAACGACTAGTCCAAGCCACGTTCCTGTCCTTAATTGACTATGCAGACTTCAGATACAGTAGCTGTGCCGCTTCCTAACTTGAAAAATTGGATACGCTCTACCACAGAGCTATACGCTTCATCACTGACCTCCCCTTCTCTACCCATCATTGCGCACTATATGCCGCCACGGGCTGAACCTCACTTCACTACAGGCGCAACTTTAATGTAGCACTTTGGACACTTAGCGCCCTCAGTGGCAAACTCCCTCAATACATTGTCGAATGTCTGTCTCCGATTGTGCCCAGGAATTATTCCCTTAGAAGCTGCTCAGAACTCCTGCTAAATATACCCAGGGCACTCACACAAGTCGGGAGAGCCGCCTTTGGATTCTCACTCCCATCAATATGGAATAATACCCAAAAAATACTTAAGCTGAAAACCCCAGTAAGTACACTTTTGTTCAAAAGGCTTTACCGTGATGGCATTACGGAAATTTGCAACTGCTTAACTAGACACTAACTAACCTTCCTCCCTCAAACGGCGGCCCCCCCACCTGAAATGTGTGCCTCTGCCTCTAGCATGCCCACCAACAGATCCACAGGATTTACTGCCGAACTCCCATATAGAAATATAGAATTTGACGGCAGATAAGGACCGCTTGGCCCACCCAGTCTGCCCATTTCCCTACTTAATGGATAAGCTGCAGATCCTAGTTAACCAGCAGCCTACTTCTTTCTACCCCCACCCCCTAGAATTGCCTTATGGCTGTCCATGCATGTTTGATTCAACCACTGTTTTTGACTCCACAACCTCCTCCGGAAGGCCGTTCCATGCATCCACAACCCTCTCTGTGAAAAAAAATACTTCCTTATATTACCTCTGAGCACGCCCCCATCTTCAAATTGTGCCCCCTTGTTCTTGCACACCTCTTTTTTTGAAAGATGCTACCCTCTTGGACTTTGTTGATTCCCTTGAGGTACTTGAACGTTTCTATCATGTCCCCCTCTCCCTCCTTTCCTCGAGGCCATACATATTAAGTTCCTTTAATCTCTCTTCATATGTCTTCCGGTGCAGACCCTGCACCATTTTAGTTGCCCTCCTCTGGACAGCTTTTATCTTGTCTATGTCCTTGAGGAGAGTGGGTCTCCAGAACTACACACAGTACTCCAGATGGGGTCTCACCAGCTGTCTGTACAGAGGGATAACAACTTCCTGTTTTCTACTGGTAATGCCTCTCCCTATGCATCCCAGTATCCTCCCAGCCCTCCTTACTGCCCTCTCACATTGCTTGCCCACCTTTAAGAAATTTGATATGACTACCCCTAGGTCCCTTTCCATTTTTTTTGTTGTTAGTATCTCACCCCCTCATTGTGTACTCTTCCCCTGGGTTTTTGTTTCCCAGGTGCATTACCTTGCACTTCTTAGCATTAAATCTAAGCTGCCATACATTTGACCATTCCTCTAACCTTGCCAAGTCCCTTCTCATCCTTTCCACCCCACCCTGTGCATCAACTCTGTTGCAGATCTTTGTGTCATCTGCAAAGAGACATACTTTTCCTTCTAGTCCCTCTGCAATGTAAACACAAAGACATTGAACAGGACCGGTCCTAATACTGAACCCTGCGGCACCCCACTAGTAAACCCCTTTCTTCAGAGTGGACTCCATTTACTGTTACCCTCTGTGTCCTATTCTCCAGCCAATTCTTTACCCAGGCTATCATCTTGGGACCCACTCCCAGCCTGGCTAACTTGTATATTAATCTTTTGTGTGGGACTGAGTCAAATACCCTGTTAAAGTCTAGGTAGGTCATGTCCACAGCCCCTCCCTGATCTACTATTTTGGTCACCCAGTCAAAGAAATCTACTAGATTCGTCTGGCATGACCTTCCTGCTGTGAATCCATGCTGCCTTGGGTCCTGTGCCCCTCTGGCCTCTAGGTACTCGACAATTCCTTCCTTCAGAAGTGATTCTATCATTTTCCCTATCACTGAGGTTAAACTAACTGGTCTGTAGTTTCCCACTTCTGCCCTGCTCCCACTTTTGTGAAGGGGAATCACATCGGCCCTCCTCCAGTCCTCAGGTACCACCCCATTCTCCAATGATTTGTTAAAGAGGGTAGTCAGTGGTGTCACTAGTTCTACCTTTAGTTCTTTTAGAATTCTGGGATGAATCCCATCAGGCCCCACTGCTTTGTCCACCTTCGGTTTTAAGAGTTCTTTCAGAACCCTTTCTTCTGTAAATGGGCTGGTATCAACTTTTGTATCCGGAGTGTTTCTATTGTTTGTTTTAGGTTCCTCCCCCTCTTCATTTGTAAATACTGAGCAAAAACATTTGTTTAGTATCTCTGCCTTTTCACAGTCACCCTTTGCCCACCCCCTCCCTTTATTAAGCCTCACTATCCCTCCTTTAATCTTCCTTCGCTCCCTGATGTACCTAAAAAAGGTTTTATCCTCCTTCTTAACTGAGTTGGCTATCTTTTCCTCGGTTTGGGCCTTTGCTGTTCTGACTGCCTTCCCAGCTTCCTTTTGTTTTAACTGATACAGTTCTCTGCCCTGTTCCTTCTGTGATTCCTTGTACTTTCTGAATGCTTTCTTTTTCTCTTGAACCTTCACTGCCACCTCCTTTGAGAACCACAGTGGTGTCTTACATTGTATCTTATTCTTTGACGCTCTGAACAGCTGCAGCCTGATTCTAGCACATGCTACCACACTTGGGGATAATTATCATCTTTTGCCCCCAAAAATATTCAGTCCCTCGTCCATCCAACACCTTCCTCTGCCCCAACCTCCAGGACTCTCCCAGTTATGCTCCTGCTGATATATTCCTCCTCTTGCACTTAGTACAACGGCAGCTTTTCTTCTCCATATGTCGCCACGGTTTGGGGCAAAAATTGTAGTCACCTTTAGGTCCTCCGCCCTCCCAATCCCTCACTCTGCTGTAACAATTGGGTCCTCTTCGCTTGCGCCCCTATTCCCCATCTCTCCCTACATTATGCGCTTGATATCTTCTATCTGGTATGCCTATCCTCTCCCTAACATTTCCCACTACAAAATGCACAGTTTTTGGGCTTGGATCCAGCACAAGTTCATTATCCATGACTCCTTGTAGTTCTATGTTCAATGTATATTACCTGTAAATGTGCATTTTTACTACAATAGCAGCTATTTTTACTGTTTGCACTATCGTAACTTGTCTTTCTGTATTATTACTGTAGGATCGCAGGTCCACCTTGTAAATGAGCTTGCTCAATAGTGCCAGCCTGGATAAATAAAGATATTGATTGATTGATATTGATTTGACATAATCCATTTCCCACACAGGAGATCTTATTTTCTACAACATAAAAAACATTTTAAATTGTTCAATTTTAAGGACAAAAAAAAAAATCAAACAAAAAAACAAAAACAAACAGAAGCCTTTAACATGATTAACAGTAGGCTTACATGTACAGTTGCAGAATCTGTTATGGTTATAGAAACATAGACAATGACAGCAGAAAAAGACCGTTCGTCCATCCAGTCTGCCTATAAATCCTAACAAACCCTGGGCTTATTGTCCATACAGGGTTGTAACCCACACTATCCATCCTCCTGCTCCACACCCTTCCTCTACCACCCTGAGCAACCACTAAAGCCCTTAACTCTGTCCCGGCTGTGTTTGAAACCACTGATAGTTTGGGCACCCACCACACCAGCTGGCAATGTTTCACAGCTCTACCGCACCTTCTGTAAAATCAAGCTTTTTCACTTCCTTAAACCTCCTCCCTGGTCAGTATCCACTCGCACCCCTGTGTTCTTGATCCGCTACTTATGCTAAATAGTTCCTCACAGTTTACCTCGTTCACTGCTTTCAGGAACTTGAAAGTCTCAGTTCACATCTCCAGTCTCTCGTCTGGCCTCCAATAAGTATATGATCAGTGTCTTGAGCCAATCCTCTTAAAATCTGCTCTTTTGGCCCCGAGTTATTAACTTTGCACTGTCTCCAGCCTGTCCTTATCTTTACTTTGGTGAGGACTCCAGAACTGAGCGCAGTACTCCAGGTGGGGCCTCACCAGTGATCTATGGAGAGGTAATACCCCCTTCCATCTGCCTTCAGTACACCTTCCTATACATACAAGCATCCTGTTTGCCTTACTGTACATCTTGCTATGTTGGTTTGATTGTTCTAAGGAGTCACTGATGATGACCTCTGAGTCTCTTTCTTCAGAGGTCATGCCCAGAGTTATTCCCCCCCCCCCCCAATCCAGTAGTCTATCTTGGGGCTGTTATTCCCTATGTAGTCTGTCTTTGGGGCTCTTATTCCCTATGCGATGGCCCTCTCTGGGCTAGTTCCTGAATCTGAACCGCGACTGCAGTTTGAACGAAGAACTCCTGCCGCCTGGCTGCCCGCCTCACACACAGGTGCTGGCAGCCCTCTCTGGGCTAGTTCCTGAATATAAACCTTCCTTCCGCCCACCTCAAACACAGGCGCTGGCAGCTCTCTCTGGGCTAGTTCTTGAATCTGAACCCCAACTACAGTTCGAAGAACTCCTGCTGCCTGCCTGCCCACCTCTCACACAGGTACTTGGGACCCTTCTGTAATCCTGCTCAGCTGGCTATTCTAAAAGGACTTTTGAATCTGGCGCCTGTTGCTTAATCTTCATTGGCGCCAGTTTCACCCCTGCAGCTCAGCTCCTAAACTGCTTGGTTTTCTGTAGCCCGATTGCCAAGTCTGAACTGAGCAAACAAGCAAACCTTTTTTGTCCTTTCTGCTGCCCTCTGTTCCCTTTCTAGCTTTATCTGCTTCTACAGTTTAGCTGATTTTTCAGCACGCCCATCCTTCCCCGGCCCTGACACTATTTAGATCCTCTTTCTCCCCTGGAACGCCACCCTAATTCTCTTATTTTGCAGGCACACTCCCACTCTTAAAGGGGCTGATGCCTGTTTACACAATTTCCCCTTCTAACTACAGGAGATTGTAATTCTTACAATTGCCTATACAACAACCTGAACCTCTTGCCTGACTACCACTTCAGCAATGTTACCAAGGATGCTACTATTAGTACTCCTGTACTCCCCGATACTTACGTTTAAGCTGTCACTCCCTTCCTCCCCATCCTATAACTGTAATACACAAGAATCATACCCAGAGCTCCAGATAACGTTTTAGGCCAGGAAGTAAAAACTTCCTACCTTTCTAAGCTAGTAGTATTTCGGCATGCCAGGTAGTATTTTGGGACACGGACACACGCGGTCACACCGTTCTGGTGGACAACGGACATTCGAGTTGTTTATGTAAAGAATAGCCAAACTAAGGCAAATTGCAAGTTACACTTAAAAAAAAAAAAAAAATTCACCACGCATCAGCGTTCAACTTCTCACCTCTGACTCATAACAAGTCCGTACTGATGTGAATGGGGGTGGGGGTCGGGGCAGGAGTGTGGGGCAGGGGAGCACCTTAACAGGCAGCACAGAGAGCAGCGGCAGGCTGCAATCAGAATTGTGACTGTGTAGAACTAGAAGGCAGCACTACTAAGGAGATCCCAGACTCAGAATAAACAAATGGAGGCTGCAGGAGGACACTCAGCACCTACAAATGAACCAGCTGGATGACTGTGAACTCGTTTTGAGTGACATTAGAGAGATGAGACGGACAGAGACGCTCTGTATCTCTGGATGATGACCAGACAGTGACAGAACTGGTCCTTGTCCTACAAATTCATTCCTCGGCTCGGACGGAACAAAAATATAAAATACTTGCAACCTGAACCAAGCCAGTACAGACGGAAGTGTTCCTACCGTAAGCAGCACTGATTGACTTATACTAGTGCTCTCTGTGCCGCGGTGGCTCTCAGCCCAATGCTACTGCTCAGTGCTTTACGCTTGCTCCATTGTAAAGGCTGAGAGCAGGAGAACAAACAAGGGGAATGGGAATTTGTCCGCAGCAGCCTGGGAGCAGGGAGGGCCACTTCAGGGTTAACAGCAGCAAACGGACGTAGCGGCTAGAAGCGCTTGATTCTGCCAGGGTGCTTGAGTTGAACTTACAAATCAAACTTGCAATGGCAAGTGGAGGCACAGTCAACAAACATGGGAGGCTGAGCAGTGCTGCTCACTGCTGACAGAAGGTCAAGAGAATGTTGTGTTGGCATGTCAATGAACACCACAAGTTGAAAGTGGCAGTGTGAGACTGACCGGCCGTGACTGATGCTGCCCCCTCTGTGTACTTGCTCACACAGTACAGCCTTTACTGATCATTTCTTCATTCTGAGCAGCTCCTTTTTGTTATTTCCTACAGCAAATGGGTGAATTTTACTGCTTCAGACCTCGGAACTAATGCTGTGCAGAATGCGGAATTCCAGCTACGGAATTAGTGTGAAATTACCACTCCGCCGGTGGAATTTCCGTCGGAATTTCACTGGTTCTTCTGTGGAATTCTGCCTAATGTGATCTGTGGAATAATAGCCTGCGAAACATTTTTCCGCAAAAAATTACTACACAACAATTTTGCAGAAAATGTTATTGAGATCTACGGAATAAACTTGTAGACTCCCAGTCGTAGTGAGGCGACTGAGAACTTTACATAAAAGCGTACAAATGGGAAAACAGAAGCAAAATATGCTAGTACGCCCTTCAACTAGACTACTGACCATACCTAGTTAAATCTTTCCCAAAACCTGACTGTAATCCTTCCCATCTCCCAGCTTCTGGGACCATGTGCTCTGACATCACCCTTCGATATCTCTTGTGGACAGTGCTCCCAGGAAAATATACCTACCCCCGGTACAGCTGAATATGCTCTTAGTCACTATATGACAGAACAATAATAAAACTAAAACTTACAACAAATCTCAGGCAACAAAATATCTAAAACTGCATGCCTTGAGACTAGCCTGGCAGCTGTTATTGCTCTCGGGAAATGTACATTATAATCCTGGACCTGTCACTAGACCTAGGATACCAACATCAGTTAAGAGGGCTGGGGTTATAACGACTGCATCCATGAACGTCTGCAGCCTCTTGGCAAAATTTGGTGCTGTGCCAGTTTGGATCACACAACACCAGCCTGATGTCCTATCAGATGTAGAAACCTGCCCCCCCCCCCCCGAAGACCCTCTAACCTGGCAATCCAGCTGGATGGCTACACATCTTTAGGGTGGACAGATTAGGTAAACATGGAGGAGGCCACGTCATTTATATCAAGGAAACCCTCCAAGGCAGAGCACTTCCCAGCCCACCAACTAGGGGTAGCTCCCAACTGCCTGAAGTCCAGTTGCAACTCGGCACCCAAGGGAAGTGCCTAACCCTGGTATCTGTCTACAATCCCCTTAAGAATCAGGCAAATGGCTTCAAACCAGCTACTGACTATCTATCCAAACTCCACAATAACTCTGAAGTTCTAATGCTTGGGGATTTCAATACAAATTGGTTATCCCCCAATGCGGCACCGTATAAGGATGCCATTTCAGCCATCAACATGGTCCAACTTGTGCCGTCCCCCACATAGGTACCTGCACCCTCACTGACTGGATTCTAACCACCCAGCTGCAAAGAATAACTAGTACGACTGTGCTTGTCGAGGCTATCAGCAACCACTCGCCAGTTTTATGCGCCTGGACCAACAAGGCATCTAGAACCCCTCCCAGACCAACAGGCACCTAGAACCCCTCCCAGAACAATAATCTCGAGAGTAATCAAAAAAGGGCAACTTGCTCCCCTCATAACCCACCTTAGCATGCAAGACTGGTCTGGTGTCTACACTGCCACTGAGGTGGACATTGTACTCTAGTGCTTTAGCAACATATTTAATAAGTCCTGCAATATATTTGTTCCCTTTAAAACGAGAAAAATCAAAGGGTCTAGTAAGACATGGATTTCAACATAGCTCCTTAATCTTATGAGGACCAGGGATACTGCCAAGCTAAGAGATCACATTTCAGAAGTGAATTAAATTACTCCTGGGGTAGCCAGCTCTTTGGTGCTGAGTGAAGGGGTTCACTCAGCACACTGGAGACCCAGGTTTGCGACTCAAGCCCGGGTGCCAGGAGCAGAGGCAGGGAGGCAGTACACAAGTGTCCATTGGATGCTTCCCTCCCAAGGGGTAGGACTGCCTCGGCACCTTTAAGCAGGATAGAAGGCATACATGTGGGGACGTGGGCCTCAACACATCCCCGATATGCCCCCGCTCGAGAACGCCACCTGCTATAGGCCAAGAACGTAGCGGGGAGAGGTGGAAAAACAGAAAAAGAGCTCCTCAGCCGATCAGATGATGACCGCCCGGAGCCCTCACCATGGAGCCCCCGATCAGCCGGGACCAGACCAGCCACTCTCAGAGCCAATGAGGTAAGCCGTAGGGCCCTTTCTCTCTGTAGGGAAAGGACCCGCCCGACAATGGAATATGTCGGGTTACCTTGGGGGTGTCTATCTGGGCTGGCAGTGGGTGAGAAGAGGTAGCCGGGTGGGGTTAAGCCTTGGCAGTCCAAAGGAGAGATCAACCGAGGTAGTAGATGGAGGCGTACAAATAAATAATACAAATAAAAAACTCCTGGGGTGACAGTCGTCATTTCTGAGACATCAAATCCCTAACAGGTAGTGCCAGTAACCCCCGTTAATCAATATAAATTGAAAAATTATCCAAGATCCTAACACATCGCTGATGCCTTCAATAAGGCCTTCACAAACCTTAGTGGAGTGCTTCCCCCGGACTTTCTTCTACCCATGCCTTGTACTAACCTAAGCAGATGCTCTGCCTCATCAGTAAATACAACACCACCCTTCTACCTTAAGATTCTTACTGCAGCTGAGGCAAAAAAATAGCTAATAAAAGTCCTTGGCAAAACCAGATCTAGTGGTGACTAGCTCGACATCAAGATTTTAGTGCTCACCCTTGATGTCCCTACCCCCAACCCAACCAAAATCCTAGCTCTCTCACTAATCCCAGGAAAGTTCCCCCAAATCTGGAAAGTTGCAGTGATCTCACAGATTTTTAAAAGTGGTGATAGAACTAGTCTCACCAACTACAGGCCAATCTCAGTCCTCCCCCATCTCTTGAAAGCACTAGAGAGAATAGTTTATGACCAGATAATTGAATATCTTGAGAAGGTCAACCTTCAATATCCACAGCAGCACGGATTCAGAAAGGTGCACAGCACTACCACGGCCTTGGCCGAATTTACTGGCTATATTCATGAAGCACTGGACTGGGGGCCTCTGGTACGGGCTACTTTCATTGACTTCACCAAAGCCTTCGATACGGTCAATCAGGAATTGCTTCTTAGCCAACTGACCATCATTGGGATATCCACCGATTCACTGTACTGGTTCCGGAGTTACCTTTCCAACAGAACACAGCAGGTTAAGATCCTTGATGTCTTATCTGACCATCGAAATGTCACCACAGAGGTGCCCCAAGGCTCCATACTAGGCCCCCTGCTATTCAGTCTGTTTCTGAATGATCTACCAAAAACATGCCAGCACAAGATTCTTTTATATCCAGATGACGCTGCGCTTTACGCTAGTCATGCAGCCCCAGAAGCACTTTAAGAAATGATGCAAGCCGATTTTTATGTTGTAGAAGAATGATTCCTAAATTCCAAGCTCCTGCTTAATTACAAAAAAAAAAACAATGTTGTTCGCCTCTCATCAAAACCGCCACAAGTCCTATCCCCTCAAAATATATAACTACAAGCACCAGACACTTGACTTGGTCAATAACTAAGTACCTCGGGGTCAACCTCAATTGCTCTCTCTCTCATATAGCATACACATAGGCCACATCGCCAAGGCAGCTAGCGCCAGACTTGGCAAGCTCTATCGGCACAGACACGGTCTCATGGAGAGTGCCATAAAACTTGCATTCAACAGCTAGGTGCTGTCAGTCACAGATTATGGGCTGGTTGTATGTGGAGCCGGCACAGACACTGCCCTTAAAAGAATTAAACCTGCCCTTAACAAAGCCTGCAGATTTGTTCTGGGTGCAAACCGCTCGACTCACACATGTGAGCGCTACTCTAGCACTGGATGGCTAAACTTGAACAAAAGGATCCAATACCAGGTTTGTTTGCTAGCTAAAAAAAATCACTTTTGGCCTTGTACCCCCAGGTGTGCAGAAATTCCTCGGCTACGCCACCTGCTCCCGACAAACCAGGGGATCCAGTAAAGTTGTCTTCCAAATTACGTTTCGCCGGACTTCACAAAGGGCAGAGATCCTTCGAATATAGGGCCCCCCTTTAGCTAAACTCTCTCAGCACCGATCTGGTTCTGGAATCAAAACTAGGCCCCTTTAAATCTAAACTGCTGTTGCATCTGGCCGCTCTCAGCACATGCGACTGTGACACAATAACCTAATGCTATTAGGTCTTTGCCCTACTGAGCACTTACCTCTCTCCTCCTCCATCCCCTCCTTCCTCCCCCATCCTCTCCTGAATTCCCTTAGTTTATTTATAACTTGTACTCCTCACTATCTCCCCTCCCCATTAGACAATTCCCCACCGCTAAAACCATATCTGTGTCACCCGACTGTGTCTCCCCTTATTTTCACCTACCCACACCCCTTCACAACCATGCACCTTATCCCATTTTCACCCCTTAACTACACTAACGAAACCTAATGGGTGGATTCCTCCCCATCCTTACCCCCTCTACCCACGTTGCTTCCTAATCTGTTTCCTCTTTAATTTACCCTCTAACCCTCTCTCCAACCTTCTCCACCCATCCCCCCATATAGTACGACTCTTCCCTACCTGTCTCGTGCTATCTTGCCACTAGATTGCTAGTGATCAGCTCCTTTGAAACCCCATGATGGAATTTTACTACTGTCTTAGACTCAGCTTGTAGTCAGTTGTTTAACACAGTGATTTTTTTATGATTTTCGTACCTACTGCCTTGTTTAATATTGTTAACCTAGTTTTTTTCTACCTGTGTATTTGTATCTTGTCTATTTTTTGTAAAATATATAAATTCAACGTGGAACCTTTGTAAATGAGCTTTCTAGCTCAAAGGTATTAATCCGAGAATTCAATAAATAAAAATCACCTTGCACTTTTTTGGCACTGAATTTCAACTGCCAAACCTTTGACCACTTCTCTAGCCTATGCAGGTCTTGTTGCAACTCCTTAACTACCTTCTTGCTGTCTACCCTGCCACAGAGCTTAGTGTAGTCTGCAGAGATCACATCTCTCCCTAGATTCCTTTTCCAGTGTCGCTGATGAATATATTGAAAAGTATTAGACCTAGGACCAAACCACGTGACACCTCACTGGGTACCTCCCTCACTTCTAATCCAACTCTGTTAACCACAACCCTCTGCTGTCTCCCTTCCAACCAGTTTCTCACCCATCTGTGTCTTTCAATGCACCCAGATCCTCTAGATTCTTCAGCAACCTTCTCTGTTGTTATTCTCATATTCTTTGTGTGCCAGAACTGCTTAGCTTTGTCCCCCAGTTCTCTCACGCCAAGAACTCAACAAGGCATTCTTATAACCATAACAGATGGCAGAATCATATATAAAAACATATAATTATGGGTGACTACATTTATCAGCCTGATAATGGTGACTGCCAAACACCGTAATAACCCCAAATCCGGTTATTACGGTGCTCTGCAAGCAACTTTCACTTTACTGAATGGGTAGTGTGACCAAGCGGTGTTCGGTCTCATACACACTATGTCACAAGACTGATAAAACCAGTAATCTGTACCTTAAAAATATACCAGCAGCATTTGCTAATCTTAGTTTAGCTTCTGTGTTGAAAAAGGAGCTGCCAAGTGTTAAGTGCGGAGAGCAAGTGACTCTGCGACTTCAGAGGACTGCAAGCAAGTATCAACGCACGCCTTGCTGACGCTTGCGTGCAGTCCTCTGAAGCCGAAGAGTCACTTGCTCTCCATGATTAAAGGTGATAGGAAATGTTTTTTACACCTCTAGATGCCCCCAAATTGTTCTTTTATTGGATACCCAGCATTCTGATATACTTTTGCCCTTTTTTTGTTAAATTAATAATCTTAATTTTGTTGCTTTCGTAGCTACCCTGAATCCCTCTCTGCTCAGCAGTTACTGCTGTCTCTTTTCATACTGCCTGAACATTCTATGACATCACAAACTCCTTTCCAGGCCATTCAGATGAATGGCATGGAATGGGAGTCTGATGTCATAGAATGTCTTAAGAGATATGAAAATCAAGAGCAGGAGCTGGTGAGGAGAGTGGAACTCAATGTAGATCTAAGGGCACACCAAAGCTAGATAATTTATCAAAAAATCGTCAAAGCATATCAGAATGCATAACTGGCATGGAAAGGAAGATGGAAGGTCAGTTAACTACCGTATGTAAAAATATTTCCTATCTCCTTTAACACTCAGCAGCTTCTTTTTTAACACAGAAGCTAAATTAAAATTAGCAAATGCTGCTGGCATATTTTTAAGGTACAGATTACTGGTTTTATCAGTTTTGTGGCATAGGGTGTATGAGACCAAACACCGCTTGGTCACACTACCCATTTGGGAAAGTGAAAGTCACTGGCCCTCGGCTCCACGCTGTATACCTACTGTCTATGACCCTGCAATTATAAAAAAAAAAAAAAAAGGATACGCGAGTGTGTGTTATGGATTGTTTTCACACACCTGTCGTGCATGATGACCACAGAAACCTGTCGAGCTTCGCTCTTGAGTTTTATGGGTCACCACACACCTCGGGTGTGTGAAAAAAATCCATAACACACACTTACCTATCCATTATTCTATATATATTACAAACAGAGGGAATGCTCATAACCAATCAAAGTGCTCCATTTCCCTGCATGTTATTTGTTAAAGAGTGTCTCATGTGTCGATGCCCTGGAAACAGGCTCAATTCAGGAGTGGGATTTTTTTTTTTGCATTTTAATATATTACTGATCAACTACAATCAATAATAGAAATAATACAGTTGTGGAAACCAATTTTACAGTTGTAAGAGTAGTCTTGTGTACATCTGAAGTCTGTAGAACCAAGCATACCCAAGCGACCACTCGTACAACCATGTGGTCTCCTTAGCCGTACTAACATACATAGAAAGTTCATCATTTTATTGAATTCTAATTTCCCATTGCTCCCCATTGGATGTTCTGGGTATTAATAGTGAGCCCCAGATTTGAGGAAGGGCATAATAAGGGCAAGACGGGGAATAGAAAAACCTCCCATGATCAACGTTTTGTAAATGGACCACAGTTAAGGAGGGTTTCCACATAGCAGTAGTAGGTAGATAGCAACAGACAGTGCTTTTTTAACAGTTAAGAATAAATACAGATATACAAGTGCCTCTACCCAACACAATTTACCCAAATGAAGCAAATAAGGTAATCATAGACATTTTTCTCACCCAAATAGCTAGAAAGATAGTAACCATATTTAACCAGCTGAATTAGCTATTAATTGGCCAAAAATGTGTTGAAACAGACATAGATAGTAATGCTTTCCGGTGTGTAAAAGCAGTGTGGATAATTCGCTGCAAAGTGTGTATAAATTAACCACTGAGCTTGGATAATGCACCCCCACCACAGTGTGGATAATTCAACACCACCAAAATGTGGGTGATTCACCAAGAGAGTGTGGAACATCCACCATCTACTCACCTCTTACTGTAACAAAAAATACAAAAAAAATTACTGCAGATATCCTACATGCAAATGAGCATTTACAACCACAGCATACCTGTTTAGGGCGTTGAACATCTCAATTGTCACCAGTACAGAGAGTGCCATGGTGGTTGGGTAACGTGATGCAAAAACCCCACATTCTATTCCTTCAAAGAGAGGGTTGTCCGGAGTACACTTCATGAAGTGCCGCTGTGGAAGTAGAAGATATTCAAAGCTTTGATGGTATTATATCCTTAACTAGGTCGAATCTAAACATACTCAACCTAGGGCACACTGACTCAAACCCATGCGAAACTTAAATCTTCATTTTTTTTTTGTCACATTGCCTTTCCTCCGAGCTGTATTTCAACTGGCTATGTGAACACATGGAAACTGCACCATTAGATGGCTTCAAGGGAAATTTATGAAGCTTTTGTTACTGATCATTATGAAATGGGTATAAAAATCCAGAAACCTGACTGTCTGAGAAGCATGCAACCAAGTGCTGATAACCCAGCACAAAAAACACAGGAAAAAGATCCATGACCTCACTGATCTGTCCATCACCTCACTGATCTGTCTACATTAAGCAGGCATAGTTATAGCAATACACTTCACTTCCCTTATGTGTAAGTAAAAATATAAATTAATTAATAAAAAAAAAAATTGCATGCAGAATCTGCCATCTAGTGGCCACACAACAAAATTACAATGGCTCAATCACACTACTTTTTTTTTTCTGGTTTTTACCTTTTTCCTAATTTTAACCAATTAAAATTTAAATGTTTTATTGCTTTACTAATCCTAATGGACCCATTTCATAATTGCAATAAGGTACTCCAAGGTGTACTTTGTGCTGGGATAAAGTACAATTACGTAAGAACTTACCACAACAGTAGATCTTGGAGAGGAACTCTTGCAGCAGGTAATATAAGTAGGACTGAAGCTGGCAGGCGGCAGGACCCCATGGCAAATTTCTAGCTAGCAGTATACAGCAGAGGACCTCCCCCGACGTCCCATGTGGTATAAAAGGAGGTGGTCCCCCGGCATCCCTCAATTCTCCTGCCGGAGACTCCGGCATGGATGAAGATTTGGATGGAGAAACCAAGGATCCTCTTGTGGCCTAGGAGGTCAGATGTTCTTGCTGTGAATGCAGAAGGAATCCCTTGAGGGGGAAGGCAGGTGGAAAACTGCACCTGCTGCAAGAGCTCCTCTCGAAGATCTGCTGTTACAATAAGTTATTACTTAATGGCACTATCTTACTCCGAGATGGAGCTCTTGCAGCAGGTGACTCAATTAGGACCGAGTCCCAAGCAGTACAGAGTCCCTTACATACAGGGTGGAGGAAAACAGACAGATAAAGACTGAATCCTTCAGGAAAGAACACCCTGCAGGACCGCAAGGCCGAAGCTGGTTCTGCGCCTAGAAGCAATGTTCAGACTGTAATGCTTAATGAATATGCGGACTGAACTTCAGGTGACTGGTGTGCATATGTCTGCTGAGACACATTCCTTAAGGAATCAAAGGAGGCTGCGACTCCTCTGGTGGAGTGGCCCTTTACCGGTCCCAGTAAGGCTTTGCCGTACTTCTGATAACAGAAGACAATACAATTAATCAATCATTTAGAAAGGGTTTGTTTTGTAACAGCTGCTCCTAACATTCCAGGGGGAGGGGGGTGCCAAAGGAGATGAACAGTTGGTCAGACTGTCTGGATCCCCGGGTTTGGGTTAGATAATAACGGAAAACCCGGTGAACGTCCAGTGTATGTTACTGAGCTTATCCTCGATTTGAGTGCTCCAGATAATAAACAGGCAGGTTGATGTCTTGTTTAAGGGTAAACTCAGGCACCATTTTTGGCAGAAACATAGGATTTGTTCACATAGACACCCTGTCCCTGTGGAAAATTAAATATGGCTCTTTACACATCAGAGCCTGAAGCTCAGAGATCCTCCGAGCAGAAGTGACTGCAACCAAAAGAACAGGTTACTCACCTGTAACAGTAGTTCTAGAAGTGGTATATGTTGTTCATTCACACTATTTGGCATGTCCCTTTAAATCTTGCCGGAAGTCTTCAAGCTGGCTCCTCCCACCCACCTGGGTGGTAAATATCTCGGCTCTGCCCCATGACGTCAGATCTTAGCCTGCTGGAAGCAAGGTTGTGTGTCCGGAGCCGGGGAGGTCGGGTGGGTGCATGTTCAGCGTAGGTGACATACAGCTGGCGAACCTCTCCACGAATATCCACCTTTCTTTCCTTATAACAGGAGAGAGCACGTCTCAGGTCCAGAGTATGGAGCCTGTACTTGGCGTCCGAGGTGTAGTTAGGGTAGTATACCGGCAGAGTCAACACCTGGTTAAGGTGAAACTCTGACACCACCTTCAGAAGGAATTTCGGGTGGGGGCGCAGAACAACTTTGTCCCTGTGAAAGACCAGATAGGGGGAGTCCACTGAAAGTGCCTGGAGTTCCCCTGTCCTTCTGGCTGACATGATAGCCACCAAGAAGGCTGTCTTCCATGACAAGTGTGAGAGCTCCCACTTGTGCATGGGTTCGAATGGCTTGCCCATGAGCTTTGCCAAAACCATCAACAAATCCCACGGAGGTGGAGGTTCACACACCGGAGGGGATATGTGATCCATGCCTTTGAAGAAGCGCCTGACCATTGTCCTGCACCAATGTCGGCTGACAGGCTCACGCCCGGTAAGCAGAAATGGCTGCCAGGTGCACCCTAAAGGTCGATGACCGTAGACACCCTTTGGAGAGAGACCAAAGGTAGTCGAGAATGTTAGCCACAGAACAGGATAAGGGGTCCAGACTCTTCCCCTGACACCAAATGGAAAATCTTTTCCATTTGAAGGAGTAACATTTCCTGGTCGATTCCTTTCTTGATGCCTCCACCACCGTGTAGACGTCGTTGGAAAGACCCAAAGCCTGGAACTCTAGCCGCTCAGGTACCAGGCTGTGAGGTGCAGGGATTGAAGGTCCAGATGGAATGCCTTCCCTTGGTTCAGAGATATCAGGTCCGGGCATGTACAAAGCTGCTCCGGGGGCCTACAGCTGAGGCTGAGGAGATCTGGATACCAGAACTGGCACGGCCAATCTGGGGCTACCAGGATCACCTTCGCCTTGTCCCTCCTCACCTTGAGTAACACCTTGTGGATCAAGGGAAGTGGAGTGAAGGCGTAGAGGAGGCCTGGGGTCTCCAGCCTCGAGAAGGCATCCCTCTGCAGCAAGCCCTACTGAGGGGGGCGGGCATGATACAGCCTCAGCTTGGTGTTTGCCCTGGAGGCAAACAGGTCCACCAACAGTTTGCCACAATGGGAAAACAGACTGTAAGCTACCTCTGGATGGAGAGACCACTCGTGGGATGTCTGGCCTATGCGGCTGAGAGCATCCGCCAGCTGGTTCGAGGCTCCTGCCACATGTATGGCTAGGAGATCCGCCTCCAACTGGCTTACGAGGGTCCAGATGCGGAGCATCTCCTTGCACAGCAGACGGGAGTGTGTGCCGCCCTGCTTGATGAGGTAGTACATGGTCATGGTATTGTCCATCTGGACTTGAACCACTTGACCCCAGAGCTGAGGAGCGAAAGCAGACAGTGCCAGTCTGACTGCTCTGAGCTCCAACAGGTTGATGTGGCATCGGGACTCCCCAGGGGTCCAGAACCCATGAGCCCTGTTGTCCCCCATGTGGGCTCCCCATCCCATGAGAGAGGCATCAGTCATAAGGACGACCGTCGGCTGGGGCGGACAAACGGGATCCCTTCCTGCAACCGGTCTGGGACAGTCCACCATTGGAGAGCATCCCACATCTTCCAAGTTACAGTGATCAGCTGGTCAAAATGACCATGGCGCTGAGTCCACTGGGCAGCCAGCTCCCACTGGAGGTGGCGCATGTGCCACCAGGACCAACGGACCACTGAGGTGCACGCCGCCATGTAACCCAGAAGGCGCAGAAAGTCCCGGGCAAGTGCCCAACCAGAAATGATCGGGCAAAGGAGGAGAGAACCTCCGCCCTGTCCGCTGGGAGCCAAGCTCTGCCCCGATAAAGCCCATCACCTGAGAGGGCACAAGTTCCGACTTGGCCTTGTTGATCAGGAGGCCAAGTTGGGAGCAGGTTCAGACGGCCAGATCCCTGGATCTCTCCACCTACTGAAGGGAGGAACTTGCCAAGAGCCAGTCATCGATATAAGGGTAGATTCTGACCGACAGACAGGCCGAACAGCACAGTTTCTGGAATCAGACAGGGTCCCCTCGACCCTGAAGCAGAGAAACCGCTGATGGGACGGACGGATTGGGATGTGAAAGAACATGTCCTGCAGATCCAGTAAACACAACCAGATGTTTTGCTCCAGGGGTGGTATGATCTGGTTCAAAGTGACCATCTGGAAGGTGCGAGACCTGAGGTATTGATTCAGGTCGTGGAGATCTAGGATGGGGCGCCAAACCCCCATCTGCTTGGGCACTAGGAAGTACATGGAAACAAAGCCTGGGTCTGATGGAGAATCCGGCACTGGAGCTACTGCCTCCTTGCGGAGGAGCTGAGCTATGTCATCTCGAAGAGCTGACAGGGTGTAAGCTGAGATCCTTTCCTCCTGAGGGGCGAGGGCTCGGCTGGGAGGGTACTGCTCGAATTCTAGAGGCAGTCCCTGACCGACCACTTCAAGAACCCACCTGTCTGAAGTAATATTGGACCAGGCGGAAAGGAAGTGGTGGAGCTGACCCCCCAAGGGAGGACCCAGAGCTCGCATGACGGGTATAGGGGTGGCAACCCCAAACCCATCACTGAGCAGGCTTAGAGGAGGATGATGCTCCAGGACCTGCACCTCGGCCTCCCTTACGGGGCTGCTGAGGACCCTGCTTGGGCTGTGGGCACCAAGCCTGAGCTTGCTGCTGCTGCTGACCTCCTTGATAGGAGGGCTGCCTGACCGCAGGGGAAGAGTGCCGAAATGGCTTCTTGTTTCTCTTCTGCTGGTTCTTGCCTGAAGAACCCTTAGTAGAAGTGGCATCCAAGGTGGCACTGGACTGCTCTATATGCTGAAGGTGACTGGCTACTCCGGGACTGAACAAGTCGGTGCCTAGGAAGGGCACATCAACCAGCTTATGCTGAGTATCCACTGGGAAGGAGGAAAGCCTCAGCCAAGCCCTGCGGCGAGTGGCCACTGCGGCTGCTAGAGAGCGGGCACAGGAATCTCCTATTTTTTGCAACAGCACGACCCTGGTTCCGGACTTGCTTGACCGTGGTCTGCATGTCCGCTAGGAGATGAGGGAGGACCTCGTCTAATGACCTAAGAAGGACATGAGAGAAGTGTGCCATAATTATAGCCGAGCTGGCCTGACGAAGGCCCAGAGAAGAGGCCGCATAGACCTTATGGGCAGAGTGGTCCATATTCTTGGACTCCTTGTCTGGGGGTTGGTCAATGTCGGCCGAACTCCCAGTACACCTGAACATAGAGGCAGTCACCAGGCTCTCGGCCGAAGGGTGCTCTGTGAACCCTGCAAGGGACCCCATGGGCACCGCGTACTTGCGGGCCATGCGGGCAGATGGTGCTGGGCAGGAAGCAGGACACTGCCAAAGTTCTAGAGCCAGGCCAACAATGGCTTCGGCCACTGGAAAGGCCTCTGCTGGGGTATCCCCTCTCTTGAGGATAATCAGTGAGAGGGTACTCTGCCTTTTTCTGGATGGCCTCCGAGGCATTCTGGTAGATTCAGATATGAGGCGGAGGATGCCCTGGAAGGAGGAAGGGCCTTCTTCCAACCCTGCCAAGCACGACTCATCATCCCTGGGATGTAAGTGTAGTCCGGTGACGTCCAAGTCTGAAGAATCGTGGTATAACGGTCTGCCGCCTAAGTCACCCTCGATGCGCCAAGGGCAATCTGGAGTAACCGTGATCGACAGGCGCCAGGGAAGCCCGGTGTCTTGTCGGTCCTCTTTCGAGGGCACCCCTTCCTCAGGTTGCTTAGGCGGTGGTTCCACCCTCATCAGTGGAGAGACCGGTTTAGGCTGAACCGGGATATAGGCCGACCCCACGGCCGGAGGTACCGGTGGAATCGGTTCTGAAGGGGTAGGCTTCGGCCTGGGAGGCGAAAGCCAAGTGATGACCGGGGTAGGCGGCAGAACCGGCTTTTGCCCAGATGGGATTAGTTGCTGCCACATGAGGTCTTCATGGCGTCGGAGTTTCCGCCGAAGCCTCTCCTCGTCCGAGGAGGATGAGGACCTGTGGCGTTGCCTCTTTTTACTGCGCTTATGGCTCTTTCTTGGTCGTTCAGCCGAGGGAGTTCTGGACCTCGACCGAGATCAGGGAGGCTGACTCGGTCGATCAGGAGACACCGGGATCTGTGAAACCTAAGGGTCCGGAACCGGGTCCTTGATGGGGACACCAACAGGCTGGGTCTCCTCATCAGGGAAGACAAGGACCGGAGTCCTTTCCAAGGAGTCGGGCTGAACCGGCAACAAGGGGTCGACTGGGTTGAGGACTATCTTAACCTCATCGGCCAGTTCCTTGGTCCCCTGGCCAGATGGAAGATCCGTGAAGCCAGCAGCTGAGGTAGCGATCTCGACTGAAGTTGAGAGTGCGTGTTCCTGGGACTCGGACCTTTCTTGGTCCCAAGAACGTCTTCGTTGGGATGAAGACGACGAGTCCTTCTCTCTCTTCCGAAAGCGGGAGGAGTGTGAGCCCGAGGACGCCTCACCCCGGGTGGGAAGAGACTGGCACAGCTTCTTGAAGGAACCTGTAAAGGTGGAGCCCAGGCTCAGCAGAATGAAGAAGCTTCGATCAGCTGAAGCTCGAGCTGCTTCCTCCTCAAATGCCTTTCATCTGTTCCACCTGTTCGGCGGATCCCGCAGCCACGGAAACTGCCCACCTCGCCTCCTTCGATTTCACCGGTGGGTTCCTTTTCTCCGGTCTCCCCAGCTTTAAACGTGCCTTGCGGTCGTCCAGGGTGTCTGGATGGAAGGCCAAGCAAAAACCACATGACGACCGCAAGGCAACTGGACATCTAAAATCTCAATCCTATTATTGCCCAGATGTGAAATGCTGACTCTCAAAATGTTGGACACATCAATTTAAGGAGATGCAAACTCTGAAGTGGTGTTGAAATCAGCAATCTGGTGCTGCAGATAGTTTGCTAGCACAGCCAACCCCCCACCCCCACACCCCTTTCTTCAGTGGCCATGAAAGCAGATAGCACTGGAAACTGAAGCCCTCCGAGCTAAGCTTCTGAGTGGCAAATTGAGGGATGTTCCTCTTAATGGAGGAAGGCAAAGAGACATGTAGGGTTACATTTCTATGCACTGGATCACAAGGTAATTCGTAGTCTAGCAGCATTTCTCGTGCATATATCATAGACTGAGGAAGCACATCCAACCAGTCTCAGAGCTCTTTTTCGCACACACATGAAACACTTTTATCCTGTAAAGCATGCGTCTCACACACAGCTGACCTGGATGATCATACAACACAACTTACCAGTTGGTTAAAGGTGACCTGTGGGCCTTCTTCATCAAAGAGGAACCAATAGGTTGCTCCGCTGACTGTTGCCAGGCCAACGTAGACTGCAAAAAGAGATAGCAGCAGACTGTGATGTCACAAGCAGGATATTAAGATGACAGATGTATACTAATCAGGCACAGCAGATGATATCTAGAGGACTGTGATCCAGTTTTCATGTTTATTTACATACTTAAAGCAACAGTCTTAGCGGATAAAAATGTCATTATATATATACATATATATATTTTTGTTAGTAAAAACGTATTTCAGGCAAAAACATCACTATATACATTTTTCTTTGTATTTCCCTCCTAATACATCTGCAGTATTTTTCCAGCAAGTAAAGTCAAGAAGTGACCTAAAGGGAAGGGATTTTTAAAAATTGCTACTGGTGGCCATCTTTAATGGCTTGAGTCATCAATTGTAAAATTAGTAATAAAAGCTGTTCAAAAACATCTGAGAGAAATAAAAATATACAGATAATCAACTTAATTACATCAGAAATATATTAATGCTAAAAATAATTATATGACATTTTTTTGCCACAAATACTGCTGCTTTAACAAGACAGAAGGGGAAATCAAATACAGAAGATATTGAAATATAACCTGAAATGTGTCTAAATAATGTTTTCTCAAAGCTCCTCTTGAGATGTCTAGAAGGTATTGCAAACAGACTTGCTCTAATTGTCTACTCCTTATAATCAATAAAGATCATTCACTCAGTCGCTTTCTCCCTCACGACAGGTACTCCTTACAACTAACCTCTTCTACAGTTCAAATACCTCCCCCACATTACAAAGTGAAGTTACTTACCTCCAACGGTAACATAACGGAAGAAGAGCCAGCCACTGATCAGGGATTCCTTGGGGTTGCGGGGTGGCTTATTCATGATGTCCAGGTCAGGTGGGTTGAATCCAAGGGCGGTGGCTGGCATGCCATCTGTTACCAAGTTCACCCATAGCAGCTGAACGGGGATGAGGGCTTCAGGGAGGCCCAGGATTGCAGTCATGAAAATACTGTAAAGAAAGCAGGTTTGTGAAGAGACAGGGATTCATGACTTGTAAAACCACATTTATTTGTGCAACAGTACCATTCCATACCACTTTGACTTCCAGGTGTGAGAGACAGAAACTGTGAAACCATTGCACCTGGATACAGTGCTGGCCCTAGTGACCCAGGTTCCCTATGCAAACCTTCTTACGGGGCCCCATAGAAGGGTTGGAGTATTCCAAGGAAAATATTCATCCCTGTCTCTGCTTTGTCACATCTCCCTTTCAGTTTACTACACACTACGTACTAATTCGGACAGTAGCAGGCCAGATGCTGCCCATTAATTCCGTTCCACAATTTAATGGATCCATATTTCTCTTCCTTTAGCTATGATTATCTAGTTTTAATTTGAAGGTATTGAGGTGCTCCACTTCAACAATACCCCTCGGTAACCCAGTTTCTTCCTTTCTTGCTGGGTAAAAAATTCCCTTCTGCTTTTATTGGTGTTATTATCCAGAAAAATGTGCATACTGTGGGACCTTAAGTTGCACTCAGTATTTGTAAGTCTCTCATTAGGTCAACATCCCTTAACATTTTGAATATCTCAAGTATGTCCCCTCTCATTCTCCTCCCTCCAAAGAAAACAAGCTCAAGGCCTCAAGTCTCTCCGGATACATAAGGCGTTGTAATCTAGGTACCATTTTGGTTATATGTTGTACTTGTTCGAGTTGCTGGATAGCTCCTATTTGATAGGGGTTCCAGATCTGTGAACTGTAGTCCATGATGGGACATATGCAAGTATTCTAGTTTACCAATAAATGTACACTATTTTTCTTATCAGTCTGTTTGCTACACCCATCATTTTATTCTATTTTCCAGACTTAAATCTTGGTTGATTATTATTCCGGCATTCCAGCCAAGTCTCTTTCAAATTCAACTGCCATAATTTATTTTCCGTTCCGATGGTATATGTGTCTTATACTGTTCCTCCCCAAGTGTATAACTACACATTTATCAATGTTAAATTGCATCCTATTTTTCTGAGCCCACCTTTCTATGTGTTTTAAGTCCTTCCTGGGACAACGAGACTGACAATTAAGCACTGACTTTTCACTACCTATGTGGTTTGATAGATGTGTATGTCCGTTTCTAACAAAGATGTGTACACCTAGTTGTAAATGTTGTATTATATTTTATATAGTTGATGTCTATTTCTATACACTACATACTTTTTGCTGCATTGTAAATATCAATGCACTGGTTTCCTTTTTCCCTAGGTATAGGTAACTAACCCCGGGTCGCCCCTGAAAAAGGGACGTCAAGGACTCAGTGGGCCTACCCGGTTACCAAAATTTAAATAAATAAAATAATGCTGTCCCTACTTTCTTGATTATTAACTCTTCCTCCTAATTTAGTACTGCTGGTGATTATTTCTTTGATATTTTAGTATAAATCAGAGATGAAAAAGGAGAAGAGTGCTGGCTCCAGTACAGATCTTTGGGGTACCCCACTCATTCTCGCATGCTGTGTCCTGTTTTCTTGCCAATTATGAATCCATTTAGTTACGTGTTGTTTATTGTTGCATTGCTGAATTTTTGTAATAGTATTTTCTGTGACAATATCAAAAGCTTTTCCGAAAGTCAAGGAGAAAATCCGTTGATACTTTGTATTTATTTTCTCACAGAATTATATAAAATGTTGTGATACAGGATCTGTTTTGTTTAAAGCCGCATTGTACGTTGTCACTCAAACAAACCTAGGGTTACCACCTTTTAAGAAGCCCAAAGTGGGACATTTCTTACTGAAACATGATTTTTCGCAGGACAGTATGTAACCTCGACCAATGCAACAGACTTGTTTTCTCTATATAATCAAAATTAAGGATAAGTATTGTAGTTTCTTAGTTGCTTCTATTATTTCTTATCATTTTAAGGTATTTTAGGTAAGGTATTATAGTTTCCTGCAACATTTAGTGGAAAGTTAGAAAACATTTTTTCTACAATAAAGTCAGGACATGTAGTATTTTTTAATGTTTTTTTGCAGGACACAGCTCCCAAATCAGGACTGTCCTGCGAAAATCAGGACAGGTGGTAACCCTAAACAAACCCTTTTGATTTACTTCTATTTCAAGTTCTTATTTTATAAATTTTTCCATTGTTTTACCGGGTACTGATGTAAGACATCTGGGTCTATAGTTAGCCATATTCGCTCTACTGCCTTTGTTGAAAATTGGTATTACTGTAGCTCTTTTCCAGTCATTTGGAATATTACCTGACTTGAATGATTTATTCAAAATGTCTGTTAGTGGTCCTGCAATTTCTTTAGCAACCTCACTCAAGGTCCTTGGATGCTTTTTATTTTGTCCAGCAGCTTTGTTTTCAGTTCCATGAGTAATTTATACATTTAATTTTCATTAAATTTCCTGATAGGTATATTTGCACCCTGGTTATTAAGACTGTTTATATTAATTTTATTTTGCAGTAAAGACAGCTGTGAACAATCTGTTAAATTTATTTGCTGTTTCTGCAGAATCTTTTGTCTCAGTATTGTTTACCTTTATTTTCCCTTTCCTGTTATACAGCTTTTTATTAGGTATATATATTTCTCTCCCAGCTCATGTATCTTATTTTAAAGACATTCCCAACCTTCACTTGCATCCATTCTGGCACTGAATGTTCCCGTTTCAGGCTTTTATTTCCCTACTTATTTTATACTCTATAAATACTGGTCCTACTGATCTATCAGAGCATTTACTATTATTAATATATGCACAGAACGATTTTGCATTGTCTTTGCTGTTAGTTATTTTAAGTTCTGTTTTTTCCCCGTCTTATGTTTTTGGACTGTTTTTGTTCCCTTCTATATGTTTCTATATTTTCTTCAGTTTTATTTGACTTGTATGCATTCACCTTTCTTTTTAACCGTTTCCTAACTTTGTTATTATACCACGGTGGAATTTTCCCTTTGTTGCTACAGAGTTTTTATTAGGTATATATATTTCTCTTCCAACTCATGTCTCTTCTATCCCCAACCTTCACTTGCATCTAGTCTGGCACTAAATGTTCCCCAGTTTCAGGATTTTATTTCCCCACTTACTCTATAAAAATCTGCTGTGTTATAATTATTAGTGTGTTGCCTTTGCTCTTAGCTCTTTCCGGTATTAGTTCCAAGCTCTGACATGGAGTGGTCGCATTTCCCTTCTATGACCCTGACATTTGGCACTAAATATGTTATGTGAGTTCGACCAGATCTAGGATGTACCTCCCCGTAGGTACCCACACCAGTTGAGCAAGTCCTGATATAAAAGGTATTGATGAATAACCTTTCCTGAGCATTACTACAAATCATACTTTGCCAGTCAGTTTCTGGTAGGTTTAATTCTCCCATAATTACAAGGTCCCCTTTATTGCTACTTCTTCCATTAGAGTGGTTTGCTGGTTACTGCAGAGGTCATTACTATTTGGAAGTCTGCAGCATACACTCAGCACTGCTTTACCGTCCAGGCTTAATTTTATTTGTATTCATAAATTCCCCGCTTCTATGGGGCTTGTATCTGGATGGATTTTGCAGCTTTCAACTGTATCACTGACGTACACTTCTACTCCTCCCCCTTCCCTTTCTGTCTCTGTGGTAACGTTTCTAACCTTGTATCTCCTAACTCCGTACAACGTCTTCATTCCACCAGGTTTCTGAAATTGCAACTACATCCAGGTTTTCTTTATACATTAAACTCTCCAGTTCAGTTTTTTTTTTTTTTTTAAAGTAAATTCAAGCTACAAGCATCTGCTAGCACTACTCGGTATTTCCCTTTATGTTCTAACTTCCTCTTATTACATACCTGACCCCTTTTATTTATGGTACATCTTGATTTGCCCAATACCCGATTCCCCTCATTCATCAGCTCAAATGATTTGTTATTGCATCCTTAATGTAATTCCCCAGGATCTGACTTCCTTTCTTGCTGATATGCAACTCATCTGTGCTGAATAAGTCCATGTTTCTTTCAAAATTCTCCCACTGAAGCAAGCATTAGTGGTTGTTTTCTAGACTCCACTTCCTTAGCCAGTTGTTTACTTTTTTGATTTTGCTGTTCCTGTGTTTTTGAGAGTATCACTTCACCGTTCCTTCCTTTAAGTTCTTTATTTATTGTTCTGAATTCCTCTAATATTTTTTCCACGTGCTGTTTGCCCATGTTATTTGTCCCTGCATATATAACAAACAATGGTTTAACAATATCATCAGGGATTATGTTTGGTGACATTCTTGCAATGTCACCGATTCTGGCACCAAGGAAACAACATGTTGTAATCTTTAACTTATTTTAACACTTGCTGTATACCTATCCGAATATTTGAGGACAGTGTCTCCAAAAAAGTAAATCTGTTTTGGTGACTGGGTGCTCGAGCTAGTCTCTGTTTCTTCCTGCCTCTGTTCTACACTCGCTTCAACCTTCTGTGGTGATTTACCCTCTATGTTTACCGTTGGTCTAAACTATTTGATGTTTCTAATACAAAATTCATAGTCCTTCAGCCTCTGTTTCCTTCCCATCTACTAAACTCCATTCTTATTCCACATCACGTTCCTCTGGCTGCCTTCTACTTCTACGTCCTTCCTCACATCTGGTTCTCCCTCAATTGTTGAACCTTCATCCACTGTATTTGTTCCACCATGGTGTTTTTTTTTAAAGTTCCAATTTCCATTTCTAGCCACATTACTTTTAGTTTGAGTTATTTTATTTCATTACACTGGCAACAGCTAAAAGCATAAAAGTCCAGTATTGATTCTAAACTACACTGCATTTGATGCCTTTCTCACCTGTTAATAGGGACGACCTATCCTGTCTCAATGTTTGTTTCCAGTGTTTTAACTGTTACCACTTGTGTTAATGGTTGAGGCGGATGCCAAACCTCGTGCCACGCCAGCGACCCGTGTTTGGGAACAAGCGCGGGCCACCGGGGGTCAGCAGGGGAGGAGGAGGATCAAGCATCCCAGGGACAGCTTTCCTTTTCCAGGAAGGGGGGGGGATAACCAGACGTCGGTGCATGCCTGGGCCCTAGCGGTGACTGGGGGGCTGGCACACCAACGCTGCAATAACTGGGCTAGAGGTGGGGCAGATGCCTGATGGGGTGTGTGCATGGGAGCATGTGCGGCACTGTCGCCCCTGCATGCTCCGTCTCTGCGGACAAGAACACAGGAAACTAGACTCCTGGTCGAGCAGCATGAGCTTCCGTCCTCCGCGGCACGGACCCCAAATGGCGCTACCCCAAGTCTGGATCCATTTCCGGTGAGTCGAGTTGGGAGCTCCTAACCACTCTGCCATGGAGGGGAACCCATGGGGGATAAAGGGGGAAGTTGGCCTGATGTCGGGGTGTACGCTGGAAGAATGTCGGGGTGTAGGATGGGAGGACGGTTGCAATGTCCAGCTGACTAGGGGGCCAAGGAGAGAAAATAGCTAAAAAAAAAACAAAAAAAAAACAACCAAAAAACTGTTACCACTTGATGGTGAGTAAGAAACAAAACCCTGGGGAAGCAGTAGGGATAACCTGTGTTAACAGCGTGTTATTCACTGTTATGTGAGCTATGGTTCTCTAAACACAGTACACACAAATCTTTAGTCTCTATTTCCAGAACCTCTCCACTTGCAGTCTTGGGAGTTGATCTTTTCAACCCCTACACAGCTGAAGAAGTTGATGTCCCACATTAAGTTACTACAGAAGACAAAAGAAAAATCTGATGTATTTATAGTAGTTACTTCAAATCCTTCTACACTTGTTTATACGTGTTATTTTCATTTTATACAGTGGATAGTTACCCAGTGTCCTTTATCAGTTACTGTACTGTGATACAATTAAATACAGTTGGTAATGGGGGATTGTTTCATTATCTGTTTGTGAGGAAGGAGTGCTCAGTGTTACTTCTGCTTATTCGTTTCACAATGTAAGTTTATGTAAAGTGTATGACAGAAAATACAGGTTACTCACCTCTAACAGGAGTTCTAGGAATGGTATATGTTGTTCATCCACACTTTCTGGCAGGTATCCTTGCCGCTTTAATTCTTGCCGCAAGGTCTTCAAGCTGGCTCCTCCCACCCACCCGGGTGGTAAAACTCTCGGCTCCGCCCCATGACGCCAGATCTGGCCCGCTGGAAGCTCAGGTTCTGCGTCGAAGCCGGGGAGGTCGGGTGGGTCGTGTGGATATACAACATATACCATTCCTAGAACTTCTGTTACAGGTGAGTAACCTGTATTTCTAGGGACATGGATATGTTGTTCATCCACACTTTCTGGCAGACTCCTAGCAGTTCTCCGGGAGGAGGGAGGCAAGGCGCACACCCGATACTTGCTTGGGAAAGACAGACTGGAGAACCGAGGCCCCAAAACCAGCATCCCGGCGTGACTCAAGGTCGATGTGGTAGTGGGTAATAAAGGTATGTGCCGACTTCCAGGTAGCAGCCCTGCAGATATCCTGGATAGGGACATCCCTGGAAGCAGCTACCGATGCAGCGGTATGGTGGGTAGAATGAGCTCTTATCCCTCTGGGAGGCTCCATGCCCGCCAACCTATAGCAGAGATCTATACAGGAGGTGACCCACCTGCCTATCGTCCGCTTGGCTGCAGGTCTGCCAGGTGCGGCTTCAGCGTAGGTGACAAACAGCTGGCGAACCTCTCCCCGAACTTCCGCCGTCCGCTCCTTATAATAAGCGAGTGCTCGTCTAGGGTCCAAAGTATGGAGCCTATACTCGGCCTCCGAGGTGTGACTGGGGTAGAACACCGGCAGAGTCAACACCTGGTTAAGGTGAAACTCCGACACCACCTTCAGAAGGAATTTCAGGTGGGGGCGCAGGACAACCTTGTCCCTGTGGAAGACCAGATAAGGAGACTCGATGGAAAGCGCCTGGAGCTCTCCCATCCTTCTGGCTGACGTGATAGCCACCAAGAAGGTGGTCTTCCATGACAGGTGTGAAATATTGCACCTGTGCATTGGTTCGAATGGCTTGCCCATGAGCTTGGCCAATACCAGCAGTAGATCCCACGGAGGTGGAGGTTCGCACGGAGGAAATGTAGATCAAGGCCTTTGAGCGCCGACCACCTCCTCCTGTGCCACCGACAGCTTCCCACAGCCCACGCTGAAGCAGAGATGGCTGCCAGGTGCACCTTAAGGGTCGTCGACGAAGCCCTCGCTGAAAAAGGACCACAGGTAGTCCAGAATGCTTGCCAAGGGACAGTCGGAAGGGTCCAAGCCCTTCCCTGACACCAAATGGAGAATCTCTTCCATTTGAAGGCGTAGCATTTTCTGGTCGACTCCTTACCGGACGCCTCAACGACGTTGAGGACCTCGTCGGAAAGACCCAAGGCCTGGAACTCTAGCCACTCAGGAACCAGGCCGTCAGATGCAGGGATTGAAGTTCTGGATGGAATACCTTCCCTGGTTGACTGAGATCAGGTCCGGGCGGGCTGGAAGCCGCCTCGGGAACCTGGAGCTGAGGTTGAGGAGATCTGGATACCAGAACTGGCGGGCCAGTCTGGGGCTACCAGAATCACCTGTGCCTTGTCCCTCCTCGCCTTGAGAAGCACCTTGTGGATCAAGGGAAATGGAAAGGCGTGAAGAGGGCCCGTGGTCAGCGGCGTCCCGCCCTGGCGGTTCAGATAGTACATGGTCGTGGTGTTGTCCGTGGTGGACCTGAACCACTTGACCCTGTAGAAACGGAGCGAAGGCGGTGAGAGCTAGATGGACCGCTCGGAGCTCCAGCAGGTTGATATGGCATTGGGACTCCCGAGGGGACCAGAGGCCGTGCGCTCGGTGTTCCCCCAGATGGGCACCCCAACCCATCAGAGATGCATCGGTCGATAGAGAGCCCGTCGGCTCGGGGCGGACGAATGGGATGCCCTCCTGCAGATGTGCCGGAACGATCCACCACTGGAGAGCGTTCCACATCTCCTGGGTCACTGTCACGAGCTGGTCCAACGGATCGCAGCATTGTGACCATTGGCTGGCCAGTCCCCACTGAAGGGGATGCATGTACCAACAGGCCCAATGGACCACGTTGGTGCAGGCTGCCATGAGGCCCAGGAGGCGCAGGAAGTCCAGAGCAGGGCGCAATTGCCCAACCAGAAATGATTGGGCAAAGGAGGAAAGAACCTCGGCCCTGTCCGCCGGGAGCCGTGCTCTGGCTCGTAGAGAGTCGAGCTCTGCCCCGATGAATAGTATCACCTGCTTTGGCACGAGTTCCGACTTGGCCTCGTTGATGAGGAGGCCAACCTGAGAGCAAACCTGGAGGGCCAGATCTCTGGACTGCTCCGCCTCCGCTCTGGAGGGGGCTGCAATCAGCCAGTCGTCCAGGTAGGGGTACACCCAGACCCTTCGGCACCACAGGAACGCTGTCACCACTGCCATGCATTTGGTGAAGACCCTGGGAGCTAGGGAGAGGCCGAAGGGCATGGCCCGGAACTCGTAAAGGGATCCCTCCGCTCTGAAGTGGAGGAATCTCTGATGAGACGGACGGATTGGTACATGAAAGAACGCATCCTGGAGATCCAGGGAACAGAACCACACGCCTCGTTCCAAGGATGGGATTATCTGAGCCAGAGTGACCATCCTGAAGGTTCGAGACCTTAGGAACCTGTTCAGGTCGTGCAGGTCTAGAATGGGGCGCCAGCCCCCCGTCCGTTTTGGGACCAGGAAGTACCTGGACACAAACCCCGGGTCTGGTGCAGGATCCGCCACCTTCCTGATCACCTCTTTTTCGAGGAGCAGGGTGATATCGGCTCGGCGAGCCGACAGAGAGGTTGTGGACCCCATAGGCCCCAGAGGGGTGACGGCTCGGAAGGACGGGCCTGCTCGAACTCCAGGGGCAGGCCCTTTCCTACCACCTCCAGCACCCAGCAGTCTGTGGTGATAGCGGACCAGGCGGAAAGGAAGTGGTGGAGCCATCCCCCCATGGGGGGAACCCAGGGAGGAGTGACGAAGCTGGGGGCGGCACCCCTCAACCCATTACTGGGCAGGCCTGGAGGAGGAACCGGCCGAGGGACCTCCTGGGCCTTTACCTCCTTGCTTCCTGTTGGAGGAAGCCGCCGGCTTGGGTTTGGGACGCCAAGCGCGAGCCTGCTGGCCCCGTTGCTGGTGCTGCTGGGCGGTTGAGATGCAGGGGCGAAGGGCGAAAGGACTTCTGCTGCTGACAGCGCCTTTGTCCCTCTGGGTGGAGGTGACCGAGTCCAGGGTGGCATTGGACTTCTCGATCCGCTGGGTGTCCCTCCACCCAGGGTCGAAGAGGTCAGTCCCAAGAAGGGGACATCCACCAGCTTATGCTGGGTATCCGCCGTGAAGGTGGATATCCTCAGCCACGCCCTGCGGTGCATGGCCACCGCGGCCGCTACTGACCTGGCACAGGAATCACCTATGTCCAGAGCAGTCTGAAGCTGCTGCTTCGCCACCGCCCTACCCTGGTCCCGCACCTGGCGGACCGTTGTCTGCAGGTCAGTCGGGAGATGAGTAACAACCTCATCCAGGGAGCCCAAGAGGGTGTGGGAGAAGTGTGCCATCAGCACGGCCGAGCTGGCCTGGCGGAGGCCGAGGGAGGACGAAGCGTACACCTTACGCCCGGCAAAGTCCATCTTTTTGGACTCTTTGTTGGGGGCTTATCCACATCGGCGTTACCAGAGCGCGAAAAGCTGTCGGTGACTAATCCCTCGGCAGAGGGGTGCTCCGAGAAACCAGGCAAAGAGCCGGTAGGGACCGCATACTTCCTGGCCATCCTGGCTGAGGGTGCAGGACAGGAAGCAGGCCACTGCCAAAGCTCCAAGACTGGGCCGACAATGGCCTCAGCCATCGGAAAGGCCTCCGTGGGGGAATCCCCTCGGTCCAGTATCTCCGTCAGGGGATACTTGGCCCGTTTGGACATGGGCTCGAGCTGCATCCCAGTGGACTCTGAGATGAGTCGGAGCAGACCCAAGAAGGATGATGGGCTATCGTCCAATGACTGGCCCCCGGAAGACTCCAGGTTGACCTGCCTGGAGAACAGGGAGGAGTCGTCTTCCGATTCTGAAGAGTCTGCAAAGAGCTGCCTCGGCCCTGAGCCACCCACTACCTGCAGAGGACGGTCGGGAGTGAGGGTGACCGACAACCTGTGGGGCAGGCCGTGACCCGACCGAGAATCCTTAGTCGGTGCCCCAAACTTTGGTTGTGGAGGCGGAGGTTCCACCACAATCGGTGGAGCAGCTGGTTTTGGCCGAGCAACCGGCCCTGGAACGGGCAGCTCGACTGGGGCGAGCGGTTGCTCCGGTCGTTCGGGCGACAGCCACTTGATGGCCGGGGTCTGGACCGGAGTCGGTTTAGCACCGGACAACAGCAACTGCTGCCACACAAGCTCCTCGCAGCGCCGACGTAATTTACGACGAAGCCTCCCCTCATCCAAGGAAGAGGATGAGGAGGAACGGTGTTGCCGCTTACCTCGGTATTGAGACCAAGACCGCCGATGTCGGCGGGAACGGCTAGACCGAGAAGAGGTCTGAGACCGAGACCCTCGGGGGGAACGAGGGTGGGTATGTGAAGGGGCAGGGGACACTCGCTCTTCCCTCGGCTCAGGCACTTTAACCGGGGACTGTGGCCCAGAAGGCACAGGCAGATCCTCTGAATCCACTGGGGAACGGTGAAGGAGGGTTGTCGGCTTCTCCAGTCGACAGCCCGTCTAACGGATCAAGAAAAATCTCGACTTCGTCGACTGGAGTCTCGGCAGGCTGGCCTGATGGGGGCACCATGAAGCCAGCGGCCTCAGCTGCAACCTCGACCGAAGTCGACGGTCGGCTGTCCGGGGAAGGTGACCTCTCCCGCTCCCACGAACGCCGATGGTGGGACTTACCTTTCGACTCCTTCTTCCTGGGCCGAGAAGAATGTCCCGATGGCCCCTCTCCCTTCGTGGAAAGGGACTGACAAAGCTCTTTGAATGAAGCCGTATACGAGGAACTCAGAGAGCGGGATAAATGACGCGGCCGAGGAGGAGGAAGATGCAGCCTTGGCCGCCTCCTCCTTGAGGGCGATCAACTGCTTGAGCTGCTCAGCCGAGCCAGCCGCCGTGGACACCGCCCAACGAGCCTCTTTTGATTTTACCGGCAGGAAACGTTTCTCGGGGCGGCCGAGCTTCAATCGGGCAGCGCGATCATCCAGGACGTTGGCCGAGAAAGAGCGGCACAACTCGCAGGCAGCAGGTTGTGATCTAGGCCTAGGCAGTAGACGCACGTGGAGTGTGGATCCGTCCTGGACATTTTCTGCCCGCAAGGGCACCTCCGAAAGCCAGGAATAGATTTGTCCATGCCAGCCGCGAAGGAAGATGAAAACTGAAGTTTAGAAAACTTCAAAACCAATTTCGGATGAACCAAAGAGTTAGGATCCAGTCTAAAACGCGAGGCGCTAAGGAGAACCTGAGCTTCCAAGCGGTAAGGAAGATCTAGCGTCATGGGGCGGGCGAGGTTTACCACGGGTGGGTGGGAGGAGCCAGCACGAAGACCTTCCGGCAAGAATTAAAGTGGCAAGGATACCTGCCAGAAAGTGTGGATGAACAACATATCCATGTCCCTAGAAACACAGGTTAGTCACCTGTAACAGTAGTTCTAGGGAGGTATATGATGTTCATCCACACTGTCTGGCAGATACCTTCCTTTAATTTTTGCGGGCGCATCAAGCTGGCTCCTCACCACCGAATAACTCGGCTCCACCCTGGCGCCAGATCTTAACCCGCTGGAAGCAAGATTGTGCGCTGAGGGTCCTGAGCAAACTCAGATCGGAGAGAACTTGAATAATTCTCATCGCTCCTTTCTGACCCAGGCAAGTTTGGTTCTCTCTTCTGCAACAGTTTTCAGAGGAACCTCCACTTCCTCTTCCTCCGTCACAACAATTGTAGACCCAGGATCGGGGACCCTTGTTCATCCAGGTCTCAGATCCCTTCATCTACATGCGTGGCTCCTGCAGACGTAGCAAAAGCCCGCTTCGGAGTTTCTCCGCTTTTAGTGGACATCTTGGTAGAGGCCAGAAAGCCTTCCACCAGGTCCGCCTACGCTGTGAAGTGGAAATGGTTTTCAGTTTGGGCCTCTTTGAAACACGCTGAACCTTTCTCATGCCCAGCCAATAAAGTCCTGGACTACATGCGTCACCTCTTCGACCTGGGTCTCCGCCATTCCTCATTAAAGGTCCATATGGCCGCTATTTCAGCCTACCATATTCCTTTCGGGGACATGACTTTTGCTCAGTTGGAAGTCTCCAAGACCTTCCTCAGAGGGGTTCTCCATTTGAGACCCCTCATCCGCATTCCTGCCCCTCCTTGGGACTTGAATTTCATTCTGGAGAAGCTTACCCTGCCTCCCTTCGAGCTGGCTGCTACAGCAGATTTAAAGTTCCTTTCTTGGAAGACACTCTTCCTAGGGGCCATTACTTCTGCTCTGCGCATTTCCAAGCTTCAGGCCTTGATGTGTAAAATCTTGTACTTGGTTTTTCACAAGGAACGTGTGGCTCTGCGCACCAACCCTAAGTTTCTCCCTAAGGTGGTGGCTGAATCAATCCACTGAGCTACCCGCTTTCTTTACACAACACTCCAATCAAGAGAAATACCTCTTACATACTTTGGATGTTCACAGAATACTGAGATACTACACCACTAGGACTAAGGAGCTCAGGAACACTGATCAGCTTTTTGTCTCTTTTGCTTACAAAAGGGAAGGCAATGCTGTCTCTAAGCAATGCCTATCGAAATGGTTGGCTCATTGTATCACTTTCTGTTATGACAAGTACAACAAGACTCTGCCGGGTCAAGTCAGAGGTCACTCCACCAGAGAAGCAGCTGCCTCTGCAGCTTGTTTCAAGAAAGTGTCAGCGGCAGACATCTGTGCAGCCACAACTTGGGACTTCTGTTCATACCTTTACAAAACACTGCAGTTTGGACATTGCTCTTGCTGTAGAGCAGGCTTTGGGTTGGCTGTGCTACAAGGTCTCCTTTCATGAGACCCGTTCAGCCTGAGGTTCCATGCTATGGATAACTATCCTCCTCCTCCCGAGTGCTTTTCCTTGTTCCAGACTGCATGGGACTCAGTCCTATATGAATACCTACTGCAAGGCCCTCTCGAAGTAAGATAGCACAGTTCAGTAAGAACTTACCGTAACAGTAGATCTTGAGGGCTCTTCACAATGATGTTACTCAACCCTCCATCCCCAAGCTTTTTTGGCTCCATTTTCAAGGGAAAATGTCCTCTTTTCTCTCGTCTTGCCTTTTTTGGCCCTTGGCGGGAAAGAACTGAAAGGTGGGCGTGGGGGACCGCCCCTTTATACCGACGTCGTATGATGCCGGTCACCTGACATGGGGGCGGTCCCCCGACAGAGGCTGCTAACTAGAAATTTTTCTGTGGGGTCCAGACACCTGCCAGGTTTGTCCTATATGTGAATACCTACTGCAAGAGGCCTCTTGAAGTAAGATCCTGTGTTTCTAGGGATGTGGATATGATGTTCTATCCATACTTTCTGGCAGACTCCTAGCAGTTCTCCAGGAGGAAGGAGGCAAGGCGCACACCCCCTACTTGGGAAAAAGAGACTGGAGAACTGAGGCCCCCAAACCAGCATCCCGTTGTGATTCGAGGTCAATGTGGTAATGGGAAATGAAGGTGTGTGCTGACCTCCAGGTAGTGGCCCTGCAGAGTTCCTGGACAGGGACATCTCTGATACATGTATGGCAGGTGGAATGAGCCCTTAGCCCTTCTGGAGCTCTCAACCCGCCAACCTATAGCAGAGATCAATGCAGGAAGTGAGATACCTGCCAAATGACCACTTGACTGCAGGTCTGCCAGGTGTGGCTTCAGCGTAGGTGACAAACAGCTGGCGAACCTCTCCCCGAACTTCCGCCGTCCGCTCCTTATAATAAGCGAGTGCTCGTCTAGGGTCCAAAGTATGGAGCCTATACTCGGCCTCCGAGGTGTGACTGGGGTAGAACACCGGCAGAGTCAACACCTGGTTAAGGTGAAACTCCGACACCACCTTCAGAAGGAATTTCAGGTGGGGGCGCAGGACAACCTTGTCCCTGTGGAAGACCAGATAAGGAGACTCGATGGAAAGCGCCTGGAGCTCTCCCATCCTTCTGGCTGACGTGATAGCCACCAAGAAGGTGGTCTTCCATGACAGGTGTGAAATATTGCACCTGTGCATTGGTTCGAATGGCTTGCCCATGAGCTTGGCCAGTACCAGCAGTAGATCCCACGGAGGTGGAGGTTCTCGTACCGGAGGGGAAATGTGGTCAAGGCCTTTGAAAAAGCGCCCGACCACCTTCTCCTGTGCCACCGACTGCTTCCCAGCCCACGCCCGGTAAGCAGAGATGGCTGCCAGGTGCACCTTAAGGGTCGTCGACCGAAGCCCTTGCTGAGAAAGGGACCACAGGTAGTCCAGAATGCTTGCCAAGGGACAGTCGGAAGGGTCCAAGCCCTTCCCCTGACACCAAATGGAGAATCTCTTCCATTTGAAGGCGTAGCATTTTCTGGTCGACTCCTTACCGGACGCCTCAACCATGGAGGGACCTCGCCGGAAAGACCCAAGGCCTGGAACTCTAGCCACTCAGAACCAGGCCGTCAGATGCAGGGATTGAAGTTCTGGATGGAATACCTTCCCTGGTTGACTGAGATCAGGTCCGGGCGGGCTGGAAGCCGCCTCGGGAACCTGGAGCTGAGGTTGAGGAGATCTGGATACCAGAACTGGCGGGCCAGTCTGGGGCTACCAGAATCACCTGTGCCTTGTCCCTCCTCGCCTTGAGAAGCACCTTGTGGATCAAGGGAAATGGGGGAAAGGCGTAGAAGAGGGCCCGTGGTCCGAGCGCGTCCCGCCCTGGCGGTTCAGATAGTACATGGTCGTGGTGTTGTCCGTGTGGACCTGAACCACTTGACCCTGTAGAAACGGAGCGAAGGCGGTGAGAGCTAGATGGACCGCTCGGAGCTCCAGCAGGTTGATATGGCATTGGGACTCCCGAGGGGACCAGAGGCCGTGCGCTCGGTGTTCCCCCAGATGGGCACCCCAACCCATCAGAGATGCATCGGTCGATAGAGAGACCGTCGGCTCGGGGCGGACGAATGGGATGCCCTCCTGCAGATGTGCCGGAACGATCCACCACTGGAGAGCGTTCCACATCTCCTGGGTCACTGTCACGAGCTGGTCCAACGGATTGCAGCATTGTGACCATTGGCTGGCCAGTCCCCACTGAAGGGGATGCATGTACCAACAGGCCCAATGGACCACGTTGGTGCAGGCTGCCATGAGGCCCAGGAGGCGCAGGAAGTCCAGAGCAGGGCGCAATTGCCCAACCAGAAATGATTGGGCAAAGGAGGAAAGAACCTCGGCCCTGTCCGCCGGGAGCCGTGCTCTGGCTCGTAGACAGTCGAGCTCTGCCCCGATGAATAGTATCACCTGCTTTGGCACGAGTTCCGACTTGGCCTCGTTGATGAGGAGGCCAACCTGAGAGCAAACCTGGAGGGCCAGATCTCTGGACTGCTCCGCCTCCGCTCTGGAGGGGGCTGCAATCAGCCAGTCGTCCAGGTAGGGGTACACCCAGACCCTTCGGCACCACAGGAACGCTGTCACCACTGCCATGCATTTGGTGAAGACCCTGGGAGCTAGGGAGAGGCCGAAGGGCATGGCCCGGAACTCGTAAAGGGATCCCTCCGCTCTGAAGTGGAGGAATCTCTGATGAGACGGACGGATTGGTACATGAAAGAACGCATCCTGGAGATCCAGGGAACAGAACCACACGCCTCGTTCCAAGGATGGGATTATCTGAGCCAGAGTGACCATCCTGAAGGTTCGAGACCTTAGGAACCTGTTCAGGTCGTGCAGGTCTAGAATGGGGCGCCAGCCCCCCGTCCGTTTTGGGACCAGGAAGTACCTGGACACAAACCCCGGGTCTGGTGCAGGATCCGCCACCTTCCTGATCACCTCTTTTTCGAGGAGCAGGGTGATATCGGCTCGGCGAGCCGACAGAGAGGCTGTGGACCCCATAGCCCCCAGAGGGGTGACGGCTCGGAAGGACGGGCCTGCTCGAACTCCAGGGGCAGGCCCTTTCCTACCACCTCCAACACCCAGCAGTCTGTGGTGATAGCGGACCAGGCGGAAAGGAAGTGGTGGAGCCATCCCCCCATGGGGGGAACCCAGGGAGGAGTGACGAAGCTGGGGGCGGCACCCCTCAACCCATCACTGGGCAGGCCTGGAGGAGGAACCGGCCGAGGGACCTCCTGGGCCTTTACCTCCTTGCTTCCTGTTGGAGGAAGCCGCCTTGGGTTTGGGGCATAGCCGTGAGCCTGCTGGCCCGTTGCTGGTGCTGCTGGGCCGGTTGAGATGCAGGGGCCGAAGGACGAAAGGACTTCTGCTGCTGACAGCGGCCTTTGTCCCTCTGGGTGGAGGTGACCGAGTCCAGGGTGGCATTGGACTTCTCGATCCGCTGGAGGTGTCCCTCCACTCCAGGGCCGAAGAGGTCAGTCCCCAAGAAGGGGACATCCACCAGCTTATGCTGGGTATCCGCCGTGAAGGTGGATATCCTCAGCCACGCCCTGCGGTGCATGGCCACCGCGGCCGCTACTGACCTGGCACAGGAATCACCTATGTCCAGAGCAGTCTGAAGCTGCTGCTTCGCCACCGCCCTACCCTGGTCCCGCACCTGGCGGACCGTTGTCTGCAGGTCAGTCGGGAGATGAGTAACAACCTCATCCAGGGAGCCCAAGAGGGTGTGGGAGAAGTGTGCCATCAGCACGGCCGAGCTGGCCTGGCGGAGGCCGAGGGAGGACGAAGCGTACACCTTACGCCCGGCAAAGTCCATCTTTTTGGACTCTTTGTCGGGGGGCTTATCCACATCCCGAGCGTTACCAGAACGCCGGAAAACGCTGTCGGTGACTAACTCCTCGGCAGAGGGGTGCTCCGAGAAACCAGGCAAAGAGCCGGTAGGGACCGCATACTTCCTGGCCATCCTGGCTGAGGGTGCAGGACAGGAAGCAGGCCACTGCCAAAGCTCCAAGACTGGGCCGACAATGGCCTCAGCCATCGGAAAGGCCTCCGTGGGGGAATCCCCTCGGTCCAGTATCTCCGTCAGGGGATACTTGGCCCGTTTGGACATGGGCTCGAGCTGCATCCCAGTGGACTCTGAGATGAGTCGGAGCAGACCCAAGAAGGATGATGGGCTATCGTCCAATGACTGGCCCCCGGAAGACTCCAGGTTGACCTGCCTGGAGAACAGGGAGGAGTCGTCTTCGGATTCTGAAGAGTCTGCAAAGAGCTGCCTCGGCCCTGAGCCACCCACTACCTGCAGAGGACGGTCGGGAGTGAGGGTGACCGACAACCTGTGGGGCAGGCCGTGACCCGACCGAGAATCCTTAGTCGGTGCCCCAAACTTTGGTTGTGGAGGCGGAGGTTCCACCACAATCGGTGGAGCAGCTGGTTTTGGCCGAGCAACCGGCCCTGGAACGGGCAGCTCGACTGGGGCGAGCGGTTGCTTCGGTCGTTCGGGCGACAGCCACTTGATGGCCGGGGTCTGGACCGGAGTCGGTTTAGCACCGGACAACAGCAACTGCTGCCACATAAGCTCCTCGCAGCGCCGACGTAATTTACGACGAAGCCTCCCCTCATCCAAGGAAGAGGATGAGGAGGAACGGTGTTGCCGCTTACCTCGGTATTGAGACCAAGACCGCCGATGTCGGCGGGAACGGCTAGACCGAGAAGAGGTCTGAGACCGAGACCCTCGGGGGGACCGAGGGTGGGTATGTGAAGGGGCGGGGGACACTCGCTCTTCCCTCGGCTCAGGCACTTTAACCGGGGACTGTGGCCCAGAAGGCACAGGCAGATCCTCTGAATCCACTGGGGGAACCGGTGAAGGAGGGTTGTCGGCTTCTCCAGTCGACAGCCCGTCCTAAGGATCAAGAAAAATCTCGACTTCGTCGACTGGAGTCTCGGCAGGCTGGCCTGACGGGGGCACCATGAAGCCAGCGGCCTCAGCTGCAACCTCGACCGAAGTCGGCGGTCGGCTGTCAGGAAGGTGACCTCTCCCGCTCCCAGACGCCGATGGTGGGACTTACCTTCGACTCCTTCTTCCTGGGCCGAGAAGAATGTCCCGATGGCCCTCTCCTTCGTGGAAAGGGACTGACAAAGCTCTTTGAATGAAGCCGTATACGAGGAACTCAGAGAGCGGGATAAATGCCGCGGCCGAGGAGGAGGAAGATGCAGCCTTGGCCGCCTCCTCCTTGAGGGCGATCAACTGCTTGAGCTGCTCAGCCGAGCCAGCCGCCGTGGACACCGCCCAACGAGCCTCTTTTGATTTTACCGGCAGGAAACGTTTCTCGCGGCGGCCGAGCTTCAATCGGGCAGCGCGATCATCCAGGACGTTGGCCGAGAAAGAGCGGCACAACTCGCAGGCCTGCAGGTTGTGATCTAGGCCTAGGCAGTAGACGCACGTGGAGTGTGGATCCGTCCTGGACATTTTCTGCCCGCAAGGGCACCTCCGAAAGCCAGGAATAGATTTGTCCATCGCAGCCGCGAGGGAAGATGAAAACTGAAGTTTAGAAAACTTCAAAACCAATTTCGGATGAACCAAAGAGTTAGGATCCAGTCTAAAGCGCGGAGGCGCTAAGGAGGAACCTGAGCTTCAAGCGGTAGGAAGATCTAGCGTCATGGGCGAGCCGGAGTTTCACCGGGTGGGTGGGAGGAGCCAGCTTGAAGACCTTCGGCAAGAATTAAAGTGGCAGGATACCTGCCAGAAAGTGTGGATGAACAACATATCCATGTCCCTAGAAACACAGGTTAGTCACCTGTAACAGTAGTTCTAGGAGCCGGTATATGATGTTCATCCCACACTGTCGCAGATGCCTTCCCTTTAATTTTTGCCGAACGCCTTCAAGCTGGCTCCTCCCACCAATGGAAACGGCTCCACCCCTGGACGCCAGATCTTAACCCTGGAAGCAAGATTTGCGCTGAGGTCCTGAGCAAACTCAGATCGGGAGAGAACTTGAATAATTCTCATCGCTCCCTTTCTGACCCAGGCAAGTTTGGTTCTCTCTTCTGCAACAGTTTTCAGAGGAACCTCCACTTCCTCTTCCTCCGTCACAACAATTGTAGACCCAGGATCGGGGACCCTTGTTCATCCAGGTCTCAGATCCCTTCATCTACATGCGTGGCTCCTGCAGGCGTAAGCAAAGCCCGCTCGAGTTTCTCCGCTTTTAGTGGACATCTTGGTAGAGGCAGAAAGCCTTCCACCAGGTCCCGCTGTTGAAGTGGAAATGGTTTTCAGTTTGGGCCTCTTTGACACACGCTGAACCTTTCTCATGCCCAGCCAATAAAGTCCTGGACTACATGCGTCACCTCTTCGACCTGGGTCTCAGCCATTCCTCATTAAAGGTCCATATGGCTGCTATTTCAGCCTACCATATTCCTTTCCGGGACATGACTTTTGCTCAGTTGGAAGTCTCCAAGACCTTCCTCAGAGGGGTTCTCCATTTGAGACCCCTCATCCGCATTCCTGCCCCTCCTTGGGACTTGAATTTCATTCTGGAGAAGCTTACCCTGCCTCCCTTCGAGCTGGCTGCTACAGCAGATTTAAAGTTCCTTTCTTGGAAGACACTCTTCCTAGGGGCCATTACTTCTGCTCTCGCATTTCCAAGCTTCAGGCCTTGATGTGTAAAATCTTGTACTTGGTTTTCACGGAAGGCGTGTGGCTCTGCGCACCAACCTAAGTTTCTCCCTAAGGTGGTGGCTGAATCAATCCACTGAGCTACCGCTTTCTTTACACAACACTCCAATCAAGAGAATACCTCTTGCATACTTTGGATGTTCACAGAATACTGAGATACTACACCACTAGGACTAAGGAGCTCAGGAACACTGATCAGCTTTTTGTCTCTTTTGCTTACAAAAGGGAAGGCAATGCTGTCTCTAAGCAATGCCTATCGAAATGGTTGGCTCATTGTATCACTTTCTGTTATGACAAGTACAACAAGACTCTGCCGGGTCAAGTCAGAGGTCACTCCACCAGAGAAGCAGCTGCCTCTGCAGCTTGTTTCAAGAAAGTGTCAGCGGCAGACATCTGTGCAGCCACAACTTGGGACTTCTGTTCATACCTTTACAAAACACTGCAGTTTGGACATTGCCTCTTGCTGTAGAGCAGGCTTTGGGTTGGCTGTGCTACAAGGTCTCCTTTCATGAGACCCGTTCAGCCTGAGGTTCCATGCTATGGATAACTATCCTCCTCCTCCCGAGTGCTTTTCCTTGTTCCAGACTGCTTGGGACTCAGTCCTATATGTGAATACCTACTGCAAGAGCCCTCTCGAAGTAAGATAGCACAGTTACGTAAGAACTTACCGTAACAGTAGATCTTCGAGAGAGGCTCTTGCAGTAGGTGTTGCCTTTCAGCCCTCCATCCCCCTAAGCTTTTTTGGCTCCATTTTCAAGGGGGAAAATGTCCTCTTTTCTCTCGTCTTGCCTTTTTTGGCCCTTGGCGGGAAAGAACTGAAAGGTGGGCGTGGGGGACCGCCCCTTTATACCGGCGTACGTATGATGCGGTCACCTGACATGAGCGGTCCCATGCAAAGCTGCTAACTAGAAATTTTCTGTGGGGTCCAGACACCTGCCAGGTTTGTCCTATATGTGAATACCTACTGCAGAGGCCTCTGAGTAAGATCCTGTGTTTCTAGGGATGTGGATATGATGTTCTATCCATACTTTCTGGCAGACTCCTAGCAGTTCTCCAGGAGGAAGGAGGCAAGGCGCACACCCCCTACTTGGGAAAAAGAGACTGGAGAACTGAGGCCCCCAAACCAGCATCCCGTTGTGATTCGAGGTCAATGTGGTAATGGGAAATGAAGGTGTGTGCTGACCTCCAGGTAGTGGCCCTGCAGAGTTCCTGGACAGGGACATCTCTGATGCAGCGGTATGGCAGGTGGAATGAGCCCTTAGCCCTTCTGGAGGCTCTCAACCCGCCAACCTATAGCAGAGATCAATGCAGGAAGTGAGATACCTGCCAAATGACCACTTGACTGCAGGTCTGCCAGGTGTGGCTTCAGCGTAGGTGACAAACAGCTGGCGAACCTCTCCCTGAACTTCAGCGTACGCTCTTTATAGTAGGAGAGCATTCGTCTCGGGTCCAAAGTATGGAGGCTGTACTCGGCCTCTGAGGTGTAACTGGGGTAGTACTCCGACACCACCTTCAGAAGGAATTTCAGGTGGGGATGCAGGACAACCTTGTCCCTGTGAAAGACCAGGTAAGGAGACTCCACCAAAAGTGCCTGGAGCTCCCCAATCCTTCTGGCTGATGTGACAGCCACCAAGAAGGCAGGCTTCCACAACAGGTGAGAGATGCCACACATGTGCATTGGTTCAAATGGCTTATCCATGAGCTTTGCTAAAACCAGCAGTAAATCCCATGAAGGTGGTGGTTAACGCACTGGAAAGGATATGTGATCTAGGCCTTTGAAAAAGCACCAGACCACCTTCTCCTGTGCCACCGACTGCTACCCGGCTCGTGCCCGGTAAGCAGAGATGGCTGCCAGATACACCTTAAGAGTCGTTGACTGAAGTCACTTTTGGGAGAGGAATCAAAGGTAGTCCAAAATGCTAGCCACTGGACAAGTCGAAAGGTCCAACCCTTTGCCCTCACACCAAATGGAGACTCTCTTCCATTTGAAGGCATAGCATTTTCTGGTCGATTCCTTATGGGATGCCTCTGTGAGGACTTTGTCAGACAGACCCAAAGCCTGGAACTCTAACTGCTCAGGAACCAGGCTGTCAGGTGCAGGGATTGAAGGTCCAGGTGGAGTACCTGCCCCTTATTGATGGAGAGCAGGTCCGGGCGTGCTGGAAGATGCCTCGGGAGCCTGTTGCTGAGGCTGAGGAGATTGGGGTACCAAAACTGACAGGGCCAGTCCGGAGCCACCAGGATCACCTGTCCCTTATCCCTCTTGACCTTGAGTAGCACCCTGTGAATCAAGGGAAGTCGAGGGAAGGCATGAAAGAGGCCTGGGGTCCACGGCCTCGAGAAGGCATCCCCCTTCAGCGAACCCTGCTTGGGGTGGGCACAAAAAAGGCTCAGCTTTGTGTTCTCCCTTGAGGTGAACAGGTCCACCTGAGGGGTGCCCCACTGGGAGAACAGGTCGTGTGCTACTTCTGGATGGAAAGACCACTCGTGAGATGCCTCACCCCACTCGGCTGAGGGCGTCCACCAGCTAATTCAACATGGATAGCGAGGAGATCTGCCTCCAGGCTGTGCATGAGGGTCCAGATGTGGAGACCTTCCTTGCACAGAGGCAAGGAGTGGGTCCCGCCCTGCTTGTTGAGATAGTACATGGTCATGGTATTGTCCGTCTGGACTTGGACCATTTGACCCCAAATGAACATAGCGAATGCGGTCAGTGCTAGCCGAACCGCTTGAAGCTCCAGCAGGGTGATGTGACATTGGCATTCCTGAGGGGACCAGAGCCCATGGACTCTGTGCTCCCCCAGGTAGGCACCCCAGCCCATCAGACAGGCACTGGTCATCAGGATGACCGTCAGCTTGGGGGCGGATGTGCTGGGATGAGCCACCACTGGAGGGCATCCCATATCCTCTGGGTCACAGTGACCAGCTGGTCGAAGTGACCTTTGTGCTGAGACCACTGACTGGCCAGCTCCCACTGGAGAGAGCGCATACGACAGCGGGCCCATCGGACCATGCTGGTGCAGGCCGCCATATAACTCAGAAGGTGCAGGAAGTCCAGGGCAGGGCGCAGTTGCCCAACCAGAAATGATTGGGCAAAGGAGGAGAGAACCTCCGCCCTGTCCGCCGGGAGCCAAGTTCTGGCTCGGCAAGAGTCGTGCTCTGCCCCGATGAAATGAATCACCTGCGAGGGCACGAGTTCTGACTTGGCCTCGTTGACTAGGAGGCCAAGCTCAAAGCAAGTCTGGAGGGCCAGGTCTCTGGACCACTCCACCTCCTGCCTGGAGGGACCTGCTATGAGACAGTCATCCAGACAGGGGTAAACCCAAACCCCTTGGCACCTCAGGTAAGCTGCCACCACTGCAACACATTTGGTGAAGACCCTGGGGGCTGAGAAAAGGCTGAAAGACATAGCTCGGAACTCATAGAGGATTGCCTCCATCTGAAAACGGAGGAACCTTTGATGGGATGGACGGATCGGGATGTGAAAGAACGTGTCCTGAAGATCCAGGGAGCAAAACCACAGGCCTTGCTCCAGAGATGGCATGATCTGTGCCACAGTTACCACCCTGAAGATGCGAGACCTGAAAAACTTGTTCAGGTCATGCAGATCTAGAATGGGGCGCCAGCCCCCTGTCCATTTTGGTACCAGGAAATACCTGGAGACAAACCCTGGGTGCTCCGGAAGATCCGCAACTCTGAGCATGACCTCCTTGCGGAGGAGCTGGGCAATGTCATCTCGAAGAGCCGACTGAGTGACTGTGGAAACCAAGTCCTCCCGTGGGGCACGGGCTCGGCTTGGAGGGTACTGCTCGAACTCCAGAGGCAGACCCTGGCTGATCACTTCCAGAACCCGCCTGTCCATGGTGACAACGGACCAGGCAGAAAGAAAGTGGCAGAGCTGGCCCCCCATGGGAGGACCCAGGGGAGGCGTGACGGATATGAGGGTGGTGACCCCCATCCCGTCACTGAGTAGGCCTGGAGGGGGAGAAGCCAGCCGAGGGGTCACCCGGTCCCTTCCCACCAGGCTTTCTGACCGAGGAGGCCACTGACTTGGTCTGAGGTGGCCAAGATTAAGCCTGGTGGCCCTGCTGTTGCTGGGCAGGTTTTGCTGCAGGAGTGGAAGACCGAAAGGGCTTGCGCTTCTGGTGCTTCGGGCCCTTGTCCTTCTGGGTGGATGTCACAGAGTCCAGGGTAACACTGGACTTTTCAATGCATTGACAGTGACCCTCCACACCAGGCCCAAACAGGTCAGTGCTCAAAAAGGGGTGTGTTGCTTGTGTTGGGTATCCACCGTGAAGGTCGAGATCCTCAACCAAGCCCTATGGCGCATGGCTACTGCAGCCATGACTGAGTGGCTACAAGAGTCGCCAATATCCAGAGCCATCTGGAGTTGCTGCTTCGCCACTGCCCTTCCCTGGTCTCGGACCTGCTTGACTGTAGTCTGGAGGTCCGCTGGGAGGTGAGGAATCACCTCATCCAGGGAGGGCATGACAGAAGTGTGCCATCAGCATGGCCGAACTAGCCTGGCAAAGACTGAGCGAAGAGGCAGCATAGACTTTTTTTAGCTGAATTGTCCAGCTTCTTGGATTCTTTATCCAGCAGTCTATCGACGTCCCCTGTATTGCCCAAACGCTAGAAAACTGAGTCAGCCACCAATCCCTCGGCCAAGGGATGCTCCGAAAACCCCCGAAACAGAGCCGTCTGGTACCACATATTTGTGGGCCATCTGGGCCCACGGCAAGAGGTGGGATGCTGCCAGAGTTCCAGCACTGGACTGACAATGGCCTCGGCCATTGGGAAGGCCTCCGTGGGAGAATCCCTTTCATCCAGAATCTCTGTGAGGGGATACCGAGCCCGTTTCTGGACAGGCTCGAGCTCCATCCCCGTGGACTCAGAGATGAGCCGAAGAATGCCCATGAACGAGGAAGGACTTTTGTCCATGGAGATGCCTCCCAATGACAAGTGTTGATGGGACGTGAGTGCAGGGAGGAATCTTCGAATTCTGAGGAGTCCGCGTAAGCGAGGTGGCCCTGCTTATCACCCTCAAAGCCGCTTAGGATAGTCGGAAGCGAGGGTGACTGACAGCCGATGGGGAAGTCCCTTGGCCGGCCGAGACTCCTTAGTCAGAGCCCCAGTCGTCACTACTTAGGTGGAGGCTCCACCACGATGGGCAGAGAGGTCTGCTTCAGCCGCGCTGACGTAGTCTGCACTGACTCCACTGGGGGATGAATGGTGGTGAACAACCCGGATGGGGGAGTCAATGTCGGCCATTCGGGCGACAGCCATTTAATGGCCGGGGTAGAAATCGGTGTCGGTTTCAGTCCGGTCAAGACCAACTGCTGCCATATTAAATCTTCATAGCATCGATGCAAGTTGCGCCGAAGCCTCTCCTCATTAAAGGAGGACAAAGAAGAATAGCAGCGGCGCTACTTTCCATGATGCCGGGAGTGAGATTGCTGATAATGGCGAGACCTGCCCGACTCGGAAGAGGAAGACCGAGACCTCACTCTTGACTGTCAGTGGTGCTGGTAGGGAGCTTCAGAGGGAGCCAAGGAACCCTGCGGCACCTCCAGGCCAGGGTCTGGGACCGACAGGTTCGATTCAGTGGGCTGGGCCGACCCGTCAGAGATCACCAGAAGGACCAGAGTCCTAAAAAGAGAATTATCGGCCTCTTCTGATGACAGCAAGTTGACTGGGTCAAAAAAAATCTTGTCTGCATCATTGACTGGTGTCTCGGCCAACTGGTCTGATGGGGTCACTGTGAAACCAGCGGCCACGGCTTCGACCGAAGTCGAAACCAGTCTCTCCTGAGAATGGGAATATTCCCGATCCCAGGAGCATCGACATTGAATCTTCTCCTTGTCTTTCTTTGACTCCTTCTTGCGAGAGCGCGAACCGTGTGATCCTGAAGGACCCTCTCCTTTAGTTGAGAGGAACTGGCATAGCTCCTTGGAAGCCGAGTAAGGAGCCCAACTGGAGTGGAACAAAGGCCGAAGCTGAAGAGGACTGAGCTGCAGCCTGGGCTGCCTCCACCTTTAAGGCCTTGAGCTGTTCAAGCTGCTCGGCGGACCCCACAGCTGCGGATACCACCCAACGGGCGTCCTTGGACTTGAACAGAGGGTAACGCTTCTCCGGTCGCCCAGATGGAGTCGGGCAGCGCAGTCGTCTAGCACAGCTGGATGAAAGGACCGAAAAAAAATCGCAGGCCTGCAGATCAAGATCGTGGCCTAAGCAGTACACGTACGTGGCATGAGGGTCGGTCAGTGACATCTTCTGCCCGCAGGGGCACCAGCGAAACCCGGAAGCGGTCTTGTCTTCCACTGCGGGAGTGACTGAAGAAAAAGCTGAAGTCGTAACTCATACGAGTTTTAAAGTAAGTTTAGGAAGCAAATCTGAAGATTAGCGCGCCAAGGTCTACTACATGCGGGAGCAGTTAGGAGGGAACCTGAACCTTCCAAGCGGAAAGGAAGATCTGGTATCTAGAGGCGGAGCCGAGGGTTTTACCACCCGGGTGGGAGGATCCAGCTTGAAGACGTTCCAGCAGGAATTAAAAGGGAACGGCATCTGTCAGACAGTGTGGATAGAACATCATATCCACATCCCTAGAACCCTCTGTTTATGGTTACAAGCTTCAATACCACACTGCATAGCAGGCTGTATCTAGTACTGTTGCCCCAGCCACCCATTTCACTGCTCTCTGAGATTGAACTGATCTCTTAAATGCTGTTTCATTTTTACAAACCCCTGAACTGGTTCTTACTGTCAGCTGATTGGAGAGTCAATTAAAATCTCCCTAGTACGAACACCTTTTACTCAGTGGCCCCAGATTTTTATTACCTTAGTTCCTTTATTTTCAAACGATCACTGCTTCTGAGGGTCAACTCTGTATCTGTGGTAGTGCTAATTGAATCAGGGAACAGTTGACAGTTTGGGCTAGAACTCCTGCAAACAAGTAATCATCTCCCCTGACCTCGATAACCTTCTAATTCCTTTTGGACAGGGTAGCACCGCCCCTTCGCCTTTCCTGGCAGACTTGCTTTATTTTTTTTTGGTTTCTGTTTTTAAGATCGATAGCAGTAGGTAGTATGGAGCTTTTCAGGCACACAATTTGCAGACTGGCCTCAGCCGTGTCTGCCTCCGCCGATGCTCCGCTAATGCACATGCCCAGAGTCACGGCTTCATTTTTCAGACTGCAAATTTAGTGGGTTATAGCACTCATTTTCTAACAAAAGACACTTTTACAAACTCAGGAGAGCAAGTAATACTGCACACATTATTTAATTCATATGCTAAAAAATTAAAACTTGTACATGAATGAGTTTACCCGCAGCATGGCACGGCACCACCTTTGGGGACGCACTGGAGCATGAGCCGGTGCCCTTCAAGGCAGACCACTTTCATTTTTAATTTTGGCCCCACAAATTAATAAATGGCACTGATCTGCAAATCCTGTGACAAGTATACATTTTATGACACTACTAATGCCAAAAGGACAACTTATACAGTACACTCAGTAAATCTAAAAAAAAGTGGCCAGTGGCCAGTGCCCTTTTAAGTAGGGCGGCAGTATAGCACAGTGGTTTAAGGCTCTGAGCTGCAATTCTGGAGACCTGGGTTTCAATCCCACAGCCCCCACTTGTGTGACCGTGAGCAAGTCACTTAACTTCCCTGTCCTCCCAGGTCGCACCTGTAAACAAGCTTTCAGCTTAGTGTGCTACTCCTGGTTAAACAATCGGGGAAAAAAAAAAAAAAAAAAGTACAGTACTTGATAACTTGTGTTAAGGAGATGAAATTACACATGCCCCTGTAATACAATGCATTATGGGTAATATATGCAAATCGCCATAAAATAATTTAGGTTGGCTAGGCTGTAAGTGGGTCCACAAGGTGCCAAACGGTCTTGCAGTCTGTAGTGGCTGAGAAAAGCTAACCACATGTAGGTGTTTCCTCCTAGCTAGGACTCAATGAGTGATAAATGGGGTATGCCATTATTGGGACGGGGTTTTAGAAACACAGATTCTGTCAGCAGATAAGGACCATACAGCCCACCTAGTCTGCCTATTTCCCTACTTGGTTTGGCAATCCCTACTCTTATCTGGACTGCCTTTCCCCAGCTCCACTGTACAGCAGGGTGCCTTTATGCTTATCCCATGCACTTTTGAATCCCTGTACTGTTTTCGCTTCCACCACCTCTGCTGGTAGGCTGTTCCATGGATCCACCATCCTCTTTGTGAAAAAATACTTCCTAGCATTCCCCCTAAGCCTCCCTCCCTCCAGCCTCATGTTAGGCATAAGGGAGCAATACAAATGACTATGAATAGATAGGTCACTGACATAGCAAAGGCCGATGGCACATTTATAAGGTAGAAAAAGAAATGGGCAGACTGGATGGGCCTTGCGGTCCTTATCTGCCGTCAACTTCTATGTTTCTATGTTTCTTATGTCCCCTTGTCCTTGTGCACTTTCATCTCTGAAATACGCTCCTCTCCTGTACCCTGTTTATTCCTCTAAGGTATTTGAAAGTCTCTATCATCTCCCCTCTCCCTTCTCTCTTCCAGTGAATAGCTGTTTAGTTCCTTGAGTCTTTCCTAATAAAGTCTGTGGTGCAGTCCATGTATCATTTTTGTTGCTCTTCTCTGGACTGCTTCCATTCTGTCTATGTCCTTCCTGAGACGCAGCCTCCAGAATCGGACACAGTATTCGAGATGAGGCCTCACCAGTGATCTATACAGTGGCATCACCACTTCACTCCTCCTACTGGTTATGCCCCTTCCTATGCACCCCAGCATTCTATTTGCCTTCCCCACTGATTTTTCGCATGGTTTGGCTGACTTTAGGTCATCGGATATGATAACCCCCAGGTCTCTCTCCGGACTAGTGGTGGCTAGAACCTGCCCCCCATCCTGTATTCCTCTCTTCGGTTTCTGTATCCCAGGTGCATTATCTTGCACTTCTTAGCATTGAAACCCAACTGCCAAACCCCTGACCATTCCTCAAGTAGTCTTAGGTCATTTCTCATTTTATCTAGCCCCTCCTGTGTGTCGACTCTGTTACAGATCTTGGTGTCATCTGCGAACAAGCATACTTTCCCCTCCAGTCCCTCTGTAATGTCACTAATGAAGACACTGCATAGAACTGGACCCAGCACTGATCCCTGTGGAACCCCACTGGTCACCTCCCCCGCTTCTGATTTCATGCCATTTACTACCACCCTCTGGGTCCTGCCTTTTAGCCAGTTACCAACCCATTTTATCATTTGAAAGCCCACACCCAGATTCCCCAATTTGTTAAGCAAACTTCTATAAGGAACGGTGTCGAAGGCCTTACTGAAATCCAGGTAGGCCACATGCACCGCCCCTCCCTGATCCACCACCCTGGTCACCCAGACAAAGAAATCGATAAGCTTAGTCTGACAGGACCTACCCATAGTGAATCCATGCTGCCTTGGGTCTTTTGCACCGCTTAACTCCAGGAACTTGTCTCTAGTGACTGGCTGAATAGGGCTGTCAGCGGACCTGCTAGGACTTCCCTGAGTTCCTTCAACACTCTAGGGTAAATCCCATCTGGCCCCATTGCCTTGTCTGTCTGTACTTTTTCTAGTTCCTTTAAGACTCTATCCACCGTAAATGGGCTGGTGTCCGCTTCTCTCCTCTGTACATCTTTCCTCATGAGTCTTGGCTCCTCCCTGCCTCTTCCTTGGTAAATACTGAGCAAAAATATTTGTTCAGTATCTCAGCTTTTTCACGGTCATCCTCCACCCACCCACCCTCTCCATGCTCTAGCCTAACAATACCATTTCTGGTCTTCTTCCTCTCGCCACTGTTCTTCTACCCTCCACCCGTACCATACTCCTCAAAAATTGTTCAAAATAGGTCATATTCATTTGCCAAATTGTACTAGATGTGGCAACACTGAGGGCACTCCATTTCATGTTTTGGGAGTGCTACCAATGTTCGCCCTTTATGGGAGGCCATTAAATCAAAAGCTGATCCCCTTTTGGACACTGACCAATTATTTACCCCAGAGGTGTGTACTGTAAGGGATCATGGAGGGATTTCAGTCAAAGAATAAAAGTACTCTATGGCCCTGATCATGATGTCAGTTAAATGGGCTGTACTTAGGCACTGGCAGGATCAAGACACTATACCTTATCAAGAATGGCTACATGAAATCCTCTTTGATTTACATTTGGAAAAGATGATTGCCAGTGTCCACCATAGACCTAATTCCTATATTACAAAATGGAACAGGCTACACATTGCTATACTCTACCTAGTTGACCTGGGGCAAGTCCCCCTATCACCCGACATTCTGTGGGCTTTTTTGCTTCCTGTGATACTGCTTGCTGCGTTGTTTTTTTTTAATCATCTTTTGTGAATTGGCGTTATTGTCCTGTGTGTACTGGGTATTGTTCCTTGACCTGGCCAGAACATGTAGTACTCTATTCCCTTGTAACTGGTTGGGTAGGGGGGAGGGGGGGAAGAGGGTTTGTTTTGTTTGTTGTATTCAAAATCCCTAAATAAAGGAAATAAAAAAAAGGACTCAATGAGTGTAGTATATCGGTTTCTCTTGGCCTAGAACATGGAGCCAACCTGCCACAAGATGGTAATGATTTGGGTCATGGAGACAAACAGGAAAGAAATTCCAAGAGGAAAATCCCACTGAGCTTTCACAAAATGCTGTTGCCACTGAAACAACAGGTCAGAGCAAAGCTGCAGCACAGTCCCAATGTCCCCCAAACTTGCAACCTTTTTGTGAGTGGAACAGTAGATATTTCCTTGTGCACATGATTTGAATGGATTTTGACTCAAAACCTCTGAAGATTTCTGATGGCCCTGCTGATTATGAACTTGAACTTGTGCCTAAGCTATTGACGAAGCAGTAGGGCTACCGCTTGCGATGCCAGCAACCCCAGTTCAGGAACGTGCCTGGGTCGTTTTTTGTTGGGGGGGGGGAGGCGGTGCAGGGAGGATCGAGCATCTCAGGAGACACTCTCCTCTTCCCAGTGGTGAAGGTGCTGCATCCCACTGTACTACTGCCATCTATATATGTATGGGTGGCAGAGCCCATGGGACACAGGGAAGGACGTGCCATGTTGTGTACTGCATGAGTGTGCCAATGTATGCTCATGTCAGGGAATATGTCCCAACGCTGGTATCCTTACGGGGCTTGAGGACATATGGCGTGGAAAATGAATGGGGGAAACTAATAAATTAGAAAAAACCTCCTCTGCTTGGAGCTCCATGAAGTCTGGTACATCCAGACTGGAGGCAGATAAATTCATTAAGCCAGAGTGGAGGAGGCATGGAAACAATGAACATAAAAAGTGAACAAAAAAATGTGCGGCTTAGGCAGTCATTAACATAATACATCACTTGACAATCCACCACCTAGACTGGTGAGGATCTAGTCCCAAACCCACGAGGGCACAAAACGCAGCCATCAGAACTTCCTACTGGCTTCACTCTTTATTTTTCTATGCCTGCCTGGCTATAATGCTTCTCTTTTTACCCAGTAAACAGTAAAAGCAAGTCACTGATGCCATTTCACTTGAAATTAATCTCCATCTTTTTTTTTGCTACCCACCCCGTGCACTCTTTGGCATCCCACTCTTTTAGGCCCAGCTCAACTGCCCCCCGGACTTAACCAGACCTGAACAGCCCTATTTCACACCCCAGCTTACTCCTGCTGAAGGCTTCTCCTTCCCACCTAGAGCCATGCCAAAGGAAGGGAGGCAGCGTCTTGATGCAACTAAAACCATCAGCATGGGGGGGGTAACATCTGTACGCCAGGGGGTCAGAAGGCATGGGGGGTGTTATGGCGGCTGGCATCTGGAACACAAAGACAGGCATGATTTCCTATTTACACCCACCATCCATCCATCCATCCCATCCTCCCTCCCTCCTATAGGACTGTACTCACATCAGCATCCTGGAGGTAGGGCCCACCAGCAAGTGGTTACATATGCCAGCAACCAGAAGCCATTCTTTTAGCAGTGCATATCTAGACTCTCCCAGGAGGATAGCGTCCTAAGCTGAAAACCTTATTTAAAAGGGTTTTCTCAGATTGTGAGGTACTCTGTATACCTGCATTCCCCTTGAATTCTGTTTACATGGAGCACTCCTGAATCTGCTCCACTGCCAGTGGTGCAGAACAGCTGATCCTCTGCCACAGGATACGTATACACACATTTAGGAGCACTGTAAGTCAATTCCTTTCAGCTCCTGTGAAACTGTGTGGCAGTGGGGAGCTGAAATGGTGCAGGACTTTCAAGTCCCTATGTGAATGTCCACACCACCTAAAGTGTGGAAGCCAGCAGAGGGACATAAATGAAACAGGGGGCTGCCTGAAACACTTCAACAGTGCACCATATACAGATGCTGGAACAATGCCAACACCCAGTGTGTGTGTAAACCCCACCTTCACATTACATAAATGAGAGCACTGCTCCTCGCCAGGAGATGGACTTAAGACTGAGGAGTCTGGGTAAGGGAGTGTTCCTTACAACTCTTCAGAATCAGTTCACCTCCTGACTCGGATGAGGACACCCCCCCCCCCCCCAATCCAACTCTACTGAATCACAGGAACTAACAAAAATGTTTAACAAGAAATGATCAGTGTATTCTTTTCCTAATTATCTGCCACCCTCACATTCCTGATTAATTTTGTCTTATACAAAAGTGGGCACATGATCAAGGGAGCCCTGTGCTGTTCATCACCACGTACATGTACACTTCTTGGTCACAACTCCTTACCAGACAACCTCACCAACATTGGAGGAGATGAGGTAGCGGATGAACTGTTTCATGTTGTTGTAGATGGCTCTGCCCTCTTCCACGGCCGACACAATGCTGGTGAAGTTGTCATCAGACAGCACCATTTCTGCTGCGGATTTAGCCACTGCAGTGCCAGAGCCCATGGCAATGCCGATTTCAGCCTTCTTCAAGGCAGGGGCGTCATTCACTCCATCGCCAGTCTAGCAAGAAGGAAACCAATTACTTGGGACACATCCACTTTAACATATCTCAAAGAGTGTTACCTGAAAACCCATGTGGGCCAATATATGTCATTTGCCTCGTGTAGCTGTGCACACTGAAATTAATTATATAAGGCAATAAGTATAATTCTCTTAAGGTTGTATAGCCAGATTTTATGTACTGCCTTATTATTAATGTATTTAACAACTGAACACAGGGATAGCCTTATCAAAAGGTGCGACATCTAGTTTATAAGAGACAGCTAGAAGACAGGAGCAGAGTTGTTGGCTAAGTCGCTCAAAGCCACTTGTAGTATATAAGAGGGGTTTCTCACAGTTTATGAGGCGGGTTGAAGTGAAGCTGAGCTGTTCTGTCACCCAACAGATGCAAGGCAAACCCCTCATCATACTACAAGTGTGTGAGCGAGACATTAAGACGTTATACAGTATGTCCAGGGAGTGCTGCCATACACACACATACATACATATATACATATATATATATATAAAAGCTAGACCCTCTGAACGTGCCAGTTTCCAGTATCTTACACCCAGTTTAACCAGGGCTGTGACTGGTTTCCAAAACTTTAATACACAAATTTCATCCAATTACACATAAGGAGGAGGTACACCCATTTCTGTTTGTTTGCCCTCTTTGAGTTCCCACTCTTTTTCCTTGGTTTGTTCCTTTTTTTTTTTTTATTTTACTAATTTATTTATTGCCTCGGGGGGGGGTGCCTTTGGTTCCCTTCCCCTCTTCAGCCAGCCTTCACGGCTGCTGCCCCAAACGCGGCCAGAGCTCCGACCTCCCCGCCACAGCCCACCCAGGCCACATTGCAGTGGGTACATACCCCACCACTACGGAGACCAGGACAGCGGGCCCAGGAGTGAGCTAGCTTGGGCGCATCCATGGTGGCACCACCGGGGCAGCCATCATGCTGCCGAGGTTGTTTCTTGTTTTTTTCTCCCTTGTGGGGAAGGGTGTGCAATGACGCCAATGGAGGCAGCGTGCATGCATCCGCACGTGCACCTCCCCAGGCATCTGCCTTATCTCCAGCCCTCGTCTTTCAGTGTTGGTGCGCAGTGCACCGGTCTCCACTGGGGGCCAGTCGAGCAGCAACCACTGATGACCCCCCTCCCCGGAAAAGGAGAGCAGTCCTATGGACACTCGATCCTTCTCCAACCCTGCCAACCCCCGGTGACCCATGCTCATTCCCAACACGGGTCATGGTGAACGCGCAAGTAAGGCATCCAGCACCTCAGCACCACCGGGGCGGCTCTTTGGTTTGTTCCTTTTAGCTCTCTTTCACTTCCCTTTTCTCAGTAATTTCTCTCATTGTTGCTTGCTTCTGTGTTTTTTCTCTCCCTTTTTTCTGTTCTCCATTTCTCCTTTTTGTGCTCAGTTTTCTCCCCTAAATATATATTCTTTCAGGATTGTGTTCCTCTAGCCTTTGGAATCTACCTTCCTTCTGTAGTCTTTCCAGCTTTTGCCTGTTTTTTCCCCCATTCTGTAGCTGATAGTTTCCTGCTGTTTGCATTACTGTGAATGTCAGTATCAACTCCCCCACCATCTAATCTGTCAGGAAAACTTTTATACTAAAATGTTTGCGAAGCAATTGCTGAGATACAGAACCCTATTTGAACAGCAGCAGAAAATGTAAGCATTTTGGAGGTAACCTTGTGTAAAAAAAAAAAACAAAAAAACAGAAAAACGTGTATGACCACTTTTGGATGAATATGATGTGCAACAAGTAACTGTTAAACGCAAACAGTTCCTTTTTTGCGGTGCTGAACAAGGTCATGTTTCAGCAAACTGGAGGGCACGGTTGCATGGTTTATGTATGAAACTATAAAGCGGATTTTTGAACCAATTTAGGTACTGAGGCTGCGGATTTTAAGATTTTGTAAAACAGAATTGCCCAATTTTGAAAATGGAAAATTGGTGGTCCTAGGCTAGTGCTATGAATTTTCAAGCTGACAGTTTGAGAGGTAAGGATGGCACATCCCAACAATACAGCACATCCCACCAGTACTGCACTAGACTGCCCGCACCTGGGTTATGAGCCCGACTAGAACCCACGACCCTCAGGCCCAGAGGCAGATATGCCATCAGCTGACACAAGGGCCCAGGATATAAACCCACTGAGACAAAAGTCTCATTTCCAGCAAGGAATCCCAACAGCTTCACATGGGCCACGTCTGTAGAGCTGATGAGAAAAGCAGCCAGAGCAAAGTCTGGATTTTCAGGGGGTAAACGAGAGCTGCAGAGATATGGAAGAGGTAATCCAGTGGGAATTCCAGCATGTGGAGGGAGGACAATGCATCTTATCCTTGGTCACCATGCCTGCGGTAAAACAGTTACAAGATCCGGCCCCAAACTTCAAATTGGCTCACATGGCTTTTATAAATTTTGCTTATTACATCACACGTGTACATAAGAATCACATAGCCTTGTCAGGACGAAGTGTAAATATTTGTGTAACCTGAATTTTTTTTCCCCCAGGCGAGATCACTTGAATCTGTAACTGCTTACACTTGGGACTGCTTGGTTGAGCTTGACTGTTACAGATCCTGGCCTGCGTGTTTCCTGGTTGGCCCATTTCCAGCAGGATCTAGTAACATTGGGGCCACGTAATCTCAACAGACTTTTCTGCTTCCCTGGCTCAGTAGCAATATACTGAAGGCTGCTGCAGCAACTTATCAATGTGTGCAACAGCACAGTGATCCTCCCCTACTGCAGACCACAGGTTCAAGTCCCTCAGGAATCTGCAAGTATAGGAATAAAAATACTTTTTTTCCCACCCACAGAACTTTTTCTCCACTGCTACCATCTGCTCAGTCCTTAGGCCTGGTGGCACAGGCACATGGAAGCCACCTCCTCCCAATCAATCTTCTGCTATTCCTACCGTCTCCCCAGGGTGTGGTGTGGGACCATGGTGTGGGGCCAAAGTGAGCTGCTGCTGGCCACCATCTAAATGGAAGCAGTCCCCCCATGTTTGTTCTTCTCTACTGGAATAATCCACTCAGACAATGAAACTACCAGTCTTCTTGGTGGACTCAGCCACCATAGCTAACCCTGGTGCTAGCAAACTCCCTGGCCCTTCTTAGGATCACTGTGACACTGCAGAGAAATACTGCCCTCAGCAGCACCATTTCCCAGTCCAGCCAGTCTGCCCCAAATCCACTCCCAAACCCGGGCAACAGCCCCCTCCTCCAAAAAAAAAAAATGCATTTCTGCTGAGCCAACAGGGGCTCAAATACACTATGTTTAAGAGAATGGTTGATAGAAACATTTGAATGCCAACATGACTAGAAAAACTCATTCAGTTTAAAACATACTAACTGTGCTCCGCTTCAGAAAAGCCCAGAACAAGGCACACAATAGCCCTAACTGTTGCTAAAGCAGCGTGTATAATCATCAAAGTACACATTACAGTTGAAGATGCCTCCTCCTCCTCCTCCTGCTCTAGCCATGACACTCTCCTGTACTTAGTCTCAGTGTTCCTGTATCACTTCCTGGGTAAGGTTTTCAATGCAAGCAAGCAGTGCGGAGCTGCGTCGTAACTTGAAATGGCACCAGGCAGCAACCGCCTTGTTTCCTGATTGCGGTCTTTAAAAAATAAGAATGAAGTAGGTTTTGCACTGCTTCAAAAAATATCTTTTGTTGTGAAAACCCTAACTGGGAGTAAAGCTTTTTTTTTTTGGGGGGGGGGGGTATTAGGAAAAGGACAGCTTTCCTTTAAAGTCTGACACTCAGAAATTCTACGAACAGAAGTCATGGCAACTAAAAACAACATTTTCCATGACAGGAAACGTAAGCCACAAGTCCTGGTAGGCTCAAAAGGAGCCAATGTAAATTTCTCAAGTATGAAAATAAAGTCCCAAGGCAGGACTGGATTAAGGATTGTTTTTTTATATGCAGAATACCTCTCAGAAAAGTAAGTGAAACCTCTACTTGGGCAACTGTACGGCCATCAACAGGGGCATGGAATGCTGACGTAGCAGCCAAATACACCTTAACAGAGGAATACTGTAAGCCTGAGTCAGGTAAGGAAAGCAAGTATTCCAGAACAGAATTTCTAGGACATATAAAAGGGTTGGCACAAGGTCATAAAGCTGCTAACAAAAACAGCATGGCACACAATGTCGCAAGCAAAATGCCGCACTCAAATATAACGTCAGTCAAAACACTGACCGGCACAAAATGCCAACGCAACATAGAAAAGAATAAGGGCAACATAAGACGTTTTTCGGGGGCTCCAGACTCAACACCCCCCCAACGGAATTAATATAATCAACTCCGAAGGGGTGTGGACCCCAGGGACAGGGAGAAACTCAGTAGGGGAGAAATTTCTTTACTAAACAAAAGAAAGTTAAATACCGGAAGACAGGGAACCAAACCCTGGTCTCCAGGTCTCTTCCACTGCAGGTGCTAGTGCCTTAGCCACTCCACCATGGGAGCGGCTTGACCAGGCACCACACCTACAGCTGCTTGATCCCTTCCCCAACTCTTCATACTGCAACAGGGGTAGCGGTAATTCCCTACCGCTATTATATCTGTTGCTCTAAATGGTTTCGCGATTTACACAGCGCGGTTCTTGCCGTGCTATTCTTGCAGCGGCATATTGACTTCGTACCAAAAGGGTCCATATTCTGGGAAGCAGACCAGAGAGTGAAATGCTTCCATTTCAAGGAATAAATATATCTGATAGAGGGCTTCCTAGTCACAAGCAGGACATCAGCAACATTAGGGGACACCCCAAAGCATGCAATGGCTATGTTTTCCGGAGCCATGCATGCAAGTATAATGACTTCAGGTCCGAATAGACCACAGACCCCTTGTCCTGTGACAGCAGACCTCTGACAGGTACAGAGATAGGATGCTCCACTTCCAGATGCTGTAGGAGTGTAAACCGTATCTGGCGAGGCCAGACAGGAGCAATGAGGATCAGAGTGGCACTCTCCACTCTTAGACTGAGCAGGACTCTCTGTATTAGAGAAATGGGGGGAATACATATAGGAAGTTCCCTTTCCAGGAGAGGGACAAAGCGTCTTGCCAAAAACAAGGTCCTTGTTGGTTAAGTGGCAGCCATGATTTATTCCAGCTTGCCATCTAAACTACATAATTTAAACTTTTAAATGCAGCCCCATACAATGCAATGCACGCTCGCCCCTGCGCTCCCCATACTCTTATGTCACAAAACGTAGGAGCGCGAGGGCGGATCGGGGGAGGAGTGCACTGTTCAGAGGTACAAGGAAGTGGAAGGGATCAGCGAGAAGGAGCTCCACGGAGCAAAATTACGATCCCTTCCCTTCCTAAATCGGGGCACTTCATAAAAGAAATTTAAATCAAATTCGATTTAGGTAAGGGTTATTTGGGCTTCTCGGGGGGAATTCGAGAAAGAGCATGACAGTTGCTCTTTAAAGGTAGCCCTGGAATTGTCAATGCGAGTGAGGTGTCCCTCTACCCCAGGGCCAAAGAGGTCAGTGCCCAGGAATGGGACATCGGCATCTTTATTCTGGGTGTCTGCCATAAAGGCTGACAGATGAAGCCAGGTCCTGTGACAGATGGAGACAGCTGCTGCCATGGCACAAGCACATGAGTCGCCCATGTCCAAGGTCATCTGGACCTGGTGTTTAAAGAGCTGGTGACATGTTCAGGAGAACTTTAACAAAACCTAACATTTAGACACAGTCCAGCTTGTATTTCCCATTAGTGCTGTATTCCTCCTCCCCATTATTTATTACTGAGGTCATCTGTATGAAAACAGGATCTTTGTTGCTGAAGAGTTCACCTATTCCTACTGCTTTCTCCCTACTTGAAGTCACACAGCACTGCTTGTGATATCACAGTTACTCCCATTGCAACAGACTGTGATGTCAGAGCAAAGGATTATGACTTTGAAGTAGGAAGTAAGCTATAGAGGCAGACGGACTCTAAAGGAACTCTAAGGGATAAAGATTATACATTCATGCAAATTTCCTTAGTAATAAATAATGGGGAGGAGAAATATATAAAACATAAATGGGATGCAGGCAGAATTGTACCTAATTATTATGTTGTTTTTTAACTTTTCTTTGAGGCGTCAGTAGCTCTTTAACCAGGGCTGACTTTGGCAAGATGGGAAGAGTGCCTCAGAAAAGCACTAGCAAACAGGCTAGAAGGAGGTGTGGAGCAACAATGGGGAATCATCAAAACTGCCATCACAGAGGCAACAAGTCTTTGTGTGAAGCAAATAAACAAATCAAAACGAAAGAAAAAGCCACTATGGTTCTCAAAAGATATAAGGAAACACAGGAGGAACAGGACAGAGAGCTGTACCAGTTAAGGCAGAAGGAAGCAGGGAGGGAAGTCAGAATAGCAAAGGCCCAAACTGAGGAAAAGATAGCCAACTCAGTTAAGAGGATAAAACCTTTATAGGTATATCAGCGGCGTAGAAAGACAAAGGGATGGATAGTGAGGCTGAATAGAATGAGCAGGTGGGTGGGCAGAGGGGACAGTGAAAAGCAGGGATACTGAACGAATATTTCTGCTCAGTATTCACAAAACAAGAGGGGGAAGTGCCTAATCCAATTAACAGAAGCACTCTTGATAGGGGGGTCGATCCCAGTCCTTTCACAGAAAAAAGGGTTCTGCAAGAACTCCTAAAACTGAAGGGGGACAAAGCAATGGGGCCTGATGGAATTCACCTCAGTTAAGGGGGGGAACTAGTGAAACCATTGGCAACTCTTTTTAATAAATCATGGGAGGATGGTGTGGTACCCAAGGACTAGAGGAAGGCGGATGTGATTCCCCTTCACAAAAGTGGGACCAAGACAGAGGCAGGAAACTACAGACCGGTCAGTCTGACCTCTGTGGTAGGGAAAGTGATGGAGTCACTTCTGAAGGAAAGAACAGTTGAGTACCTAGAGGCCAGTGGGGCACAGGACCCAAGGCAGCATGGGTTCACAGCGGGAAGGTCATGTCAGACAGATCTAATAGATTTCTTTGACTGGGTGACCAAAGTAGTAAACCAGGGAGGGCTGTGGACATGGCCTACCTAGACTTTAACAAGGCATTTGACACAGTCCCACACAAAGATTAATAGTCAAATTAACCAGCCTGGGAGTGAGTCCCAGGGTGGTAGCCTGGGTAAAACATTGGCTGGACAACAGGACACAGAAGGTAATTGTAAATGGAGTCAACTCTGAAGAAGGGGTTTCTAGTGGGGTACCGCAGGGTTCAGTAGTGGGTCCAGTCCTTTTTAATGTCTTCATAAGTGACATTGCAGAGGGACTGGAAGGAAAAGTATGCCTCTTTGCAGATGACACAAAGATCTGCAACAGGGTTGATACACAAGGAGGCGTGGAAAGGATGAGGAGGGACTTGGCAAGGTTGGAGGAATGGTCAGAAGTATGGCAGCTAGGATTCAATGCAAAGAAGTGCAAAATAATGCACCTGGGAAACAAGAACCCAGGGAAAGAACACACAATGAGGGGAGGTAGTAACAACAACAAAAAAGGAAAGGGACCTGGGGGTAATCATATCAGATGACGTTAAGGTTAGCAAGCAATGTGAGAAGGCAGTAGGGAGGGCTGGGGTATACTGGGATGTATAGGGAGAGGCATCAGCAGCAGAAAACAGGAAGTTGTTATCCCTCTGTACAGACAGTTGGTGAGAACCCATCTGGAGTACTGTGTCCAGTTCTGGAGACCCCATCTCCGCAAGGACATAGACAGGATAGAGGCAGTCCAGAGGAGGGCAACTAAAATGGTGCAGGGTCTGCAAGAGAAGCCATATGAGGAGAGACTAAAGGAGCTTAATATGTATACCCTTGAGGAAAGAAGGGAGAGGGGGGACATGATAGAAACTTTTAAGTACCTCAGTGGAATCAACAAAGTCCAGGAGGGTAGCATCTTTCAGAAACAGAGACGTGCAAGAACAAGGGGACACAATTTAAAGATAGAGGGGGTGTGGTTCAGGAGCAATGTGAGGAAGTATTATTTCACAGAGAGGGTAGTGAATGCATGGAACAGCCTTCCTGAGGAGGTTGTGGGGTCTAAAACTGTGGGAGAATTCAAGAATGCATGGGACAGACATAAGACAATTCTTGTGGGGGGGTAGGAAGAAATAGGCTGTTGGTTGACTAGGATCTGCGGCCTATCCTGTAGGTAGGGAAATGGGCAGACTAGATGGGCCAAGTGGTCCTTATCTGCCGTCAAAGTCTATGTTTCTATGTGTCAACCTTGGCCTTGGACCCCCCTTCACTGCCAACTGCTGGTCAACAGGGAGGTGAGGGAGGATTACATCAAAAACTCCCATCAGGTTGTGTCCAAAGCTGGCCATCATGATGGCATAGCTCGCCTGACGCAGACCTAAGTAGGCTGCAGCGTAAATCTTTTAGCAGCGTGGTCAGTCTTTCTGGACTACTTGTCCGGAGGCTTGTCACTATCCCCTGGCCCCCAGATTTGTGGAAGGCTGAGTCAGAACCCCCCACCACCACCGACAGCTGAAGGGTGGTGTGAGAACCCAAAAAGGACCCAGTGGGGACCACATACTTGTGGACCATATGGGTGGAGGGTGCTAGGCAAGATGCTGGACACTGCCAAAGCTCCAGGACTGGTCCCAATATGTCCTCAGCCATGGGAAAAGCAACCACTAGAGATTTGTCCAAAATGTCAGGGAAAGGGTACTTGGCCCTTTTCCGGACTGGCTCCAGCAGAACTGACATGGACTCTAAAAATCAACTGGATAAGAGCTCTGAAAGATACCGGTCCATACTCAATGTACAGTTCCTTGATCAATCCCAAGTCAAGGATGTGAGTCCTCGAAGGAGGCCATGGACAAAAGGTCAGAGTTACTCAATTACTCCTCAAAAACTGCCCTCAACCATTTCTCGCCATGGACCACCCAAGTATCTTCAGCCTGGGTGATCTCCACTGACAACTGGCCTGGCAAGCCTCCTTGGTGGGAGCGCCCACCATCAGCTGCAGTGGAGGCAGCGCCACCCGTGGGGATGGGACAGCAGTTGCTGGAAGCTCCTGTGAAGTGTGAACCAGTAAGGACAGCTGCCAGTTGACCGAAGATCCAGGGAACAGAGCCCTACACCACCCCGCAATGGCCCACTGTTGCCAGAGGAGCTCCTCGTAGCATCAGTACATCTTTAGGTGGTGCCTCTCCTTACAGAGGATAAGGAGGTCAAGGAGCATCGACAGCGACACCTCCTGTTTGAGAGGGATCGAGTGTCTCAATCGAGATAACAACATAGACCTCGACTGTTGACTGGATGTCAGCGACAATGACAGCCTTCTGGCTGATTGTGGTACACCACATGCCTGGCCATATCGACAAGGACGGAATTAGAAGGCTTGAACGCTAGTTGAGGCTGTTCCCAGGTGAACTGATAGGGACACAGGCCAGTCCACATCCTCTTGAATGTGAACTGAGAGCACCAGGGTTTGGGAGATCAACTCCATGATCTCCTCCGACAACTGGTCGACAGGCTTGAGGAAGGCTTCCATGGTCTGCTCGACCTTAGTTGAGGTCGACAAGCAAAATGGGGGTACCAAGGAGTTTTCGACCCCCTTAACCAGCGTCAAGTTCGGGGGAGTTGAGGGATTGGGAGGACCTCAGTCTCTTAAGATACCAGTATTACGCCCACTGTGTTTCTTGTCATAGTGGGCAGGGCTTCCCCCAAGGGCCATACACATTTCACAGAACCCTTCCATGAATGATCTTCTAATGCTGGCCCCCCAACGGGAGCAGTGCTGAGACCGAGGAGGTGCTGCCACACTGACAGCTGATTCCTCTCCAAGGGTCGCAAGCTGCAAAGCACACCTGGCAGCTGCCAAGGTCTTCTTGCAGCCCTCAGGGCGGTCCTTTAGATCCCATTACAAAGGCTGAGGGTAAGCAGATGCTTCCAATGCTCTATGGATTCTGGAAGAATCACAGAGACAGAGACCGCATCTGGCCATGTCGTGCTGCCTGCCCAGGCAGTACAGGCACATATCATGTGGGCTGGTGGCCAACATCTTCTGTCAGCACTGAACACAGAACATGAACCTCGGCTTCTGTTGCTCCATCGTGACTGACACCATGATGTCAAAAGGACTGAGGAAATAACCTGAAAGAGTTCGAAAACCTTCAAAAGTAAAGGTTTGTCTAGGGCGCAAAAATTCGTCAGTGACAGCCATGAAGGAGAAGACCAGTTCTTCCAGCAGAAAGAAAAATCTGACATCACAGGGCAGAGTCGGGGGATGTATTGCCAGGGTGGTGGCAGGAGCTTAGCTTCCAGACCTCCGACGCTTCCAGTGGAAATGCCACAGTGTGAATAGTGTACTGTATCCAGCCCCTAGAACATGGCAGCTTTGTGTTGTGGGAGAACGGAAAAAGGTCCAACTCTGGACAACCCGATCTTGTGAAGAGGTTGTCTACCACGGAGGTCAGCAGTTCCCATTCATGAACCAGGGACTGAGACCTGCTTAGCTTGTCTGCCAAGACATTTTGGAAACCTGGGAGAAACATGGTCGACAGCTGAAGATTGTGAGACATCACCTCACATTGCTTCCCTGGATAGGAGATGGAATTGAGTGCCCCCTTGTTTATGCAATGCATAACACTGACACGGTCAATCTGTATTAACAGAGGACTACGGCAGAGATGATTCTAAAATGCCTAGAGGCTGTATATGACAGCTCTCAACTCCAGGATATTTATGTGCAGGTCAGCCTCCACACTGTTCCAGGACCCTTGTGCATGGAAAGGGCCAAGATGAGCACCCCACTCAGAGCCTGATACATTTCGTGGTGAGTATCTGTACAGGAGCAAGAACTAGGAATGGAACGGCGTTGAGTAAGTTGCTGCATTCTGTCCACCATAGTAATGCTCTGTGAAGAGGGAACATGAAGAGAACCATTGTTCCAATTCATCTGTCAGCTAATCCCACTGAACCCCCGGGTATCCATTGTGGGATTTACATATGAAGCTGAGTGAATGGCACTGTCACCACAGCAGCAGTCATGAGGCCCAGAAGATGTAAAATTGACCTGGCAGAGATGTAACGGCTCCTGTGAACTAAGTGTGTCTGAGCAATAAGGGTGTCTGCCCTGATCTGAGGCAGGAATGTACATCCCTTCCCACAGTCCAAGACCACCCTGATGTATTGCAGGTGTTTGCATGGAGTCAGTACAGGATTTGGCACATTCTCTGTGACCCGCAGGACCTCGAACAGTTGTATTGTTCAGAAAAGGGTGTGAAGGAGAGCTTCCCTGGAACTGGCCTTCAGCAGCCAATCGTCCAGATAAGAGAAGACATAAAACATGTTCCTACAAAGGGTTGCTGTAACCACTACTAAAGACCTGTGGTGCAGAGGATTAGCCAAAGGGTAACGTTTTGACCTGATAGTGCCTGTCCTCCAGCATAAAGCAGTACTGTCTGGACATTTTCTGATCTTGATTAAAAAATCCAATCCCCTGTTTGCAACAGAGGACTCATGGCTTGCAGAGACATCATTCAAAACTTTTTGTATTCGATGCACAGACTGTGGTCTCTGAGGTCCAATACAGGACAGAGATCCCTGTTCATTTGTGGACTAGGAAGTATCTGGAACAAAACCCTTTGTTCCTGTCTTGTGGAAGAACCAGTGCGATAGCACATGCTGAAAACAAGATCTGACCTTCCTCTTTCAGGGGGGAAAAGTGGTCTGAAGGATAACAGGAAAGGGATGAAGGAAGATCTGGAGGGCTTTCTAGTAATTCCAGAGTATGCCCCTTTGCTGTGACTTCCAGAACCCACTCGTCTGTAATGAATGATCTCCCTACATTGTGCAATGCAGGGAAATCCTTGCCCCCACACTCACCTCTGGTGGCAACAGCTGAGGGGGAGGGAAGGGGAGAGATGGAAAGAAAGGTGGAACTGGGGGCAGCTGGGTCACCAGAACAGATTTCTTTGGGTGCTTTGGCATGGGCACCAGAGGGTTGAGGACCCAAGAGGGGACCACCACCTCTGCCACGGCCTTGCTGATGTTATGTATGATTATCCCTGGCAGTAGCCCTATGAAAAGATCCCCTACCACACCCTCTAGTGGGTATGGAGTACAGGGACTTAACAGAACTCTAAGTCATCTAAGAGGACTGAAGGCCACGAAGTGCATCCTCAGCATTACTGCCGAACAGTCTGGAGCCCCTAAAAGAAGCATTCGAAACAGTCTTCTGCACATCAGCAGCCAAACCAGTTAATCTGAGCCAAGCATAAAATCTGAGGCAAATACTAGCGGCCACAACCCTGGAAGAGGCATCGGACACATCATAAGCTGAATGCAGCAGATGCTTGTCAACCTCAGAACCAGCTGACATGGTTTTAATCAAGTCAGTCTTGGAAGGACGATCAGGAAAAAAGTGAGCTGCAGTACGTGCAGCCTTATCATATGGGCTTAGTAATTTGCAATCCTAAGGCCCAAGGATACTGAGGCATAAGTATGCTTGCCCACTACATCCAGCTTCCTAGATTTTTTTATCTAGAGGTAAAGTACTTGTGTGCCTAGGGGCTCTAGAGTGATCATGAGCAGCCCTAATGACTACAGAGTCACTTTCAAGCTGTGTAACATAGTAAGGCTTAGCAGATGAAGCAGGGCACTGCTTATCAGCCGTCCTTAGAACTTCAGGCAGGGCACTGGGCCTATGTTAGGAGCAAAGGTAGCATCCTCTAATGCAGGGTACGTAGGAGGAATTATAATGGAAATTGTACAAGGAACCACCAAAAATTCCATATGAATCTTAATAGCGGAATCTTCCTCCTCCTCCACAGCAAAGCCCATGGCAGACTACATCTGCTTGAGCACGGCTTGACAAGAGGGATCCTCGGTGGGATATCTGGGAGTGTAAACCACAGAGTCCTCACTGCCCAAAGACATGGAGAAGCTGGAAGGCAGATTCCCTTCTTCATACTGCTTCTCTCCCTTATATTCCTCCTCTAAATCCTCCTCAACATCCATGTGGTCGAAACTATATTCAACCTCGTCGCCATTATCACGAACAACAATGGGAGCCACAGGAGGAACTAGTGATGCCTTGTGTTAGTGGAGGAGGAATCAACAGTGTGCTAGAAGAAGCTGTCAATAAAGGCCCTGTTGCAGGCAGCCCTGTTGATGGTATAGCTACTATCTGCAGTAGTGACAGTAGTAGGCATAGTAGCATATCAGAAAACAACACCGGTACAGCCTGGGGGTTGAAAGCACCCTGAAAAGCATCCAGGACTACCTGCGTCAAAAGGCTGGAGCCTGACAATGGTAGCAATGTACCACCCAAAGTAGGTATGGCAGTGCCTGAACAACGCCCCGACCTTGGTGTCTTAATGATGATTGGTGGGGCTTCTGGCAGCACTGCTGGAGCAGGCATTGATGAGGGTGTACCTGATTTCAGTGATGACCTGGACTTTACTGGTGAAGCAGACTTGCCTTTATGTTTATGGCCGGATGACGAGGAGGCACCTAGGGGCTACTGTTCTTTGTCTTTCGACTTCAACGACTTTTTCTCAGTTGATGGCGAGCGTAAAAGCCTGGAACCCACAGACTTTTCCATAGCTTTTAACACTTTTTGAGTGAGAAAATTCTCCAAGGCCTTCTGACAGCATCACCTTGTGGCCTGGTTGAAACTCTGGCAAATCAGGCCATCACTTCATGAGATAGGCCCTCACAGCACACACAGATTGTATGAGCATCATGCTCATAGACTCTGTAGCTGCAAAAACAGTAATGGAACAAAGGCTTTTTTGTCCTTCAGCAGCACTCTTGGCACTTACATGTATTCCCCTAGCACTTCTCTTCTTCTTTCCACCTTGGAATTATTCTGCTGACTTCCACCTGTTTAACTACATCTATTTCCACCCCTCACCGACCCTTTCCTTTATTTTTCCCCCATCCATAAACCTTTGGTTGTTGTTCCCTCACTTACCCTACCTGGTATCCCTCGTCTTACTGTGACGTTGTGACCTTTGTCTGAATAATCCCATGCCTTGAGGGAATCCTTTATGTATACAGTCAATTATCAACCCAGATAGTGTTCACCATATGTACTCCCCAGCCCTGATCTTATCTGTTTCTCTGCAACTGTCTTTTATTTGCTCATTGTGTGTACACTGCTTATCTGGTAATTTTGCTGTCGTTGTATATGTCCTACTTGTCCAGGACCATCTTGCATATGAGCTTGCTCAAGGATGATTTTGCCTGGTTAAATAAAGTTTGATTGATTGATTGATACAGAGATGATGATGATGGGAAAAAATACTTAAAAGAAACTAAACCACAATAGCTATTGCGATGTTGTTTCTTTTCAGCAGGTCCAATAAGGATGATCGACGGTGGGAGAAGAAACTAGGAGTGTTGGAGCTGCCCATGTTATACATGTCACTGCTGCACTTCACTGTGGGCAGCCCCTGGCTTGCAAGAAGTTTCTGAGTGGTCCTGATGCTGACAGCTTACAGTTCCAAAGGTGCTGCCTAACGGAGGAGATATCCTTGATGAAGATGTACTGTTTCAAGGGGAGCGTGGTGGAAGGCTGGAGTAGGCTGCTGAGGGATGTGGTCTATACAAAATCAACAGGGGGAGTCAAAAGAGAGTGGAACAGATGCAAGGGCTTGGAAAACACTACACCGGAAAGGGGATGGGGAGGCTCCATGGCGCCATGCGAAGGGATTCGCTCGGTACGCTGGCGACCCAGGTTTGTGTCCCAAGCCCGGGTACCAGAAGCGGAGACTGGCAGGGAGGGGATGCACAAGCGTCAATTGGACACTTCCCTCTTGGGGGGGGGGCCACTGCCTGGGCACCTCTGGGCAGACTGGGTGCATGCTTGGGGGACGAAATGCCCCAATCCAGGATGCAGACGCACGCAAGGCCGAGAACTTGATGGGCAGGGCACAGAAAACAGCATCCCGGCTGACCAGATGATGGCCGCCGGACCCTTGCCGCCACAGAGCCCCCGGACAGCCGGAACCGACCCCAGCAGCACCCAGGGCCAACAAAGGAAGCCGGTAAGGCACATTCTCTCTGGATGAAGAGGACCTGCCTGATGAAGGGGTATGTTGGCTTACCATGGGGGGCTGCCGAGAATGGGGCGGCAGTTGGCGACGGGGGTTGACTGGGGTGAGTAGGTCTCAGGCGGCCTGAAGGAGGCCGGCTGGCGGTAAGGGGAGGCGAAAAACACACACACAAAAAAAAAAGAAAGGGTGGGGCTGAAGAGCCTCTACGGCTCTCTCATTCAGCATCAGTTAGGTAGGAATGGGCAAACATGATGAAGCTGCAAGCCTTTTTCTGTACACAGATTCTATGTTTCTGTGTTAAAAACATTCCAGCTGGCCTGTGGTGTTGTTGATGATGGCTCTTTAACCATCATTAAGAAATGGGTAGAAAGAATGCTGAATTCTGACTGGCCGAGAGCTGCTTTTAGCTGGGCTGTTATTCCAGCACAACAGCCCAGCTGAAAGTAGTATGTTTAAAAATGCATAAAATTTACTAAAAATGACTCATTTCATAATCGCAATAAGGCACTCCAGGGGGTGTGTTATGGTGGGCTAACGGCCCTTCGCAAGTGGTGGAAGCCCTCGGCTATGCCTCGTGCTTCAACCCACCCAGAGGTGGGCCATTATCGCACCATAACACATTCCCTGTCATGCCTTATTGCTTAATTCATCTTGCTTACCATCCCTATGCATGCCTAACAGATTATACACATTTTCATGGCTTGTTAAGAACTTTGGGAAACAGTGTCTATGAAAGGCACTGTTAATGCCTGTGTTGATGTTGTACCATTTTCTACAAAAAGAAAGAAAAATAATTTGGCTTAGATCTTGAATCTTTGCATACTATGAATGACATACAGTAAGACAAGTTGTACTATAAAGATGAGTATGGAAAATCTCGTGCTGTGACTGGAGGAGTCTGATCAAATGACCATGTATTATTCCCGCACAACAGCTCAGGTCAGAAACACAACTTTCTGAACCTCATTACACAGTTCTAAAATTAAAAATATGGGAAGCAATTTTAATAATTGCAATAAGGCCCTCCAGTGTGTGCGGAATTATAGGATACCAGCACTTCTAGGATGCGTAAGGCACTCGACTTCACCTGCTGTCTTACTTCTTGAGGAATGCCGTTATCCCACAGTACCGCACATCTTCATGCCTTATTACCCAATTCAGAGATACAGTCTTATTCTGTTGTGTTACTGCTTATGCTCCTTTCTGATATGCTGCGAATTACTAACTATATTCACATCATCACGCCAGTATACTGAAGTTAGTGCATCTTCCGTGTCTCCATATCTCTTTGTTGCCCTTTCTATATATTATTTTACAAATAATATCCAAATTTGGACTTTGAATAAGATATCTTTGAGAATGCATCCCTTCTCTGGATTTGTTCCGTCAACAAATACTTTCTTGCTGCATGTTTGTACACTTTTGTTTTTTGTTCTTTGGTTTTAAGTGACTTTACTAGTGTTTGTGAAGGCATTTAGCACTCATACTGTACACAAACGTAATATAGTTAGCATGACCCAGTGACTGTGCTGTTTGTATACCACCTGCTAATTTGACCAGGAGTTTTACATGCCCTTGGTTGTGCCATTTGCAGCTGTCATTGTTCTTTAACAATTTTGTATCAATTTTAACACATTTTTACTTTTCAAAGTCTGCACTCTGTTCACAACCCCAACACACTTTTTTTTCTCTGCATTGTCCATGATGTCTGCTATGGCTACACTTTAATTTCTGAGTTGCGAGTTAACTCTTAGACATGTCTCTAAACATGATGCAGCACCTACACATAGATGGTAATAACATTTTCAGATGAAGTCATGGTGACAATGTTGCTGGCGAATTTGTGTGATGTCTCCTGAAACAAATGCAACTTTGCCAGCCTAAAATTTTGTGATGTCAGTACTTGGTGAATCTGGAAAATTTGGTGAACCAAAGTTTGCCAATTTCGCACATCTCAGTCACCCAGGTGGCCCTGATCTCACCCTGACCTCCACATGCAGCCCTGTCACCCACTGGGGTGGGATGGACCCCTACTGGCAGAGCCAAAGCACAGTTTCTGAGGTGAGTGCCTCCAACGATGATGCGGGACCTGTGGTGCAGGGGTGGCTTCATGCAGCTATGTCCATTTTTTTTTCTGTTCTTCTTCCCCTGTACCTCATGGGATCTCAAATGTGGGCTCATGGATGCACACGCATAGAGAGATGTGTATCAGTGCACATCCAAGCACATCTGTATCCCCCCGACCCCCTGTGCACCAGCTCCAGTGTGCACCACCACCTACGGTCACCCAGATGGCAGTACTGCAGTGGAGTCTGCGATCCCTTCCTGATGAGCATGATCACTGGGACGCTCATTCCTTCTCCCCGGCTACCCTCCAACAACTCTGGCTAGTTACCTGACTCAGGTCATCGCTGTCACAAGCTAGAAGATAATATTTTTAAGATTGTTTGTTATTATGTTCACCACCTGCCTTGACCCCAGTGTTTGGGGCAGCCAAGGCAGCACCATTGCTCCAGCCTGGAGGGCAAGTAAGCGGCTGCTTTCTCAACTGATACGAATGTCGCTCCGATCATCTGGCAGGAGTGGGCCCAATGCCAGGCAGACCGTGCCCCTTCCCTAACACAGTAACAGAATGTCTCCCCTCCAGAATGGGATTCAGACACTTACATAGATACATAGACAGTGTCGGCAGATAAGGGCCTATGGCCCACCCAGTCTGCCCATTTAAGTTTGTAAGTTCAGTTTATGTTTTCCAGGAAGTCTGTTGCCCCTTACCCCTGACCTCCAGAATTCCTTTATGTCTATCCCATGCATTCTTAAATCCCGTGATTGTTTCAGCCCCCACCACTTCCTCTGGCAGGGTGTTCCACTTGTCCACCACCCGTTCTGTGAAGAAATTCTTCCTCACGTTTCCTCTGAATCGTCCCTCCTCCAACTTCATCCCATGCCCTCTAGTCCTGGAACATCTTTTTCGCTTAAAAATAGTGCATTCCTGCACCCTGTTCCTCCCTGTAAGATACTTGTATGTCTCTATCATATCCCCTCTCTCCCTCCTCTCCTCCAGGGAGTACATGTTCAGTGCCTTCAACCTGTCCTCATAGGACTTGTGATGCAATCCATGCACCATCTTTGTTGCCCTTCTCTACCCTGTCTATGTCCTTACGTAGGTAAGGTCTCCAGAACTGCACAGTGTACTCCAGGTGCGGCCTCACTAGTGTCTTGTATAGTGGAATTATGACCTCCCTTTTCCTGCTGGTGATGCCCCTGCCTATGCATCCCAGCATCCTATTTGCTATACCTGCTGCCTTGTCACACTGTTTCCTGCCTTGAGGTCATCAGAGATGATAACTCCAAGATCCCTTTCCTGCTTGGTGCATGCTATATCCTCACCCCCAACTGATATATTGTGCCAGGGTTTTGTGCCCCATATGCATTATCTTGCACTTCCTTGCATTGAATTTCAACTGCCAAACCCCTGACCATTCTTCAAGTTTCTGCAGGTCCCTTCTCATTCTGTCTACACCCTCTGGTGTGTCTACTCTGTTACAGAGCTTTGTGTCATCAGCGAACAGTGAAATTCTGCCTTCTAGGTCCTGTGCAATGTCACTGATGAAGATACTGAATAGTACACTTGTAGAAGAAATTCAGGCACTGTCAATTTTCCACCACTGAGGAGGGGAAGGGGCAATACATCACAGGCTGGTGTTACAGGGAATCAATGTCAACCAACATTAGCACTGGCAAGCATGTGTTATGTATAGTATGTCTTTGTCCAATGTACTGTAAATACTGTATTGTACTATAATGTATGGACAGTGTCTATTAACCCCCGGTTTCACCCAGTTTATAACTTGATAATCCCATCATTATGGCATCAGTATGCTGTAAACCTTGCTTAACTATGTCATAATGATGGGATTACATGATAGTTTGTCACCACCTGTCAAAATTCTTGGAAAGGAAAGGTGATCTGCTGCTTGGACATTCGTTCAAAACAAACACACATTCCATTCAGTTACACACCCGCTGCAGTATAGATCACAATGGCTAATTTCAGCACTTCAGTTGCTCAACATTCAAACCAGGAGGCATTCATAGCCGAACAGGAGAACAAACGCACATTGAAAAAAAATATCATTTTTTTCCCCCACAGTGGCTAGTTTTTCCATACACTATAAAATACAATGCCTGAGTAACGGTGGTCAACCGAGGATGTAATCACCTCTCACGGTTGCCATGACAACTGTAAACCTCTCGAGCCGTGTTTGCGAGGTTTACTTGATTGTCCTGGTAACTGCTTGAGGTGATTACATCATGGCTAATCACTGTTACTCAGGCATTATCCTTTATGTATTCCCGTTATTTCCTGTGGATGCCAACTCTAAACCCTTTGAAAATCGGCTCTGCCTAAAGGGTTTTATGTGGAATGAATAAATAAATAAATAAATAAATTAAAATAAATATACAGCCCAAAGTGTTGTACCCAACCTCCATGAAGTATCATGTGTTTACATGCAAAGCGCCAGGGGTTTTGTGCTGCACTTGTGAGCCAAATAAATATATTTGCAGTATACACTCTCACAGAGTTTTATTTTTCAGTTACCAGGGGGGTGCCTTTCCTGTGTCTGCACTGCATGATATAAACATGGTTTTCTTTCCGTTCCTAATCTGCATTTCAAATCCACAGAAGAGTTTTTGTAACAAAGGATTTTATTTGTTGCCCCTCCCCAAAGATTTTGTTTTTACCCCCTGGTCACTGGAAATGCACACCTCAGTCTCACAGCCACCCAGCCTCATCCACCTCCTTCTGTAGCACTTTGCCTGTCCTCATGGGATCCACGAGGCATACTGTCCCGTGGTGCATTCCATCGTGGGGCTTGGCAAGGATGTGCCCCCCCCCCCCTTTTCCAGTCTGCAAGTGCAGAGGACATAGATCAGTCGGGAGTGGTGGGGCCCAAATGTGCCGGCGTCATGCTGCTGCGCTCCAGTTTTCCACTTCGTTCCTCCCGACCCCCAACGATGCAGCTGGTGCAGCTCCACGGTGCACATGCAATTGCATGGTTGCACCCTGTAGCCAGGCTGCGCCTTCTCTGCCCCAAGCTCCTCCATCTGCACTGCCATCTTTGGTCACCCAGGTGGCAGTATTGCAGCAGAGAATGATGATCTATCCAGACAGCATCCTATTGGACAATCAGTCCTCCTCCCTCCCACAGTCAGCCTCTGAAACCCAATACTTATTTCCAAACCTGGGTCCTACCGCTGCACCAGAAGGGCCAATGCCCCCACAGGCATAACGATGATCCACAAGCCCCAACACTACAACACAGCTTTATATTTGTGGCACAGTATTCAACAGCTGCTCCCCCTGTTGCTGCCCCCACCTTCCCACCTCCCACTGGCACCACCTATTGTCCCATTCCGACACTACAAGCACAGAGCTACACCTTTGGAGGCAGCTAAGCTCCTCTGGCCATCAGAAAGTTTTGGAACACGATGTTGCCCTCCCCATGCAAGGAAACACTACTACCAACAACAGTCCCTGACTAAGGCTGCCCAACTGCTACAGCTCTGGGCTCGCTCCTGAATCAGGGTCGCCTGCATGGTAGGTGGCTCCAGAACCACTTTGTAAGACCAGGTTTCTTTTGGTTCTAAATTTAAATCTGACCAGGCAGGTTCCAAGGGGTGCTTCAAGCTTTCTGAGACCTGGTTTTGGTCAGCCCTGTTCATCATACCTCAGTAGCAAAGATGGGAAGAAAAGGGTGAAAAAATTTGGAAGAGGAAGTTGAAAATAAATCAAAACATACACAAGCCGACTTCCGGTGCAGCTCTGGAGCTAATGGCAGTCTAAGATCGGAGCTCCTTTCCCACTCCCTCCCAAATTAGCCAAAAATAGCCATAAAATCTATTAAAACAGGCAGTCGATGGGAGAAATTTATACAGATGGCTTCAAATACTCACAAGGTAACTACAAATAGGTTTGCAGTGTTACCGATCGAAGAGGAGAAATCGGAATGTGAAAAATCGGATTCGGAGACCTCAGAGTGAACCCCGGTAGTATCCTCGGGCAAGAAATCAGCTTGCAAAAAAAAAAAAAACAAAGATGATATCTTGAATAATAAGCTGGACAGAATAATAACAGACCTGCAAGATATTAAAAAAGAGTTCCAAGACTTTCGATCGGATCACGACCTCCTTCGAGGGGATATGCTTACTTTACAATCCCAGTTAGTAACAGAGCAGGCTAACTCGGAGCAGGCCGCAGAGACTTCCCAGATTCAAGCTACATTGACTCAACTTCTCGGTATCACCAAAGCCCTAGGGGAGCAGCAAGAGGATGCGGAGAACAGACAGACGCCAAAACATACAGATGTATGGAATACCAGAGAACAGCAAGGGGAGAGACATGAGGGGATTTATAGAAAAAATGCTGAGAGAAGTGCTGGATCTGGAACAAGAATTTCCTATAGAGACAGAGCAGGCTCACCGCACACTCGGCCCCGAGCCATCGGGACCGTAGGCACGTACCCGCTCTATAATAATTCAATTCCAGAGTTACCACATGAAAGAAATATTACTTCAGAAGGCATTGACTATGGGGAAGTATTTCTTGGCAAGCAAAGACTTTTTTTTGATAATGACTATGCGAGGGCCACAATGCAGAGAAGACGAGAATACGTGCCCCTATTCCCAATTCTCAGGCATCTTAAGTTAAAATTCAGCACACCCTACCCTTCGAGACTGATGATACAATACCCTAACGGCTAAGCCACCTATGATACGGTGACAACTGCGATGGAAGATCTTGGGCAGAGAGGCTTTGAATTACCATCTAAACTCCCCGGTAGGCTGCACAATTTGGAACTAGGACTAACTAAGGACAAGCGCCCGGGGAGGAACTCGCAACAAGCAGTTCTCGACGAGATCAAGAAACTCTTGGGTCAATTTGCCACTAATACCAAATGACTGTTTATTTTTGGTGAGTAGGTCTACGGGTTTGAGTGCAGTGCCCTGGTGAGGAGGGAAAACAGCATGAGAGGAGATGGGTCCCCTGCCTGTATAACACTGTGGCTTGGGGGGGGGAGGCTCTAGGCTGGGTTCTGGAAGGCCATGCCCCGCAGGGAAGTTCATGGATGGCTCTATCTTAAAAGCAGACCCAGGAAGGGCCGAGATGGTTGAAAGGGGACCTCCACTGTGTGGATCTAAGGGTCCGATCAGCCGTGGAAATAGTGCTTATGTGACCTTAAATCAGACACCAGGAAAGGACTAAGTGAGAGGAGAGGGGGTCGGGTAGCTGGCCTTCACTCCCTACTTACGAAATAGGCCAAAATAATGCCAGGAGTTTGAGAGGGCGGGCACACCCGTGGCGACTGACAAACCAGGCCGTTACTAGCCAATAATGTGTCACTTTCGGAGGGCGACAGCACAGAGGCCTAAACAGGGAAGGCTTACTCTGGGTCTTGATGTGGAATTCCAGGAGGGCCCTAGGCCGGAGCACCCTACACAAGCTGCGTGGGCGGGAGGGGGGAACCTGCTACCCTCAGGGAACATGCTGGACAAGTATTCCTCCGTACCCCAGCGTTTGGGGTAGGCAAGGGTCATTGGCAATACCCACCAGGAGGCATGCACTCCCTGTGGCTGAGATCCAGGGGAACTTTAAATAGAAGAGGCATCCTTGACTAGCTCCGGAAGGAAAGAGATTGACTTGACTCTGAATTTGCTGCACAGCCAATTAATAAGACTTGAAGTATAAAATTTGAAGGGGGATCCGAATTCTGATGGAATACCTGCAAATAATAAGGACTGAATATTTTAACCATGCATAGTTCCTTAGAAATAGAACTTGGGGGGGGGGGGGCAGGAAATAGAGATATGAAGGGACCAGAGATATGCACCTGTACCAACTACCTCAGTTTGGAGATATTTTATGTTTGTGTTCTTACTTTTTATTTAGGTTTCTTTTTTAATGGGCCAGACTACCAAACAGGAACCTTGGGTAGGGTCCAATTTCAGTTACATTATGGGGGATATGCGCAACCCCCAGGGCAGACCTACACAGTAAGACAAGAAGCCCACATTCGATGGAAAATTCTGTCAACGTCAGAGATAATTCTGACACTGGAAGTCACACTGTACATAGTTATTAGAGGGTGGGGGCATCCCTTTGGGGGTGATAAGAGAGATACCGGGATGGTGTGGAGAATAAAACGACAGACAAGAAACGAAAACAGGGTAATATGGAGAAAGACAAAACAGGGGGAGCTAGGGAGAAAGTAGTGAAAAAGAAACATATCCTAGTAAAGGTGAAAGAATGGGAGGGAAGAATTTCTATTGAGTTTATTTAAATGTCCACAAATAAGAAGCTCTTCAGGGTGGTATCCTAGAACGTCAATGGTTTGAGTAGTCCCATAAAATGGACAAAAATAATTTCCCATCTTAAAAAAATGCAACCTCAGTTGATACTCCTTCAAGAGACATATCTATCCAATGACGAGCACCAGAAACTGCTTAAGTATGGGATGTCAGATATAGTAGACAGTGCACGTGCTAAGGGAAGAAGGAGAGGGTTCAGCAATTCTTATTCCAAGGTAATCAGCATTTCAACATCAGGAATCTTACCAGGATGGTGAGGGTAGGCTGGCCCTGATTAGAGGCGTGTGGGAGGAACAAATGTATACAGTGGGAAGTGTGTACGTTCCCCCAGGTTCGGAAAACACAGCATATCAGACCATCTTTGTTAAAATCATGGCGTTTAAAAAAGAGGTACTGGTATTGGGGGGAGATCTGAACCGCCTTATGAATCCCTCGAAGGATAGTTCTAACCCTAGCCCACCCAGGGCTGCGAGAGGACAAAAACATGGCAGGAGACTAATAAAAGATTTAGCCCTAATAGATACATGGCGTCACTGCTATCCAACATCTCGTAGCTATACGTACTTATCGGGGTTCCACAATACCTACTCACGTATCGATTACCTCCTGGTAGCTGCGGAATCTTTAGACATAATACATAATGCAGCTATTCACCAATTCATTTGTCTGACCATGTCATTTTATTTATTTAGTTTTTGTTGACCGGGTAAGTGCACTAGACAAATCTTGCCTATTTTCAGGCACGACCCGGGGGAGGGTGATACAGATGAATGCCAACTGACCTTGAACCAGATTAAGCTGTTGGTGGTATTTTTAGTGAATGAGGGAAATTTGGTCAGGACACCAGGGAAATTTCCCTACTCTTTTTGATAAGTGCCATGGGATCTTTAACATCCGCCTGAACTACCACCAGTCCAGGCAGACGGGACCTCGGTATAACGTCTCATCCGGAAGATGGCACCTCAGAAGTGCAGCACCCCTCTCATGCTGCACTACAGTGTCAGTACTGGGATATTAACCCAAGTGCCAGATGTGAGAACTGAACTCACAGCCCTCTGATCTCCCGGCCTCAGAGGCGAGTGTGCTACCTACTGAGCCACTGACACTGATAACTGTAATTGTAACTGAAGTCATAATTACTCTGGAACTAGAATCAGGACAGGAAGCTACTGTACATTGAGACAGTGGAGGTTTAATAATATGCTAATTAAAGATAAACAGTTCAGAGAAAAAGTCCAGCAATGGATTCCTCAAATTTTACAAGAGAACAATACGGCAGAAATACCTGAAGGAACACTATGGGACATTTTAAAGTCGGTGCTGCGAGGGGAGATTATTGCATATACAACCCATTAAAAGAAACAGAGAAACAGGAAGCAGCAAGAATTAGAAAAATAACTAGTGAGATTACAACAGTTACATGCAGGGGGTAGTGTCACGACTGTACAGATAAACAAGATTAAGACCCAGTTGCAAGAACTATTAAATCAAAAGACAGAACAAGCCCTGATGTATGTGAAACAAAGATATTACGAGGGCGGTGATAAAGCAGCTAAAGTCCTGGAATATAGATCATGAAAACAACAGGCATCCTCAACAATAACTAAAATTAAACACCCTCACAACCTAAAATATTGAGTAAAACTAAAGATATACTAGAGGGATTTAGGGAATTTTACTTAAAATTATATAATCAACCACAGGAACTGGACGAAGAGAGCTATCAGGATTTTTTTTTTACAAACATACAGTTACCCCAAATTACAGAGGAACAACGTAGTTGGCTAACTAGCCCAATTACTTCTCAAGAAATAGATCTCACCCTTCGCAGTTCTAAGCCAAACAAAAGCCCTGGCCCAGATGGATATACCACAGAATTTTATAAAACATTTCGAAAATCATTGCTCCAACCATTAAGTAAATTGTTTAATGCAATATAGGAGGACACCTCTCCCACCCCGAACAGTTGGCAATTCGCTAATATATCCACAATACTTAAACCGGATAAGGACCCATTAAATTGTGAATCCTATCGCCCCATATCAGTCGTTAACCAGGATTATAAATACTTTACAGCAATTCTGGCTAAACGATTAGAGAAATTATTGCCACATATCATTAACAAAGACCAAACAGACCGGCCCGGTGGAGCCGAGCATTGAGGCGCTGGATGCCACACCTCACACCATGCTGGCGACCTGGGTTCGGGAACGAGCCTGGGTTGTTGGGGGTCGGCAGGGAAGGAGAAGGATCGAGCGTCTGTAGGACTGCTCTCCTTCTCTGGGGAGGGGGGCGGGACGCTTCGGTGGCCTAGTGGCCTCTAGCGTGGCTGGGGGCGACAGCAGGCCATGGGCAGACTTGGAGGACGTGCTGTGGCAGATGCCGGAAGGGGCACATGCGGTAGCGTGCGTGCTCCTGTCCCTTGGTGTCATTGCACGCCACAGACGTCCAAGGGGGAGAAAACGGAAAATATGGGCACCAGTCACGGCGGCTTGATGGCCGTCTCCGTAGGGGACTCGCTCGGCGCAGAGGGTGCACGACTCTACTGGATCCGGTCCTGGTGAGAGAGTGCAAGGGGAGCTCTCCACCTCCCTGCCGCGAGGGGCAAGCCGTGGGGGTATGACGTGGGCCTGAGTATGTAGCCGGGGGTCTTTGGGACGTCGGCCGGAAACCTCAGGAGGATGCCTGAAGTGTGAAGAAAGCAGACTGTTGGCCAGGGGAAAAAAGTACCAACAAAAAAAAAACAAAGACCAAGCAGGCCTTATAATAAAGCGCCAGATAGCTGATAATATTAAACGGATGGTGTTCCTTTTGGAAGTAGTGCAAACGGAACAAATCCCATCTATCCTTCTGAGCATGAACGCCCAGAAGGCGTTTTGATAGGGTCTCCTGGAGATTCCTGAGATACACCATGGGGAAATTTAATTTCCCTACCCCATTTTTAAATATAATTCAATGCCTATACACATCCCCACAGGCCATGATAAAAGTGAACAGCTCACACTCAACCCGTTTTCCTCTAAACAGAGGTACCCGCCAGGGCTGCCCCTTGTCCCCCTCCCTTTTTGCACTTTATGTAGAACCCTTAGCCCAAGCTATCTGGGAAAATTCACAAATTACAGGAGTATGTTACCTAGACACTAAATGCAAAACGGCCTTTTTTGCCGATGACCTATTAATATATTTAACAAACCCAGAAACTTCATTGCCAAAGTTGTTCTCTCTCTTAAGAGACCCTGACTCTCTCTCTCTCAGGATACAAATTAAACACAAGCAAGACAAAAATACTGACTTTCAATTATCAACCTAGTGCAGAGATCCAGATCAATTTTCCATTAAGATGGAAAAGTAATAAATTTAGATACTTGGGAATAAATATCACAAATGAAACCCAAAATATATATGATGCTAACTATACCTCATTAGTTAATTCCATTAGAGAGGGCTTTCAGAGATGGAATCCTTTACCCCTTTCCTTGAATCAAAGAAGAACAGGTTACTCACCTGTAACAGTAGTTCTAGGAGTGGTATATGTTGTTCATCCACACTGTCTGGCATGTCCCTTTCCCCTTTAAATCTGTCTGGAAAGTCTTCAAGCTGGCTCCTCCCACCAACCCGGGTGGAAAATACCTCGGCTCCTCCCTATGACGCCAGATCTTAGCCCGCTGGAAGCAAGGTGGTGTGCCTAAAGCAGGGGAGGTTGGGTGGGTGCATGTGGATGAACAACATATACCACTCCTAGAACTACTGTTACAGGTGAGTAAACTGTTCTTCTAGGAGCGTGGATATGTTGTTCATCCACACTCTCTGGCAGACTCCAAGCAGTTCCCCAGGAGGAGGAAAGCAAGCCGCACGCCCCCTATTTAGGAAACAGATTGGAGAACCGAGGCCCCAAAACCAGCATCCCGGTGTGACTGAAGGTCGATGTGGTAGTGGATAATAAAGGTGTTTGCTGACTTCCAGGTAGTAGCCCGACAGATCTCCTGGATAGGAATGTCCCTGGAAGCAGCCACCGATGCAGCAGTACGGCGGGTAGAATGACCTCTTATCCCTCTGGGAGGCTCCTTGCCCGCCAACTCATAGCACAGACCTATGCATGATGTAATCCACCTTGCAATGGTCCATTTGGCTGCAGGTCTGCCAGAAGCGGCATCAGAGTAGGTGACAAACAGCTGGCGAACCTCCTCCCGAATTTCCGCCGTCCTCTCCTTATAATAGGAGAGAGCACATCTGAGGTCCAGAGTATGGAGCCTGTACTCGGCGTCCGAGGTGTAGTTAAGGTACTATACCAGCAGAGTCAACACCTGATTAAGGTGAAACTCTGACACCACCTTCGGAAGGAATTTCGGGTGGGGGCGCAGGACAACTATGTACCTGTGAAAGACCAGATAAGGGGAGTCCACCGAAAGCACCTGGAGTTCCCCTGTCCTTCTGGCTGACATCATAGCCACCAGGAAGGCAGTCTTCCACAACAAGTGTGAGAGCTCACACTTATACATGGGTTTGAATGGCTTGCCCACGAGCTTTGCCAAAACCAGCAAGAGATCCCACGTAGGTGGAGGTTCACGCACCGGAGGGGATATGTGATCCAGGCCTTTGAAAAAGCACCCGACCACTGTCTCCTGTACCAATGTCGGCTGACCGGCCCGCGCCCGGTAAGCGGAAATGGCTGCCAGGTGCACCCTAAGGGTCGATGACCGTAGACCCCCTTTGGAGAGAGAGACCAAAGGTAGTCTAAAATGTTAGCCACAGAGCAGGATAAGGGGTCCAGACTCTTACCCTGACACCAAATGGAAAACCTTTTCCATTTGAAGGCATAACATTTCCTGGTCGATTCCTTACGAGATGCCTCCACCACAGTGTAGACATCCTCGGAAAGACCCAGAGCCTGGAACTCTAGCTGCTCAGGTACCAGGCTGTGAGGTGCAGGGACTGAAGGTTCAGATGGAATACCTTCCCCTGATTCAACAATATCAGGTCCGGAGGTGTACAAAGCCGCTCCGAGGCCCTGTAGCTGAGGCTGAGGAGATCTGGATACCAGAACTGGCGGGGCCAATCTGGGGCTACCAGAATCACCTTCACCTTGTCCCTCTTCACCTTGAGTAGCACCTTGTGGATAAAGGGAAATGGAGGGAAGGCGTAGAGGAGGCCTGGGGTCCACGGCCTCGAGAAGGCATCCCCCTGCAGCGAGCCCTGTTGAGGAGGGCGGGCAAGGTACAGTCTCAGCTTGGTGTTCTCCCTGGAGGCAAACAGGTCCACCAATAGTTTGCCCCAATGGGAGAACAGATTGTGAGCAACCTCTGGATGGAGAGATCACTCATGAGATCTCTGGCCTATGCGGCTGAGAGCATCCGCCAGGTGGTTTGAGACTCGTGCCACATGGCTGGCAAGGAGATCCGCCTCCAACCGTCTGATGAGGGTCCAGATTTGGAGCGCCTCCTTGCATAGCAGATGGGAGTGCATGCTGTCGTTTGTTGAGGTAGTACATGGTCGTGGTATTGTCCGTCTGGACTTGAATCACTTGAACCCGGAGCTAAGGAGTGAAAGCTGACAGGGCCAATCTGACTGCTCTGAGCTCCAATAGGTTGATGTGGTATCGGGACTCCTCGGGGGTCCAGAACCCATGGGCCCTGTTGTCCCTCATGTGGGCTCACCAGCCCATGAGAGAGGCATCGGTCGTCAGGACAACCATTGGCTCGGAGCGGACAAACGGGATTTCTTCCTGCAATCGGTCTGGGACGGTCCACCAGCGGAGAGCGACCCACATCTTCTGGGTTACAGTGGTCAGCTGATCAAAGTGACCATATCACTGAGTCCACTGGGCGGCCAGCTCCCACTGGAGGGGGCGCATGTGTCACCGGGCCCAACGGACCACCGAGGTGCATGCCGCCATGTAGCCCAGAAGGTACAGAAAGTCCCGGGCAGGGCGCAAGTGCCCAACCAGAAATGATTGGGCAAAGGAGGATAGAACCTCCACCCTGTCCGCCGGGAGCCGAGCTCTGGCTTGACAAGAGTCGAGCTCTGCCCCGATAAAGACCATCACCAGAGAGGGCACGAGTTCCGTCTTGGCCTCATTGATCAGGAGGCCTAGTTGGGAGCAGGTTCGGAGTGCCAGGTCCCTGGACCTCTCCACCTCCGGAAGGGAGGAACCCACCAGGAGCCAGTCATTCGGGGTATATCCGAACTCCTCAACACCGAAAATGGGCTGCCACCACTGCAATGCACTTGGTGAAGACCCGAGGGGCTGATGACAGGCGGAATGGCATGCCTCGGAACTCGTACAGGGTCCCTTTGACCCTGAAGCGGAGGAACCACTTGTGGGACTGACGGATTGGGACGTGAAAGAACGCATCTTGTAGATCCAGTGCACACAACCACATGTTCTAGGGACATGGATATGTTGTTCATCCACACTGTCTGGCAGGTTCCTTGCCGCTTTAAATCTTGCCGGAAGGTCTTCAAGCTTGCTCCTCCCACCCACCCGGGTGGTAAAACTCTCGGCTCCGCCCCATGACGCCAGATCTTCCTTACCGCTTGGAAGCTCAGGTTCCCTCCTTAATGCTCTGCGTGATAGACTGGATCCTAATTCTTCGGTTCGCCCGAAACCCATTTTAAAATTTTCAAGACTTCGGTCATCTTTCTCCCTCGCGGCTGCGATGGACAAATCGACTCCTGGATTTAGGCGGTGCCCTTGTGGGCAGAAGATGTCCAGGACGGACCTGCACTCCATGTGCGTCTACTGCCTCGGCCTAGAACACGACCCGTAGGCCTGTGAGTCATGCCGTTCGTTTTCGGCCAACGTCCTGGAGGACCCCGCTGCCCGGTTACAGCTTGGGCTCCCCAAGAAGCGCTTCCCGCCGGTTAAGTAGAAGAAGGCCCGTTGGGCGGTTACCACGGCGGCTGGCTCGACTGAGCAACTCGAGCAGATGATCGCCCACGAAGAGGAGGCAGCCCAGGCCGCATCATCCTCTTCCTCGGTCGCGGCTTTTATCCCGCTCTCTCTGGGTACCTCGTATTCAGCTTCGTTCAAGGAGTTTTGCCAATCCCTTTCCACGAAGGGAGAGGGGCCATCGGGACATTCCTCTCGGTCCAAAAAGAAGGACTCAAAGGGTAAGTCCCATCGTCGGCGTTCGTGGGAGCGGGAGAGGTCTCCTTCCCCAGACAGCCGACTGTCGATTTCGGTCGAGTTTGCGACTAAGGCCGCTGGCTTCACGGCGTCCCCGTCAGGCCAGCCGGCCAAGACACCCGTCGATGCAGTCGAGATTTTTCTCGACCCGGACGGGCTGTCGACTAGTGAGGCCGACAACCCTTCTTCACCGGTTCCCCTGGTGGAGACCGAGGATCTGCCTGCGCCCCAGCACAGCAGTCCCGGTTAAGGCTTCGAGCCGAGGGAAGGCGGGTGTCCCGCTCCTTCCCAGACCCATCCTCGGAAACACCGAGGATCTCGGTCTCGTCTTGGACTTAGTCTTGGTCCAGCCAATCCCGCCGACATCAGCGGTCTCGGCACCGAGGTAAGCGGCACCGCCGCTCATCCTCGTCTTCCTCCTCGGAAGAGGAGAGGCTTCGGCGCAAATTGCATCGACGCTACGAGGACCTGATGTGGCAGCAGTTACTTCTGTCCAGGAACAAGTCGACGCCGTCGCCTTCCCCGGCCATCAAGTGGCTGTCAGCCGAGCGGCCGAAACAACCCCTCGCTGTAGTCGTAGTGCCCAAGCCTGGGCCAGTTGATCAGCCGAAACCAGCTGCCCCACTGATTGTGGTGGAACCTCCGCCTCCACAACCGAAATCGGGGGCGCCGACCAAGGACTCTCAGTTGGGTCAAGGCCTGCCCCACAGGTTGTCTGTCACCCACACTCCCGACCGAAACTTGCTGCCAGTTCAGTGGCGGATCACCTTTAAAGTCAGTTTACTGACTTATAAAGCCCTACAAGGTTTGGGCCCTGATTACCTGAAAGATCTTCTGGTGCCTTACCTTCCGATGCGAGCACTCCGCTCAGACAACGAGGGGTTGCTGGAGATTCTGAGAGTAGTTTTAAAATCTTCTGGCGCCCGTGCTTTTAGTTTTGTGGCGCCGACTCTCTGGAATTCTCTACCTCGTCGGATTCGAGAGTGCACGACGGTGGAGGGTTTTAAAAAAGGCCTGAAATCCTTTTTATGGACAAAGGCATTTGGTGATGATATGGATTCTAATTAAGGTTGTATATTTTAGTTTGGTTTTTAACCTGTTTTTATGATGTTATTTTGTAATGCGCCTTGATGTCTGAAAGGCGCAAAAGAAATAAAGTTTATTATTATTATTACTACACTGGCTAGATGAAGGGGAGGACCCACATTGGAAAGAGACAGAACAGGGGGACCAGACAGCAGAGGTCAAGAAATTCCTGTTTGGACCGCCCTTACCAAAAGCAACATTAGAAAGAGAGATCAGATTTAAACTAAGCAGACAGATTTTGCAAATCTGGAGAACAATAATTGAAAAAATTAAAGACCCTATACTAAACCTTCTACCCAAAAAAAAAAAAAAAAAAAAATCACTGAAGACCCCAACTTTGACCCAGCTAGGCTAGACTGCACCTTTAAAAGGTGGCAATGCCTTGGACTTACCAGATTTTACCAACTGTATGAACAAGGCCACCTTCTGTCAATTCCAGACACTGGAAAAAAACTATCACTTGAGGAAACGAGGTTTTTATAGATTTCTCCAGATAAGAAATTATTGTAGGAAATTGATAGGCCTTACTTGGGATCGGGGTACACCACTGACGGGAATCATAATTAAAACAATAAAAACAGCCATCCCAGAACATGTAATTTCCGGGACCCATCAGGCCCTAAATGAAGATCAGAAAGAGGTTACACTACGCTTACAACGGCGGTGGGAGGAAGAGTTGGGCATTATCATAGAAGAAGGGAGGTGGGAGCTGATATATTCAACTATCCATAGAACCACTAGGTCCTTGATATGGAGAGAATTTGATTGGAACTGTTTAATAAGATTTTTTAAAACATCCCAGATAGTGGGAAAGTTTGATGCTTGGATTGGATCAGAATGTTGGAGAGGATGTAGGGAACCTTCTGCTAATCATACCTATGTCTTTTGGGGTTGTGCAACCCTGGGGACATTTTGGGGAGTGGTGGGGGGAGCACTGACGGAGCTGTTTCCAGAAATGGGGAATTAGACTCCTGAATGTGCACTCATTTTTGATTACCCTATTGGGATTGGGAGAGGCAATCCCAGGTTTTTGCTGGCTATCTTGCTCCTTGCAGCACATAAAGCTGTAACGAGAAAACTGCTCCAAAGTGACCCACCAGCAATCCGTGAATGGGAAGACATTACATACCAGATATACAGAATGGAGCTCTTGACGTCTCATGTCAACTTAAAGGTTCAGAGATGCATATCTTTTTGGACCAAATGGTGGTTATGGGTGTCCAGACACAGACCAGATTTGATTCCATAGGGGAGAAATAATAATGTATAGGGACCTGGGATTGCCATCAGAAAGAATCTAATAGATCTAGACTTCATAAATCTTTAGAATTCAGGATATGTAACCCCTGACTAATATCTAAAACGTGAAAAATGTCTTTCCTGCATATTATTTATTGTAATATGAACACCCAAATGCTGTCACTGGTTTTCTCTCTGTAAAACTGTGGAATAAAAATATTTAAAAAAAAAAAAAAAGGGGCGGCTCGTCGGCGCAGCGATTAGTTTCATTGCCGGCGCCAGGACCAGGTTCAGGAAATGGACTGGCCTGGAGATACCGGGGAGTAGGCTTGAGCGCCCCGCGACTGCTCGCTTCTTTCTCCGGGGAGGGAGGGACATGGCTTCGCTGTCTCGCTGCCTGGCGGAGGCCGAGAGCAGCAGCTAAGCGAGCCCCACTGCACTAGCGCAGGAACGCCGGCTTAGCCTAGACGCTCGTGGCACACCATGCCCCCGGGGAAAAAAACGGAAATCCAGGCCTCCTAGCCTACCGGATGATGGCTGCCGGCTCCCGCCGACTCGAGATGCCCTGACACCCCTGAATCCACCTCAGCAGCGCCCAGGGACTGATTGACTAGTGCGCTGACTCCCCCTCCTGGCGCCTTCCCCCTCGGAGAGGGACCCATCCATCGAAGGGATACGCCGGGCCACCCCTAGGTCGGCTGCGATCTGAGGTGAGAGGAAGGGGTCAGGCGGTCGGAGGAGGTATAAGCAGACGGAAGGAGGAGGCGGGCTGGGGGCAAGTAAGGCGCAAAAAAAAAAAAAAAAACATACAAGCCAATAACTCACCATTGCAGTAATTTCATCAAAAGACTGTAGGTACCCGACTATCTTCGACTTGTGCGCAGGCTCAACCCGGGCAAAACACCGGGACCTCTGGACAGCCAGCCTCTGCTCTTCCACAGGGAGGTCGTCAAACTCCCGCCCGGTGAAGGCCTTTCCGGTCACATCTTCATTCTCAGAGAAAATTCCGATCTTCCTGCAGATGGCGACAGCTGTGCCCTTGTTGTCTCCGGTGATCATGATGACGCGAATGCCAGCCTTGACGCACATCTGAAGCGAGGCGACTACCTCCTTCCTGGGAGGGTCCAGCATTCCCACACAGCCAACGAACGTCAAGTCAGTCTATAATGGAGAGGAAAGCAAAGTTGATCACACATCAGCAGAGCTTCAGCTTTAAGTAACAAGTCTTGAAGCAAACTGTTTTATTTATTTTTTTTGTAACAATTTACTGAACTTTTCTCCCCTGACCACTAGACACCGTTGGGAAATTTTACTTTGCTGACGACATTGGGAAACTCTGCCACTTTATAATGACTTTTCCTGGGAAGAGGCAAATTTTCAGAAGAAGTCATGGCGACAACGTTGCTGGCGAATTTGTGTGATGTCACCAGAAACAAATGTGACTTTGTCAGCCCAAAATTTTGTGATGTCAGCACTTTGTGAGTCTGGAAAATTTGGTGAACCAAAGTTTTCCAATTTCGCACATCTCTACTAGTCACCCAGGTGGCCCTGACCTCATCCTGACCCCCACTTGCAGCCCTGTCACCCACCTTCTCATGATGGTGGGGGGACACCATTGGGGTGGGATGAACCCCTCCAGGCAGAGCTGAAGCACAGTTTCTGAGATGAGTGCCTCCAACGATGATGCAGAACCTGTGGTGCAGGGGTGGCTTCATGCAGCTATGTCCATTTTTTTTTTTCTGTTCTTCTTCCCCTGTACCTCATGGGATCTCGAATGTGGGCTCATGGATGCACACACATAGAGAGATGTATATCAGTGCACATCCAAGCACATCTGTATCCCCCCGAACCCCTGTGCACCAGCTCCAGTGTGCACCACCACCTACGGTCACCCAGATGGCAGTACTGCAGTGGAGTCTGCGATCCCTCCCCGATGAGCATGATCACTGGGACGCTCATTCCTTCTCCCCGGCTACCCTCCAACAACTCTGGCTAGTTACCTGACTCAGGTCATCGCTGCCACAAGCTAGAAGATAATATTTTTAAGATTGTTTGTTATTATGTTCACCACCTGCCTTGACCCCAGTGTTTGGGGCAGCCAAGGCAGCACCACTGCTCCAGCCTGGAGGGCAAGTGAGCGGCTGCTTTCTCAACTGATACGAATGTCGCTCCGTGATCAACTGGCAGGAGTGGGCCCAATGCCAGGCAGACTGTGCCCCATCCCCAACCTAGTAACAAAATGCTTCCCCTGCAGAATGGGATTCAGACACTTGTAGAAGAATTTCAGGCACTGTCAATTTTCCACCACCGAGGAGGGGAGGGGGCAATACACCACAGGTTGGTGTTACAGGGAGTCAATGTCAACCAACATTAGCACTGGCAAGCATGTGCACATGTTTAGGGCCAGAAATTTGGTGTTAAATTGGTGTTACTGACGGAGTACCAAAATCTTAATTTTAGCATTCCGTCCAAAAAATCTGGTATACCACCTCAGACTAAACATAGTTTATCTGTGTGTTTACATGCATTGCAAATGGTAATTTTTCTCAAACCTGGTATTCAAAACAGAATACCAATAGACCAAAAGTGGTATTCCACCTTCAACTTTTTAGTATCCATGGAACACCAAGGGAATGTAAAATTCGAGCGTGTGTGTGCATGCCAGCATTATGCATGCGTCTCAGATGACAGCACACATGTCATAACATTGTCAACACAGTGTGATTAACAGGACTGAACAACCAGAGTGGATTAACAGTATCATTTGCCTCTAGGTCACTGGCTCGAATCTGGCCCGCATGTTGGTATTAAGACGGAAAAGGTTATTTTTTGTTGGCGGTCAGTGTGAAGTGAGTTCTGCTGCTCTCAAGTCATGTTAATAGTGGGCAGGTGTCCACATCTCGAAAACAATAGCGATTGGCCCACAGAGCAGATTTGCATAGAGTAAGTAAGAGGTGGAACCACTCAGTGCGCTACAAGATGGCACCACGGAGGAGTGTATTTGTTTAATATGAAGTAATGAAAAATTTATTATATTTGCAGAAAGTCTTATCGGGGCTTAGGCTTTGGTGGAAGGCGTATTACTTATTTCAGGAGTTGTCCTTTAAAGATGTGGGTAAATAAGCACACCTCATCCATCAAGTCATAATGTGGCACAAGAAAGCTGTACTTATCTCGCTAGGCAGTGATCAGGTTCAAATGGAATTATCTGTTGTCACTCTGTGGTTCCTGAAGAAAGCTCACCTCATACTTAATAAACTTGGTGGAGTCGGCCAGCTGTAAATCTTCCTTCCTTGGAGGGACATCACGGGTTGCCAAGGCAAGACACCGCAGCGTGTCTGAACCTGTTCCATAAGCTTTGATAACGGTCATAATGCTGTCTTTCAGCGCAGGATTCAGTGGAATCTTTGTGGTCCCCACACGGACATAGGTACAGCGCTCAATCACACTTTCGGGAGCACCCTAAACAGAACATATACAGTAGGAAAAAACATTAGACGTTACAGATTACTGAATTTTACATCTGGGCTCATTAATGGCATCAGTAACACAAACCATATATGGCAACCACTTGAGTCTCTGACTTAAAACAACAGTATCTAATAATTTTTATTAACTGCAGCTGAAACTAGCTCTTTAGAAAATACAGGTTACTCACCTGTAACAGGAGTTCTAGGAATGGTATATGTTGTTCATCCACACTGTCTGGCAGGTTCCTTGCCGCTTTAAATCTTGCCGGAAGGTCTTCAAGCTGGCTCCTCCCACCCACCCGGTTGGTAAAACTCTCGGCTCCGCCTCATGGCGCCAGATCTGGCCACTGGAAGCCAGGTTGTGCGTCCCGAGCCGGGGAGCGGGTGGGTCGTGTGGATGAACAGCTATCATCCCGTACAACTCCTGTTACAGGTGAAACTTTCTAGGACAAGGATATGTTGTTCATCCACACTGTCTGGCACACTCCTAGCAGTTTTCCAGGAGGAGGGAGGCAAGGCGCACACCCCCTACTTAGGAAATAATAACTGGAGAACCGAGGCCCCAAAACCAGCATCCCGGCGTGACTCAAGGTCGATGTGGTAGTGGGTGATGAAGGTGTGTGCTGACTTCCAGGTAGCAGCCCTGCAGATTTCCTGGATCGGGACGTCCATGGAAGCAGCCACCGATGCAGCAGTATGGTAGGTAGAATGAGCTCTTATCCCTCTGGAAGGCTCCATGCTCACCAACCTATAGCAGAGATCTATGCAGGAGGTGACCCACCTGCCTATCATCTGCTTGGCTGCAAGTCAGCCAGATGCAGCTTCAGCGTAGGTGACAAACAGCTGGCAAATCGCTCCCCGAACTTCAGCCGTCCGCTCCTTATAGTAAGCGAGCGCTCTTCTAGGGTCCAAAGTATGGAGCCTATATTCAGCCTCTGAGGTGTGACTGGGATAGAACACCGGCAGAGTCAACACCTGGTTAAGATGAAACTCCGACACCACCTTCGGAAGGAATTTCGGGTGGGGGCACAGGACAACCTTGTCCCTGTGGAAGACCAGATAAGGAGACTCAATGGAAAGCGCCTGGAGCTCTCCCATCCTTCTGGCTTACATGATAGCCACCAAGAAGGCGGTCTTCCACGACAGGTGAGAGATGTCACTACCTGTGCACCGGTTCGAATGGCTTGCCCATGAGCTTAGCCAATACCAGCAGTAGATCCCATGGAGGTGGAGGTTCTCGCACCGGAGGAGATATGTGATGAAGGCCTTTGAAAAAGCACCAGACCACCTTCTCCTGCGCCACCGACTGCTTCCCGGCCTGCGCCCGGTAAGCAGAGTTGGCTGCCAGGTGCACCTTAAGGGTCGTCGACTGAAGCCCTTGCTGAGAAAGGGACCACAGGTAGTCCAGAATGCTTGCCAAGGAACAGAAGGAGCCCAGGCCCTTGCCCTGACAACAAAGGGAGAATCTCTTTCATTTGAAGGCGTAGCATTTTCTGGTCGACTCCTTACGGGATGCCTCAACAACGCTGAGGACCTCGTCGGAAAGACCCAAGGCCTGGAACTCTAGCCGCTCAGGAACCAGGCTGTCAGGTGCAGGGATTGAAGGTCTGGATGGAATACCTTCCCCTGATTGACCGAGATCAGGTCCGGGCGGGCTGGTAGCCGCCTTGGGAGCCTGGAGCTGAGACTGAGGAGATCTGGATACCAGAACTGGCGGGGCCAGTCTGGGGCAACCAGAATCACCTGCGCCTTGTCCTTCCTCGCCTTAAGAAGCACCTTGTGGATCAAGGGAAATGGGGGAAAGGCATAGAAGAGGCCCAGGGTCCACGGCCTCGAGAGGCATCCCTCTGCAGTGAGCCCTGCTGAGGGAGGGCGGGCATGAAAACAGTCTCAGCTTCGCATTCTCCCTGGAGGCAAACAGGTCCACCTGAGGCATGCCCCAGTGGGAGAACAGATCTTGTACTACCTCCAGCAGGAGAGACCACTCGTGGGACGCAGCCCCTATCCGGCTTAGGGCATCGGACACAATGTTGGAGGCTCCTGCCACATGGATGGCAAGGAGATCCGCCTCCAGGCTGCGCACGAGTGACCAAATGCAGAGAGTTTCCCTGCATAGAGGTATGGAGCGCATCCCACCCTGGCGGTTTAGGTAGTACATGGTCGTGGTGTTGTCCGTCTGGACCTGAACCACTGACCCGATAAGCGGGCGAGGCGGTGAGGCTAGGCGAACCACTCAAGCTCCAGCAGGTTGACGTGGCATCGGGACTCCCGAGGGTACCCGAGGCCGTGCGCTCTGTGCTCCCCCAGATGGGCACCCCAACCCATCAGAGAGGCATTGGTCAACAGAGAGACCATCGGCTCGGGGCAGACAAACGGGATGCCCTCCTGCAGATGTGCTGGAACGGTCCACCACTGGAGAACGTTCCACATCCCCTGGGTCACTGTCACTAGCTGATCCAGGGGATCGAAGTGCTGTGACCATTGGCTGGCCAGCCCCCATTGAAGGGGACACAAGTACCAACGGGCCCAACGGATCACGCAGGTGCAGGCCGCCATGAGGCCCAGGAAGTCCCGGGCAGGGCGCAACTGCCCAACCTGAAATGACTGGGCAAAGGAGGAAAGAACCTCGGCCCTGTCTGCCGGGAGCTGTACTCTGCCTCGTAGAGAGTTGAGGTCTGCCCCGATGATTTGTATCACCTGCTTTGGCACGAGTTCCGACTTGGCATCGTTGATGAGGAGGCCAACCTGAGAGCAAACCTGGAGGACCAGATCTCTGGACCGCTCCACCTCCATTCTGGAGGAGGCTGCAATCAGTCAGTCGTCCAGGTAGGGGTATACCCGGACCCTTCGGCGCCGCAGGAATGCTGTCACCACTGCCATGCATTTGGTGAAGACCCTGGGAGCTAGGGAAAGGCCGAAGGGCATGGCCCGGAACTCGTAGAGGGATCCCTCTGCCCTGAAGCGGAGGAATCTCTGGTGGGACGGACAGATTGGGACGTGAAAGAACGTGTCCTGGAGGTCCAGAGAACAGAACCACACGCCTCGTTCCAAGGATGGGATTATCTGAGCCAGAGTGACCATCCTGAAGGTCTGAGACCTTAGGAACCTGTTCAGGTCTAAAATGGGGCGCCAGCCCCCCATCCGTTTCGGGACCAGGAAGCACCTGGACACAAACCCCGGGTCTGGTGGAGGATCCGCCACCTTCCCGATCACCTCTTTTTCGAAGAGCAGAGCGATGTCGGCTCGGCGAGTTGACAGAGAGGCTGCGGATCCCGTAGCCCCCCCCCAAGGGGCGACAGCTCAGAGGGGCAGGGCCTGCTCGAACTCCAGGGGCAGGCCCTTTCCTACCACCTCCAACACCCAGCGGTCTGTGGTGATAACGGACCAAGCAGAAAGAAGTGGCGGGCCGTCCCCCCAAGGGGGGAATGACGAGGCTGGGGGTGACACCCCTCAACCCGTCACTGGGCAGACTTGGAGGAGGGACCGGCCGAGGGACCTCCTGGGCCTTTTCCTCCCTGCTTCCTGTTAGAGGAAGCCGCAGGCTTGGCTTTGGGGTGCCAAGCGTGAGCCTGCAGGCCCTGATGCTGGTGCTGTTGGGCCAGATGTGCTGCAGGCGCAGAAGGGGCGAAAGGACTTATGTTGTTGGCGACGGCCCTTTTCCTTCTGGGCGGAGGTGACCGAGTCCACAGTAGCATTGGACTTTTCGATCCGCTGGAGGTGACCTTCCACTCCAGGGCTGAACAGGTCAGTCCCCAGGAAGGGGACATCTGCCAGTTTATGCTGGGTATCCGCCGTGAAGGTGGATATCCTTAGCCATGCTCTGCGGCGCATGGCCACTGCGGCCGCAACTGATCTGGCACAGGAGTCTCCACTGTCCAGAGCCGTTTGGAGCTGTTGTTTTGCCACCGCCCTTCCCTGGTCCCGTATCTGCTTGACCGTGGTCTGCAGATCGGCCGGGAGATGAGGGATCACCTCATCCAGGGAGCCCATGAGGGCGTGGGAGAAGTATGCCATCAGCACGGCCGAGCTGACCTGGCGTAGGCCAAGGGAGGATGCAGTGTACACCTTGCACCTCGCATAGTCCAGCCTTTTGGACTCCTTGTCGGGGGGCTTATCCACATCCCTAGCGTTCCCGGAACGCCGGTAAACGCAATCAGTGACCAACCCCTCAGCGGAGGGTGTTCTGAAAACGGACAAAGAGCGGTAGGGACCACATACTTCCTGGCAATCCTGGCGAGAAGCGCAGGAAAGAAGCCCGCGCTTAAAGCTCCAAGGCTGGGCCAGCAATGGCTTCAGCCACCGGAAAGGCCTCCGTGAGTGAATCCCCTCGGTCCAGTATCTCCGTCAGGGGATACTTGGCCCGCTTGGATACGGGCTCGAGCTGCATCCTGGTGGACTCCGAGATGAGCTGAAGCAGACCCATAAAGGACGATGGGCTCTCGTCCATCGACTGCCCCCCCTCCAGAGGACTCCAGGTCAAGGGGCCTGGAAAACAGGGAAGAGTCATCGGCAGACTCAGAGGAGTTCGCGAAGAGCTGCCTGGGGCCTGAGCCACCCTCCACCTGCCGAGGACAGTCGGGAGTGAGGGTGACTGACAATCTGTGGGGCAGACCCTGACCCGACCGAGAGTCCTTGGTTGGCGCCCCCGATTTCGGTTGTGGAGGCGGAGGTTCCACCACAATCGGTGGGGCAGCTGGTTTCAGCCGAACAACTGAGCCAGGCCTGGGCACCTCGACTACAGCGAGGGGTTGTTTTGGCCGTTCAGGTGACAGCCACTTGATGGCCGGGGAAGGAGACGGCATCTGCTTGTTCCCGGACAGAAGTAACTGCTGCCACATTAGGTCCTCGTAGCGTCGACGCAATTTTCACCGAAGCCTCTCCTCTTCCGAGGAGAAAGACGAGGACAAGCGACGCCGCCGCTTACTTCGGTGCCGAGACCGAGACCGCTGATGTCGGTGGGATTGGCTGGACCGAGACGAGGTCTGAGACCGAGACCCTCGGTGTTTCTGAGGACGGGTCTAGAAAGGGGCAGGGGACACTCGTTCTTCCCTCAGCTCGGAAGCCTTGACCGGGGACTCCGGCACGGGAGGCACAGGCAAGTCCTCGGTCTCCACCGGGGGAACCGGTGAAGAGGGGTTGTCGGCTTCACCAGTCGACAGCCCGTCCGACGGGTAGAGAAGAATCTCGACTGCGTCGACGGGTATCTCGGCCGGCTGACCTGACGGGGACACCATGAAGCCAGCAGCCTTAGCCGCAACCACGACCGAAGTCGAGTGTCAACTATCCGGGGAAGGGGACCTCTCCCGCTCCCACGAACGCCGACGGTGGGACTTATCTTTTGAGTCCTTCTTTTTAGACCAAGAAGAATGTCCCGATGGCCCATCTCCCTTCGTGGAGAGGGATTGGCAAAGCTCCTTAAAAGAAGTTGTGTAGGAGGACCCCAGAGAGGGGGATAAATGCCGCGACTGAGGAAGATGAAGATGCGGCCTGGGCCGCCTCCTCCTCGAGGGCGATCATCTGCTCGAGTTGCTCAGCCGAGCCAGCCGCCGCAGACACCGCCTAATGGGCCTCCTTTGACTTCACTGGCTGGTAGCGCTTCTCGGGGCGCCCAAGCTGTAACTGGGCAGGACGCTGGCCGAAAACAAACGGCATAACTCGCAGGCCTGCGGGCCACGATCTAGGCCGAGGCAGTAGACGCACGTGGAATGCGGATCCGTCCTGGACATTTTCTGCCCCCATGGGCACCGACGAAAACCGGGAGTCGATTTGTCCATCGCAGCAGCGAGGGAGTAATTTGACCGAAGTCTTGAAAACTTAAGAATTTGTTTTGGGCAAACCGAAGAATTAGGATCCAGTCTATACGCAAAGTGTTAAGGAGGGAACCTGAGCTTCCAAGCGGTAAGGAAGATCTGGCGTCATGGGGCGGAGCTGAGAGTTTTACCACCCGGGTGGGTGGGAGGAGCCAGCTTGAAGACCTTCCGGCAAGATTTAAAGCGGCAAGGAACCTGCCAGACAGTGTGGATGAACAACATATCCATGTCCCTAGAAATGATTTTTCATTGTACTGCTGCTTTCAATTTTCAGTTTTCCTGTCTAAAGTTTAAAGCACATCTTGGAGGTCTGTGTAAGAAGCGTCTAAAGAAATCATTAACCTGCCCCAGCTGACCTCACTGCTTTAGTTTGTGACATCACAGTGCTTATCATGGAGACAAACTGTGATGTCACAGACAACTGTGAGGTCGGTTGGGAACAGAGTCTTTTTTTAAAGGTAAAACGAAATACGTACCATATCTGAAATATTTAGTAGATTAATAACAGGAAAAAGGCAAAAAAAAAAAAAAAAAAAAAGATTTGAAACCACTAAAGTAGAACCACATTTTATTTTAGCACAGACTTGCTCTTTTCACATCTTCCAGTTTCACTTGCTGGTAACACTGTCCAATTATACCAGAATTCAAGAATGAATTTTTTTAACAGTTTTATTTTACCATTTTTTTTTAACAAGCTACATACAGTGCGTAATAAAGCCCTTTGACAAGTGTGACCCAGATGAACAAGTTACTCACCTGTAACAGTTGTTCTAGGAGTGGTATATGTTGTTCATCCACACTCTCTGGAATGTCCCTTTCCCCTTTAAATTCACCGGAAAGTCTTCAAGTTGGCTCCTCCCACCCACCCGGGTGATAAATACCTCGGCTCCGCCCCATGACACCAGATCTTAGCCCGCTGGAAGCAAGGTGGTGCGCCTAAAGCCAAGGAGGTCAGGTGGGTGCGTGTGGATGAACAACATATACCACTCCTCGAACTACTGTTACAGGTGAGTAACCTGTTCTTCTAGGAGCATGGATACGTTGTTCACCCACACTCTCTGGCAGACTCCAAGCAGTTCCCCGGGAGGAGGGAGGCAAGGTGCACACCCCCTATTTAGGAAACAGAAATTGGGAGAACCGAGGCCCCAAAACCAGCGTCCCGGCGTGACTCAAGGTCGATATGGTAATGGGTAATAAAGGTGTTTGTTGACTTCCAGGTAGCAGCCCAGCAGATTTCCTGGATAGGGATGTCCCTGGAAGCAGCCACCGATGCAGCATTATGGGGGGTAGAATGAGCTCTTATCCCTCTGGGAGGCTCCTTGCCCGCCATCTCATAGCACAGACCTATGCATGATGTAATCCATCTCGCAATAGTCCATTTAGCTGCAGGCCTTCCAGAAGCAGCTTCAGCATAGGTGACAAACAGCTGGCGAACCTCTCCCCGGATTTCCACCGTCCTTTCCTTATAATAGGAAAGCGCATGTCTCAGGTCCAGAGTATGGAGCCTGTACTCGGCGTCCGAGGTGTAATTAGGGTAGTATACAGGCAGAGTCAACACCTGGTTAAGGTGAAACTCTGACACCACCTTCGGAAGGAATTTCGGGTGGTGGCGCAGGACAACTTTGTCCCTGTGAAAGACCAGATAAGGGGAGTCTACCGACAGCGCTTGGAGTTTCCCTGTCCTCCTGGCTGACGTGATAGCCACCAAGAAGGCCGTCTTCGACGGCAAGTGAGAGAGCTCACACTTGTGCATGGGTTCGAATGGCTTGCCCATGAGCTTTGCCAAAACCAGCAAGAGATCCCACGGAGGTGGAGGTTCACGCACCAGAGGAGATATGTGATCCAGGCCTATGAAAAAGCACCCGACCACTGTCTCCTGTGCCAATGTCGGCTGACTGGCCCATGCCCGGTAAGCAGAAATGGCTGCCAGGTGCACCCTAAGGGTCGATGACCAAAGACCCCCTTTGGAGAGAGACCAAAGGTAGTCTAAAATGTTAGCCACAGAGCAGGATAAGGGGTCCAGACTCTTACCCTGACACCAAATGGAAAACCTTTTCCATTTGAAGGCGTAACATTTTCTGTTCGATTCCTTACGAGATGCCTCCACCACAGTGTAGACATCCTCAGAAAGACCCAGAGCCTGGAACTCTAGCCGCTCAGGTACCAAGATGTGAGGTGCAGGGATTGAAGATCCGGATGGAATACCTTCCCCTGATTCAATGATATCAGGTCCGGGCGCGTACAAAGCCGCTCTGGGGCCCTGCAGCTGAGGCTGAGAAGATCTGGATACCAGAATTAAGTGGCCAATCGCGCCACTAGAATCACCTTCGCCTTGTCCCTCTTCACCTTGAGAAGCACCTTGTGGATCAAGGGAAATGGAGGGAAGGCGTAGAGAAGGCCTGGGGTCCACGGCCCCATGATGGCATCCCCCTGCAGCGAGCCCTGCTGAGGGGGGGCGGGCATGGTACAGTCTCAGCTTGGTGTTCTCCCTGGAGGCAAACAGGTCCACCAATGGTTTGCCCCAATGGGAGAACAGATTGTAAGCTACCTCTGGATAGAGAGACCACTTGTGGGATGTCTGGACTATGCGGCTGAGAGCATCTGACAGTTGGTTCGAGACTCCTGCCACATGGATGGCAAGGAGATCCGCCTCCAACCGGCTGACGAGGGTCCAGATTCGGGAGCGCCTCCTTGTATAGCAGACGGGAGTGCGTACTGCCCTGTTTGTTGAGGTAGTACATGGTCATGGTATTGTCCGTCTGGACTTGAACCACTTGACCCTGGAGCTGAGGAGCGAAACCTGACAGGGCCAGTCTGACTGCTCTGAGCTCCAACAGGTTGATGTGGCATCGGGACTCCTCGGGGGTCCAGAACCCGTGGGCCCTGTTGTCCCCCATGTGGGCTCCCCAGCCCATGAGAGAGGGATCGGTCGTCAGGATCGTCGGCTAGGGGCGGACAAATGGGATCCCTTCCTGCAATTGGTCTGGGATGGTCCACCACTGGAGAGCGTCCCACATCTTCTGGGTTACAGTGATCAGCTGGTCAAAGTGACCACAGCGCTGAGTCCACTGGGCGGCCAGCTCCCATTGAAGGGGGCGCATGTGCCACCTGGCCTAATGGACCACTGAGGTGTACGCCACCATGTAGCCCAGAAGGCACAGAAAGTCCCGAGCAGGGCGCAAGTGCCCAACCAGAAATGATTGGGCAAAGGAGGAGAGAACCTCCACCCTGTCCGCTGGGAGCTGAGCTCTGACTTGACGAGAGTCGAGCTCTGTCCCGATAAAGACCATCACCTGAGAGGGCATGAGTTCCGACTTGGCCTTGTTGATCAGGAGGCCTAGTTGGGAGCAGGTTCGGAGGGCCAGATCCCTGGACCTCTCCACCTCCTGAAGGGAGGAACCCGCCAGGAGCCAGTCGTCGAGATAGAGGTATGTCCGAACTCCTCAATGCCGAAGATGGGCTGCCACCACTGCAATGCACTTGGTGAAGACTCGAGGGGCCAATGACAGGCCGAATGGCATGGCTCGTAACTCATACAGGGTCCCTTCAACCCTGAAGCGGAGGAACCGCTGGTGGGATGGACGGATTGGGACATGAAAGAATGCGTCCTGTAGATCCAGAGAACAGAACCACGTTTCACTCCAGAGATGGTATGATCTGGTTCACAGTTATCATCCGGAAGGTGCGAGACCTGAGATATTGATTCAGATTGTGGAGATCTAGGATGGGGCGCCAGCCCTCTGTCCGCTTGGGCACCAGAAAGTACCTGGACGCGAAGCCTGGGTCTGTAGGAGGATCCAGCACTGGAGCTATCGCCTCCATGCGGAGGACCTGAGCAATGTCGTCCCGAAGGGCCGACTGAGTGTGAGCTGAGATCCTTTCTTTCCGAGGGGCGTGGGCTCGGCTGGGAGGATACTGCTCGAATTCTAGAGACAGTCCCTGGCCGACCACCTCCAGAACCCACCTGTCCAAAGTGATACTGGACCAGGCGGAAAGAAAGTGGCGGAGTCGGCCCCCCACGGGAGGACCCAGAGCTGGCGTGACAGGTGTAGGAGTGGCAACTCCTGACCTGTCACTGAGCAGGCTTAGAGGAGGAGGAGGCTCCTGGACCGGCACCTCGGTCAACTTTACAGGGCTGTTGAGGACGCTTCTTGGGTCTGGGGCACCAAGCTTGAGCGTGCTGCTGCTGACCTCCTTGACAGGAGGGCTGTCTAACCGCAGGGGAAGAGTGCCGGAACGGCTTCTTCTTGCGCTTCTGCTGGTTCTTGCCTGAAGAACCCTTTGCAGAGGTAGCATCCAAGGTGGCATTGGACTGCTCTATACGCTGGAGGTGACCTGCCACTCCCGGACTGAAGAGGTCGGTGCCAAGGAAGGGCACGTCAGCTAACTTGTGCTGAGTATCCACCGGGAAGGAGGATAACCTCAGCCAGGCCCTGCGGCGAGTGGCCACCGCGGCTGCTAAGGAGCGGGCACAGGAATCTCCAATATCCAGGGCTGTCTGGAGTTGCTGTTTGGCAACAGCACGGCCCTGGTCGCGGACCTCCTTAACCGTGGTCTGCATGTCCACTGGGAGATGAGGGAGGACTTCATCTAGTGACCCCAGAAGGGCATGAGCGAAGTGTGCCATGATCACAGCCGAGCTGGTCTGACAAAGGCCCAAAGGATGAGGCCGCATAAACCTTAAACTCGCTAGGGACTCCATGGGTACCATATACTTGCGGGCCATGCAGGCAGACAGAGCTGGGCAAGAGGCAGGGCGTTGTCATAGCTCAAGGGCTGGGTCAACAATGGCTTCAGCCACTGGAAAGGCCTCCGTCGGGGCATCCCCCCTCTTGAGAATATCCGTGAAGAGGTACTCCACCTTCTTTTGGATGGGCTCCAAGGGCATTCCAGTACATTCTGAAATGAGGAAGGACCTTCCTCCAAGCCTGCCATTGATGACTCGTCATCCCCCAGATGTGAATGCAGACCAGTGGCATCTGAGTCCGAAGAATCGGGATATAAAGGTCTTCCACCTATGTCTCCCTCGACATGCCAAGGGTGATCGGGGACCACCGTAATGGACAGACGACGGGGATGGCTGGTGTCTGTCCTATCCTCTTTCGAGGGAGCCCCTCCCTGAGGCTGCTTAGGTAGTGGTTCCACCAAAATCGGTGGGCAGACCGAAACAGGCCGAGCTGGAATGCGTACCAGTCCTACGGGCGAAGGAACTGGATTCTTCGGTTCCGGAGGGACTGGCGTCGTCCTAAGAGGCTGAGGCCAAGTAATGGCCGGTGGTGCCGGCAGAGCCAGCTTCTTGACCGGTCAGAATCAGCTGTTGCCACATGAGATGCTCATAACGTCGACGGAGTTTCCGTCAAAGTCACTCCTCGTCCGAGGAGGAGGATAAGGATCAGTGGCGCCACCTCTTTCTAGAGTGCTTGTGACCTTTCTTCGGTTTTTCGACTGAAGGGGGTCCTGGTCGTCGATCGAGACCGGTGGGGTCGGCTGGTTCGATTGGGAGAAGCCAGAGTCGATAAGAACCGAGGTTCCGGCACCTTTCCCTTGATCGGGATACCCGAGGGCTGGGTTTCCTCGTCGGGGAGCGAAGGAAAGGATGGGTGTCCTCTCCAAGGAGTTGGCAACAACGGCTCGATTGGGTCAAGAGAAATCTCCTCGGCCTCAGTGCCTTGGCCTGATGGAAGGTCCGAGAAGCCGGTGGCCGAGGAAGCAATCTCGACCGAGGTCAAGACCGCAAGATCCTGGGAATTGGACCGCTCTCGGTCCCAGGAACGTCGTCTTCGGGCAGAAGAAGATTTAGGGTCCTTGTACCTCTTCTTAGGGGGGAGGACTGCGAGCCCGAGGGCGCCTCACCCTTGGTGGGGAAAGACTGGCACAGCTCCCGAAAGGACCCAGTGAAGGTGGAACCCAGGTTAAGCGGGATGAAAAAACTTCGGCTGGCCGAAGCTTGAGCAGCTTCTTCTTCAAAAGCCGCCATCTGGTCGAGCTGATTGGCAGATCCTGCGGCCGCGGAAACCGCCCACCTGCCCTCCTTCAATTTCACCGGTGGGTTGCGAAGCTCCGGTCTCCCTAGTTTTAGGCGCGCCTTGTGGTCGTCCAGGACATTGGGATGGAAGGCCAGACAAATGGTGCAAGAAGTGGTGTCATGCACGACACCCAAGCAATAGACACACGAGAGGTGGGGATCGGTGCGCGACATTTTCTGTCCGCAGGAACACTGGTGAAATCCGGGGGGACGGCTTGTCCTCCATGTCTGATGTGCTCGGATCGGAATCATAAACTCTGATGAGTTTTAAAGAAAGCGATTGCAGTGAAAACAGTCGTTGAGAATTCAGGGCCTACGAACTGCAGAAGCAGCATGAGAGAACTTGAATCTTCCAGCAGAAAGGAAGATCTGGTGTCATGGGGCAGAGCCAAGGTATTTATCACCTAGTTGGGTGGGAGGAGCCAGCTTGAAGACTTTCCGGTGTATTTAAAGGGGAAAGGGACATGCCAGAGAGTGTGGATGAACAACATTTCCATGCTCCTAGAAACACAATTTCAAAATTGCATACATTATAACCACAAGCAATACAGAGTAACCCCCTGTATTTGGACCATCCTGTCAGCACTGTGTCTTGCTGTGCATTGGCCTTGGAACCTGGACTTGGGCTATGTGTCCAGTCAGGGCACCATGGTGCTGTGTAAAACAGTATTCGTGCCACTGAACAGTTGGGTTTCTACACTGAGCAAATGCCTGCTTTGCTATCATGGTTTATGCAACTTTCATGCTTGTGTAACACTGTCACCAGAAGATGTGGGTTGCCGTTTCAATAAACTCTTGCCCCGCAGCAGAAAAGTCAGGGGACACGCACTCAGCCAGTAATTTGGTTGGACTGGATTCCACCAGGTAGGAGCCCAAGCAGATTCTGATGGGCACTTGCCTACCCTGCAATGTTCCAGCGCGAAGGAAGCAAACCAGTGTGGTCCTGTGTGCTGGTCTGCAAGCAGGGCACTCCAGGACTGACAGCAGCTTTTATAAAGAGATGCCCTCTCGAAGGGAAATACAAAAGGACCTTATGCATTATGCCAAGGGGGGGGGGGGGTCGAGCATCTGCGAATAATGGGCAAAGGAACCTGCAGCTCAGTCCACCAATGTTGTGTAAGACAGCAAGGGACCCAGGTCAGTTCAGCTTTCATCAGTTACAGCTGTAGCTGAATGCAACCTGCAACAAGGGGAAACAGAATATCGGTCCGACTCAGCAACAAAACTGCAAGTACACTTTCTGCATGCGAACCAGTAGTCATGCTATTCATAATTGTGGATACAAGGCAAGAAAGAGTAAGTTAACTGGCAAGGGCTAGCCACTCTCACATGGACCAGTTTTCCTGGAATGATTCTGACTGTTTACTGCACAGACCAGTTTCATCCCTTAGTATGACATCTGACAGCTCTTAATGCAGTGGCAGATCCCCCTTAGGAGCAGAAGTTCAGTCCCCAAATTCAGAGACAGTTTCACAAGAGTTAAAGTGAGTGTTGTGAGCAGTGAACACAGTTAACCAAGTGAGTGTGCCATTCCTGCCAGCCCCTGGCTACCGCATGAGGGGCCCTCAAATCACCAACTGATGATCGGTCTATTGCCAGTGCCCCACTTTTGCCAATATTTGGTGTGTGGTGAGTGCCGTGACCCCTTTGCCTAAACCATCGATGATAACTTCTGGAAGCCTAGCAGAGTCATCAGCCACAGGTGACTGCCACACCAGCTATGCAATAGTCTTGTACATGTTTCCTGGTTGGAGGAATGTTGATACTCAGGCCAGGCCAGTCTGCAGGGAAATTAGGTTAATCACAGTTTTAAGTTTGCCATCGGGCTTAGTTTGGAATACAGTTTTGTGATTACCTTCCATTATTTCAATTATAACTCACTCAGGAGTGCGGTTGAGTATTTACTGTAAAATGCACCATCACATCCCAGGCAGCACAGATATCTGGGTTACTATGGACTAACCCTGGGTACCCAGACAGCGTTGTAGCAGAGGAAATGCTCTGCTACATTCACCTGCGCAAGGAACGTCTTGCTACAAGAAACGACATTTCAGGAGGTGTGTCACTGCCGAGCCAATTGCAGCTGAAGCTCACAGGGGCTCGGCAGTGCAGACCAACGAGCAGCCACACTGGTGAAGACACTACTCAGTATTTGTTGGGCAGAAACTCTGTGTACTTGAAAGAAATCAGCCGCTTCTATCAAATAGCGGCTTTCTCCTGTCATTTACATGACACGACCCAGCAAAAGGCTGAACGGAGTCACGCCAGAACTTGCCATTGATTGAGCCGTGGTGTGGCTTCTACTGTGTGGCACCCGCTGCTCTCGCTGCTTTCTCCTCGTTGCCTGCTACTCGTCTTCTGGTACTGTGGGGTTGGTAACAGGAAACCTGCTATGTGTCCTGCCAGGAGATGTCTCCTGTTGGCGAGGAGTCCCCCATTCCCATCCCCCCCCCCCCAAGACATGTCAGATTGTGGCAATGTGGTGCCGTTTCACCTCTGACTCTTCCCACCCACGCACGGATCTCGCACACTGGACATTTTAGTGATCACCGGTCGGCCGAAAAAAGTGATGCTGTGCATTTTATTTATTTTTTCTCTCTGCTGTTCTGTCATGTAGCAGCCCCGCTCCCGGACAACTCCCTCCTGACTCTGCGGTGCCCGTCATGGGCTCAGCGACTGCGGCAGTCAGTCATAGAAATGGCAACCCTGATCTTGGTCAGTGAACAATGCAGGCACCATAGATTGTGACAGAAACGGAAGGTTTTATGGACAGGCAGAGAGAGACACAGCGGTTAACTGAAACATGCCGCAGTGTGTCTCTCTGTCTTTCTCCAAACCAACACACTGCAGCGCAGTGACAGCATCTGAGGAACGGCGATCGCATTTGCCCCCTGTCTACAGCCCCACGGTGAACTGCTCCTGTCTCACTTGAGCCATCTCCCTCCTCCCGTACGGACACAGAAGCACAGTACAATGCACTGCGGACAAGACCGGTGATGGCGCTTCCTCCCTACCTCTGTCTCCTAGTGAAGACTTGCTACTGTTTTGCTGCCATAATCAATGGTGTTTGCAGTAAGGGACTGTGTCTCCCTGACTGTGGATGCCCAAGTGGGGCCAGGGGTGGGACTGCACACAGAGACATGGATATGTGTCTAATGATCATGGCACAATGGCAGCAGGGCATCTTCCTTTCCACAGTGGTACAATGAGAGACAAAGACAGAGGCATGTAGTGTGTGCAGGCATGTTTCTCTACTGTGTTCCTCTGTTGCCAGGTCCTTGAGCCACTCCCCCCCCCAAACGATGTTCACAGAGGGAGAATTTGTCAGTGGTGGATGGAGGTGGGCTGGCATGGAAAGAAGTGCTAGGAGACCACAACTCGCAGAAACGCTATGTGACTGCAATGGGAGTGCCAATACGTGAAAGACCCCCAGAAACTGCGCTCCCCGTGGTACGTTTTCTGGGTGCAGGTACTGGGATCGGCAAACGGTGTTACTGTCAGAGTGATGGGGGGGGGGAGAGAGAGAGACACACACACACACAAGCGGACCATCACACCTTGGTGACCGGGTGAGCAAGAAAACTTCATGGTGAGTAAGCGCCAATTACCAGCATTAGTCATCCTTACACACCCCCATTAACAGCACACCCTTTACCTGTAAGTGAACGTTCAGCACTGACAAATGCTTATTTCACTTTGGGGACACACTGCTTGAAGCTTGAGGCGATAGTGTGGCAGCCTGACAGTACAGCCAGGTCCACGGCACTGGTTTGGGTGTGAGAGATATATACTTACTACTGTGCATGCTGACAGTCAGCGTTCCTTACCCCACTTTATTCCACCCTCAGGGACATGCTGTCAGTGAACGCTCTTATTTGCACTGCCTATGTCAATATCAGTCATTAGCTGGGTGTTCGGAACTGCACTGCATAAAGGAAGAAATTGTGTCGAGTACGGTCACGGAAAAGGTGTCCTGAAGTGTGGAGGTGGGTTGGTACTGTATTTCAGAAGGGGGTATTGATTCATTACCAGGCACATGGTTCCTTCCCTGGGTGGAGCCACTGTGGTCTTATTTCGGTTAGTTATCAGTATTCCACACTGCCATCATTAAGGAATGTAATGACCAAGGACTCAACCTTGTCTGGAAGCTAGCCCTCAGTGAAGAGTTAGTCACTACCTGGCACGTGCAGCGATATGGTGGAAATACAGGTTACTCACCTGTAACAGGAGTTCTAGGAATGGTATATGTGGTTCATCCACACTATCTGGCAGGTTCCTTGCCGCTTTAAATCTTGCCGGAAGGTCTTCAAGCTAGCTCCTCCCACCCACCCGGGTGGTAAAACTCTCGGCTCCGCCCCATGACGCCAGATCTGGCCCGCTGGAAGCTCAGGTTGTGCGTCGAAGCCGGGGAGGTCGGGTGGGTTCGTGTGGATGAACAACATATACCATTCCTAGAACTCCTGTTACAGGTGAGTAACCTGTATTTCTAGGGACATGGATATGTTGTTCATCCCACCCTCTAACGAACTCCTAGCAGTTCTCCGGGAGGAGGAGGCAAGCGCACACCCCTAATACTTACTTAGGAACAAAGATTGGAGAACGAGGCCCCAAAACCAGCATCCGGCGTGACTCAAAGTCGATGTGGTAGTGGAAATAAAGGTGTGTGCTGACTTCCAGGTAGCAGCCCTGCAGATCTCCTGGATAGGGACATCCCTGGAAGCAGCCACCGATGCAGCAGTATGGCGGGTAGAATGAGCTCTTATCCCTCTGGGAGGCTCCATGCCCGCTAACTCATAGCAGATTTATGCAGGAGGTGACCCATCTGCCTATCGTCCGCTTGGCTGCAGGTCTGCCAGGTGCGCTTCAGCGTGGGTGACAAACAGCTGGCGAACCTCTCCCAATTTCAGCCGTGCGCTCCTTATAATAGCGGCGCCCTTCTAGGGTCCAGAGTATGGAGCCTATATTAAGACCTCGAGGTGTGATTGGGGTGGGAACACCGGCAGAGTCAGTACCTGTTAAGGTGAAACTCCGACACCACCTTGCGAAGGAATTTCGGGTGGGGGCGTAGGACAACCTTGTCCCTGTGGAAGACCAGGTAAGGAGACTCGATGCTCAGCGCCTGGAGTTCTCCCATCCTTCTGGCTGACGTGATAGCCACCAAGAAGGCGGTTTTCCACGACAGGTGGGGGAGACCACACCTGTGCATTGGTTCGAATGGCTTGCCCATGAGCTTTGCCAGTACCAGCAGTAAATCCCACGGAGGTGGGGGTTCCCGCACTGGAGGGGAAATGTGATCAAGGCCTTTGAAAAAGCGCCCGACCACTTTTTCCTGCGCCACTGACTGCTGACCGGCCCGCGCCCGGTAAGCAGAAATGGCTGCCAGGTGCACCTTAAGGGTCGTCGACCTAAGCCCTTGACTAGATAGGGACCATAGATAGTCCAAAATGCTCGCCACAGGACACGAGAAAGGGTCCAACCCTTTTTCCCCGACACCAAATGGAGAACCTCTTCCATTTGAAGGCATAGCATTTTCTGGTCGACTCCTTACGGGACGCCTCAACGACGTTGAGGACCTCGTCGGAAAGACCCAAGGCCTGGAACTCTAGCCGCTCAGGAACCAGGCCGTCAGGTGCAGGGATTGAAGGTCCGGATGGAACACCTTCCCCTGATTGACTGAGAGCAGGTCCGGGCGAGCTGGAAGCTGCCGCGGAGTCCTGGAGCTGAGACTGAGGAGATCTGGTACCAGAAGCTGGCGAGGCCAGTCTGGGGCTATCAGAATCACCTGCGCCTTGTCCCTCCTCACTTTCAGCAGGACCCTGTGAATCAGGGGAACAGGGGGAAAGGCTTAAAAGAGGCCCGGGGTCCACAGCCTCGAAAGGCATCCCCCTGCAGCGAGCCCTGCTGAGGGGGGCGGGCATGAAACAGCTTCAGCTTCGCGTTCTCCCTGGAGGCAAACAGATCCACCAGAGGTGTGCCCCAGCGGGAGAACAGGTCTTGTACTATCTCCGGCAGGAGAGACCACTCGTGCGATGCAGCCCCTATCCGGCTCAGGGCATCGGCCAGGGTGTTGGAGGCTCCTGCCACATGAATGGCCAGGAGATCCGCCTCCAGGCTGCGCACTAGTGACCAGATGCGGAGAGCTTCCTTGCATAGAGGCAAGGAGCGCGTCCCGCCCTGGCGGTTTAGATAGTACATGGTCGTGGTATTGTCCGTCTGGACTCGGACCACTTGACCCCGGAGAAACGGAGCAAAGGCGGTGAGAGCTAGGCGGACCGCACGGAGCTCCAGCAGGTTGATATGGCATCGGGACTCCCGCGGGGACCAGAGGCCGTGCGCTCGGTGTTCCCCCAGATGGGCACCCCAACCCATCAAAGAGGCGTCGGTCGATAGAGAGACCGTCGGCTCGAGGCGGACAAACGGGATACCCTCCTGCAGATGGGACGGAACGGTCCACCACTGGAGAGCGTTCCACATCTCCTGGGTCGTCCACACAGCTGGTCCAGAGGGTGCAACGCTGTGACCACTGGCCGGCCAGACCCACTGGAGGGCGCATGTGCCAGCGTGCCCAGCGGTCTGGTACAGGCGCCATAGACCCAGGAGTCATGGGAAGTCCCGGGCAGGCGCGACTGCCCAACCAGAAATGATTGGGCAAGGAGGTAAGAACCTCAGCCCTGTCCGCGGGAGCCATGCTCTGGCTGAAGAGAGTCGAGCTCTGCCCGATGAAGGATATCACCTGCTTGACTCGAGTTCCGACTCGGCCTCATTAACCAGGAGGTCCAGTTGAGAGCAAACCGGAGGCCAGATTTCTGGACGCTCCACCTCCAACCTGGAGGGCTGCTATCAGCAATCGTCCAGGTAAGGTACACCGGACCCCTCGGCGCCCAGGAAAGCTGTCCACCGCTGCAATGCATTTGGTGAAGACCCTGGGAGCTGAAGAAGGCCGAAGGGCATGGCCTGGAACTCGAAGAGGATCCTCCGCTCTGAGGCGGAGGAATCTCTAATGAGGACGACGGATAGGGACGTGAAAGAACGCGTCCTGGAAGTCCAGAGAACAGAACCACATGCCGTGTTCCAGAGATGGTATTATCTGAGCCAGAGTGACCATTCTGAAGGTTCGAGACCTTAGGAACTTGTTCAGGTCGTGTAGGTCTAAGATGGGGCCCAGCCCCGTCCGTTCGGGACCAGGAAGTACCTGGACACGAACCCTGGTTCTGGTGAAGGGTCCTCTATCTCTTTTATCACCCTTTTCTGAAGGAGGAGGGCGATGTCGGCTCGACGAGCCTGTAGAGATTCTGGGGACCCCAAATCCCCCCACGGGGCGACGGCTCTGAAGGGTGGAGCCTGCTCGAATTCCAGAGGCAGGCCTCTTCCCACCACCTCCAAAACCCACCTGTCCGTGGTAACAGCGGACCAGGCGGAAAGGAAGTGTCGGAGCCGTCCCCCCACGGGGGGAACCAGGGGCGAGGTGACGGGGATGGGGGTGACACCCCTCAGCCCGTCACTTAGCAGGCTTGGAGGAAGGACCGGCCTGGGGACCACCAGGGCCTTTTCCTCCTTGCTTCCTATTAGAGGAAGCCGATGGCTTGGGCTTGGAATACCAAGGTCTAGCCTGCTGGCCCTGACGCTGTTGTTGGGCCGGGCGTGCGGCGGGAGTAGAGGGACGAAAGGGCTTAGACTGGGGCTTATGACCCTTGTCCCTCTGTGCGGACGAGACCGAATCCAAGGTGGCATTGGATTTTTCGATCCTCTGGAGGTGGCCTTCCACTCCAGGGCCGAACAGGTCTGTTCCCAGGAAAGGAACGTCCGCAAGCTTGTGCTGGGTATCCGCGGTAAAGGTGGATATTCGCAGCCACACCCGCCGACGCATGGCCACAGCGGCCGCCACTGACCGGGCACATGAGTCTCCTATATCCAGAGCAGTCTGGAGCTGTTGTTTGGCTACTGCCCTGCCCTGATCCCGCACCTGCTTGACCGTAGTCTGCAGGTCAGCGGGAAGATGAGGGACCGCCTCATCCAGGGAACCCAACAGGGCATGGGAGAAATGTGCCATGAGGACGGCCGAACTGGCCTGACGAAGGCCGAGAGAAGAGGCAGCATACACTTTCCGCCCCGAGTAGTCCAATTTCTTGGACTCTTTGTCGGGCGGTTTGTCCACGTCCCTGGCATTACCGGCACGCCGGAAAACACTGTCCATGACCAGCCCTTCAGCCGAGGGGTGTTCAGAAAACCCGGACAGAGAGCCAGTAGGGACCGCATACTTCCTGGCCATCCTGGCCGAAGGCGCAGGACAGGAAGCCGGACGCTGCCAAAGTTCCAGGGCCGGCCCGACAATGGCTTCGGCCACTGGAAAGGCCTCCGTGGGAGAATCCCCTCGGTCCAGAATCTCGGTGAGGGGATATCTGGCCCGTTTGGATACGGGTTCAAGCTTCATCCCAGTGGATTCTGAGATGAGCCTAAGAAGTCCTAGGAAGGACGAAGGGCTATCGTCCACTGACTGCCCCCCAGAGGACTCCAAGTCAAAACGCTTGGAGAACAGGGAGGAGTCATCCGACTCCGACGAGTTGTCGAATAGCTGCCTGGAGCCTGAGCCACCCTCCACTTGCCGAGGCTTGTCAGGCGTGAGAGTGACCGACAGCCTACGGGGAAGGCCTTGGGCCAACCGCGATTCTTTCGTCGGAGCCCCAGCTGTCGGCTGAGGTGGAGGCAGTTCCACCACAATTGGTGGGGCAGCCGGAATAGGTCGGACAACTGGCCTGGAAACAGGCTCCTCGACCACTACCTGGTCCGGTGGCAACCACTTAATGGCCGGAGAAGAGGCCTGAGCCAGCTTATTGGCCGAAGAAAATTGTTGCCACATGAGGGTCCTCGTATTTTCGGGCGTAGCTTCGCGAAGCCTTCCCTCCTCGGCCGAGGGAGGAGAGAAGAGGAAGGCGGCCTTGCGCTTGCAGAAGCGAGACCGTCTGTGTCGGCGGGAGCAGCTGGACCGAAGATGTTCGAGACCGAGAATCTCGGCTAGGCCGAGGTCGGTGAGGCGGGAGCCGAGGATCGGCGATCCCTTGGTTCGGTCGGCAAAACCGACGGCTCCTGATTCACCGATGCGGAGAGCCGGCAGTATCCTCAGCCCTCACCGGGGAACGAGGGAGGAGAATCTCGGCTTCTCCAGCCGACAACCCGTCTAACGGGTCGAGAAAAATCTCGACCTCGTCGGCGGGAGTCTTAGTCACCTGGCCTGACAGGGGCACCGTGAAGCCAGTGGCTGAAGCCGAGAATTCGACCGAAGTCGATTGTCGACGAGGGGAAGGGGATCTTTCCCACTCCCAAGAGCGTCGACGATGAGACTTACTCTTAGACTTCTTCGACCGATGAAACGGACTCGAAGAAGTAGGACCCTCGCCTTTAGTAGAGAGGGTCAAGCAAAGCTCATAAAGGAAGCTGAATATGAGGTCCCGGCGATAGAGGACAAAGGCCACAGAAGAGGAAGCGGCCTGAGCACGGCTCTTCGAGGCGACCAACCTCTCTAGTTGTTCGGCGGATCCCGCAGCATGAAACCGCCAGTCGGGCCTCTTTGGATTTGACCAGAGGAAATCTTCTTCGGGGCGCCCCAGATGTAAGCGGGCAGCCTGGTCCTCGGGGCGTGGAGCCGAGGAAGGAGAACACAGGTCGCAAGCCTGCGGTGTCGTGCTCCTGGCCAAGGCAATAAGCGACGCGTGGAGTCGGGTCCGTCCGAGACATCTTCTGCCCACAGGGACATCTCCGAAATCCGAGGTCGATTTGTCCATCGCATGAAGGAAGAAGACCGAGAAAAGTTATAAAAGTTTTTTCTCTTTTTAAACCGAAGGATTTTAGGCCCAAAACTTAATCGCAGAGCATTAAGGAGGGAACCTGAGCTTCCAAGCGGTAAGGAAGATCTGGCGTCATGGGGCGGAGCCGAGAGTTTTACCACCCGGGTGGGTGGGAGGAGCTAGCTTGAAGACCTTCCGGCAAGATTTAAAGCGGCAAGGAACCTGCCAGATAGTGTGGATGAACAACATATCCATGTCCCTAGAAACAGAAGTTTCACTAAAAGATCATACAAACTCTAAAATTGAAAACTATATTATAATCAGATTTTATGGAGACCTGTGACTGTAATTAAATTGCAATCAACTGCTTGTGTAATCTTCTAGCAGTGTTTCAACATTGTTTTGTACTGGTCTGAACTTCGTACCATTACTGTGAAAAAAAAAAAAAAAAAAAAAAAACGTAATGTACTCAACAGAGGACAACTTTGGAAACAGGCCCAAGGTGGTCCTAACAGTTCTTATTCTGTCTATAAATAAATACAGGTTACTCACCTGTAACAGGAGTTCTAGGAGTGGTATATGTTGTTATTCCATACTTACTGGCAGGTTCCTTGCCGCTTTAAATGTTGCGAAGGTCTTCAAGCTGGCTCCTCCTACCACCGGATGGTAAAACCTCGCTCCTCCCCATGACACCACATCTAGCCCGCTGGAAGCCAGGTTGCGTGTCGAAGCCAGGGGGTCGGGTGGGTCATGTGGATGAACAACATATACCACTCCTAGAACTCCTGTTAGAGGTGAGTAACCTGTATTTCTAGGGACGTGGATATGTTGTTCAATCCACTTATTGGCAGACTCCTATTAGTTCTCCGGGAGGAGGAAGGCAAGGTGCGCACCCCCTACTTAGGGAATAAGGACTGGAGAACCGAGGTCCCAAAACCAGCATCCCGGTGACTCTAGGTCAATGTGGTAATGGGAAATAAAGGTGTGTGCTGACTTCCAGGTAGCAGCCCTGCAGATTTCCTGGATAGGGACGTCCCTAGAAGCAGCCACCGAAGCAGCGGTATGGCGGGTAGAATGAGCTCTTATCCCTTTGGGAGGCTCCATGCCCGCCAACCTATAGCAGAGATCTATGCAGGAGGTGACCCACCTGCCTATCTGCTAGGCTGCAGGTCTACCAGGTGCGGCTTCAGCGTAGGTGACAAACAGCTGGTGAGCCTCTCCCTGAACTTCAGCCATCCGCTCCTTATAATAAGACAGCGCTCTTCTAAGGTCCAAAGTATGAAGCCTATATTCGGCCTCCAAGGTGTGACTGGGGTAGAACACCGGCAGAGTCAACACCTGGTTAAGGTGAAACTCCGACACCACCTTTGGAAGGCATTTCGGGTGGGGGCACAGGACAATCTTGTCCCTATGAAAGACCAGATAAGGAGACTCGATGGAAAGCACCTGGACCTCTCCCATCCTTCTGGTTGATGTAATAGCCACCAAGAAGGCGGTCTTCCACAACAGGTGAGAGATGTCACACCTGTGCATCAGTTCGAATGGTTTGCCCATGAGCTTAGCCAATACCAGCAGTAGATCCCACGGAGGTAGAGGTTCTCGCACCGGAGGGGATATGTGATCAAGGCCTTTGAAAAAGCGCCCGACCACCTTCTCCTGCGCCACCGACTGCTTGCTGGCCCGCGCCCGGTAAGCAGAGATGGCTGAAGGTCGTCGACCGAAGCCCTAGCTGAGAAGGGACCACAGGTAGTCCAGAATGCTAGCCAAGGAACAGGAAGAAGGGTCCAACCCCTTGTCCCTGACACCAAATGGAGAATCTCTTCCATTTGAAGGCATAGCATTTTCTGGTCGACTCCTTACGGGACGCTTCAACGACGTTGAGGAACTTGTCGGAAAGACCCAAGGCCTGGAACTCTAGCTGCTCAGGAACCAGGCTGTCAGGTGCAGGGACTGAAGGTCCGGATGGAGTACCTTCCCCTTGTTGACTGAGATCAGGTCCAGGCGGGCTGGAAGCCGCCTCGGGAGGCTGGAGCTGAGGCTGAGGAGATCTGGATACCAGAACTGGCGGGGCCAGTCTGGGGCTACCAGAATCACCTGCACCTTGTCCCTCTTTGCCTTGAGAAGCACCTTGTGGATCAAGGGAAATGGAGGGAAGGCATAGAAGAGGCCCGGGGTCCACGGCCTCGAGAAGGCATCCCCCTGCAGCGAGCCCTGCTGAGGGGGGCCGGCGTGAAACAGCCTCAGCTTCGCATTCTCCCTGGAGGCGAACAAGTCCACCTGAGGGGTGCCCCAGTGGGAGAACAGATCTTGTACTACCCTCCAGCAGGACAGACCACTCGTGAGATGCAGCGCCTATCCACCTGAGGGCATCGGCCAGACTGTTGGAGGCTCCTGCCACATGAATGGCTAGGAGATCCGCCTCCAGGCTGATCACGAGAGACCAAGTGCGGAGAGCTTCCTTGCACAGGGGCCAGTGCGTCCCACCCTGTCGGTTCAGGTAGTCCATGGTCGTGGTGTTGTCCGTCTGGACCTGGACCACTTGACCCCGTACAAATGGAGCGAAGGCAGTGAGGGCTAGTCGGACCGCTCGAAGCTCCAGCAGGTTGACGTGGCATCGAGACTCCTGAGGGGACCAGAGGCCGTGGGCTCTGAGCTCCCCCAGATGGGCACCCCAACCCATCAGAGAGGCGTCGGTCATCAGAGTGACCGTCGGCTCAGGGCGGACAAACGGAATACCCTCCTGCAGATGTGCTGGAACGAGCCACCACTGTAGGCCGTCCCACATCTCCTGGGTCACCGCCACTGGCTGGTCCAGAGGACTGGAGCGCTGTGACCATTGGCGGGCCAGCCCCCATTATAGGGGACACATATGCCAACGGGCCTAATGGACCACGCTGGTGCAGGCCGCCATGAGGCCCAGGAGGCATAGAAAGTCCCGGGCAGGGCGCAATTGCCCAACTAGAAATGATTGGGCAAAGGAGGAAAGGACCTCGGCCCGGTCCGCCGGGAGCCGGGCTCTGGCTTGAAGACAGTCGAGCTCTGCCCTGATGAACTGAATCACCTGCGATGGCATGAGTTCCGACTAGGCCTTGTTGATGAGGAGGCCAATCTGAGAGCAGACCTGGAGGGCCAGATTCCTGGACCGCTCCACCTCCAACCTGGAGGGGGCTGCAATCAGCCAGTCGTCAGGTAAGGGTACACCCAGACCCCTCGGCGTCGCAGAAATGCTGTCACCACTGCCATGCATTTGGTGAAGACCCTGGGAGCTGGAGAGAGGCTGAAGGGCATGGCCCGAAACTCGTAAAGAGATCCCTCTGCTTGAAAGCGGAGGAATCGCTGATGAGACGGACAGATTAGGACGTGAAAGAACGCATCCTGAAGGTCCAGAGAACAAAACCACACGCCTAGTTCCAAGGATGGAATGATCTGAGCCAGAGTGACCATCCTGAAGGTGCACTGCCTTAGAAACTTGTTCAGGTTGTGTAGGTCGAGAATGGGGCGCCAGCCCCTTGTCTGTTTTGGGACCAGGAAGTACCTGGACACAAACCCTGGGCGGTTTGTCCACGTCCCGAGCATTCCCGGAGCACTGGAAAACACTGTCGGTCACTAACCCCTCCGCAGAGGGGTGCTCTGAGAAACCGGAGAGTGAGACGGTAGGGACTGCGTACTTTCAGGCCACCCTGGCCAAAGGCGCAGGACAAGATGCTGGCCACTGCCACAACTCCAGGGCCAGGCCAACAATGGCTTTGGCCGCAGGAAAGGCCTCCGTAGGGGAATCCCCTCGGTCCAGTATCTCTGTGAGGCGAAACTTGGCCTGTTTCGAAACGGGTTCGAGCTGCATCCCGGTGGAGTCCGAGATGAGTCGAAGCAAACCTAAAAACGAGGATGGGCTCTCGTCCACCGACTGACCCCCGCAGACTCCAGGTCAAGCGGCCTGGAGAACAGGAGAGTCTCATCAGACTCTGAGGAGTCTGCAAACAGCTGCCGGGCGCCTGAGCCACCCTCCACCTGCCGAGGTCGATCGGGAGTGAGGGTGACCGACAACCTGTGGGGCAAGCCCTGACTCGACCGAGAATCCTTGGTCGGGGCCCTAGTTTTCGGTTGTGGAGGTGGGGGTTCCACCACAATGGGCTGAGCAGCCAGCTTCGGCCAAACAACCGGTGCCGGAGTCGGCTCCTCGACCACTACGAGGGGTTGTTTCGGCCGCTCCGGTGACAGCCACTTAATGGCCGGAGAAGGCAATGGAGTCAGCTTATTCCCGGACAATAAGAGCTGCTGCCACATTAAATCTAGTAAGCGCCGTCCGCAACACTGGCGAGCCTATCCTCGAAGAGGACGGACGGCGGCGCCGCTTTCCATAGAGACTGGCTGGACCTGGAAGAGGACCGAGACCTTCAGGGTTTCCGAGGTGGGTCAGAGAGGACCGAGGGAAACCAGCCTTCCTTCGGTTCAGGGACCTTAACCGGGGACTCTGGCACATGAGGCACAGGCAAGTCCTCAGTAATCACTGGGGGAACTGGTGAAGTAGGGTTGTCGGCATCACCAGTCGACAAACCGTCTGGAGGGTCGAGAAAAAATCTCAACCGCGTTGACGGTGGTCTCGACGGTGGTCTCGGCCTGCTGACCTGACGGGGACACCGTGAAGCCATTGGCCTTAGCCGCAACCTCGACCGAAGTCGAGAGTCGACAGTCTGGTGAAGGGGATCTCTTCCGCTCCCACGAATGTCGATGGTGGGACTTACCTTTTGAGTAATTCTTCTTGGACCAACTGGAATGTCCCGATGGCCCTTCTCCCTTGGTGGAGAGGGACTGGCAAAGCTCCTTAAACGAAGCCATGTAGGAGGAGACCAAAGACAGCAGGATAAATGCCACAGCCGACAAGGAAGAAGAAGTGGCCTGGGCCGCCTCCTCCTCGAAGGCGATCATCTGATCCAACTGTTCCGCGGAGTCCGCCGCGGACAACGCCTAACGGGCCTCCTTCGATTTTAGGGCCCCTCACAAGTTTTGTCCACAGCCCCATTCCGGCGGATATCGTTTTTTAAGGCGCCCAAGAGGAAGTCGAGCAGCGCGGTCCTCCAAGACCGAGGCCAAGAAGGAGCTGCACAATTTGCAAGCCTGCAAATCGTGACCAAGCCCCAGGCAGTAGACGCACATGGAGTGCGGATCGGTCCGGGACATCTTCTGCCCACAAGGGCACCGATGAAAGCCGGGAGTCGATTTGTCCATCGCAGCCACGAGGGAAGACGAAGATTGAAGACTTGTAAACTTTAAAATTAGTTTCGGGTTATCCGAAGAGTTTGGATCCAGGGCTAAAACGCAGAGCGCTAAGGAGGCAATCTGAGCTTCCAAGTGGTAAGGAAGATCTGGTGTCATGGGGCGGAGCCGAGGGTTTTCAATCAATCAAGTCTTTATTTAACCAGGAGTTCATCGTTGAGCAGAAGCTCATTTGCAAGATGGACCTGGGTGGAGCATGAACAATTGTATATACAGGTCAACTCAGGTATTTACAAGGCAATACAGATAATACTCTTTACAGAGAGGAAGAAAAAGAAGTTCATATGTACATAGAATTATACAGATATTGTACAGATTACACGGTATTTACATACATAGAAGTGTCTATAGGAAGATAGAGCAGGTTATCTAAGGTTGCAGGAGGAAGTAATGGAAGAAAAAATAAAAATAAAATATACACTAGGTAGAGGTGAAGGTAGGAGGGAAGAGGGGAGGTAGGGGAGAAAGGCTAGGAGGACACGGTGCACAGAAAGGAGTTGGTAAAGCTGGATGTAGAGAAGGTGGATGAGAAAAGGAGTATGTGTGAGCCGGGATTGAATGCTATAAAGTACGGGCATGAGTAGGATGTCACAACCCAGGGTAGTGAGCACCTATCCGAGGTTGGGAAAGGAAGAATAAGGGGATGGATGGGCCTAGTGTTGATAAGACAGGGGGATAAGAGAGAGAACAATTAGGCTGGTGAGGAGCAAGCTGGGGGGGGGGGTCAGTACTTAAAATTGGGTCTAGGCGTGGCTATATACCAGTACTGGGTCTGAGTGGGTGAAGCAGTTACATACTTCTCTGATTGTACGGAAATAAAGCATCTTGAAAGCATTTATACCGATTAGAGTGCGTAATTTGAGGGTTTTTTGTAGATCGGTTTTACCACCCGGGTGGGTGGGAGGAGCCAGCCTGAAGACCTTCCGGCAACATTTAAGCGAAAAGGAACCTGCCAATAAGTGTGGATTGAACAACATATCCACATCCCTAGAAATATTTTTACTGCTACTATATCATATTAAAATTATATTAGTATTGCACTATTTTTTTTTTTTCCAAGAAAAAAGATAACCGCTTTCTTTTGCTTAGAAATAGCACTATGGATCTGTCATATGGTAAATATATATGTATACATGTAAATGCGTGTATATATGAGATAAATGATGGAGAAGTGTGGTACACAAGGAAATAAACCCACTGAGGGGGCTAACAAGATCATAAGGCCACAAAAACCTAGAGGGCAAGTAGCTTTATAGCCTGGTTAGCCCCATCAATGGATTTTTTTCCGAGTACAGCAGACTTTCCATTTTTTTAGTTTATATAATACACCTGGATGGTTACTGTTAATTTTGGCCACAACTGCATATACAATATAAACTAGAAAAGAATGTGTTTATTCATAGACAGAACAGCCATTGCCATCTTCTGAACATTTCCAAAAATAATCTTATATGATATTTGTATAATGTTTTAACCCTTAGGCTGCCAGCAGAATTAGAACGTCTAGGAATTCTGGACTGATGTATCAGTCCGTGGCCCTGCAAGGGTTAAGTTATATTTTGAAAGCTGTAAGATTTGAACAGTCAATACAGTTCTCCTGTGTTGTGACATGCACATACATGTCACTACAGAATGTTAAAAATGACAGGACTTTAAAAATGCAGTTAACTATTTCATGTTTTTGTATCAATATGAAACATGTTTTTTATATCGATATATGATCGCTGTAGTAATGTTAACGACATATCTACGTAGTTTTTGTTTATGAAAGCTTGGAGTCAGCTAACAACATTACATCTCTAGCCCTAACGGTTCCAAAATTATCACATTTTAAAGACAATGGACTCGATTTTCAAAGTCCAGGTTTTGACTCAAGGTGCCTGCGTCAAACAGAAATGACGCAAAGGGGCAACCTGCATCAAAACATTCAGCAATCCTGATTTGCAGGCTGTGTCGGAAATGGGTGCCTCTGCGCTGAACTGGTGCTGCGCTACCCCCTGCGCCCAATGTGGGAGGTGCACCATGGCAGAAAGGGGCTTGCGCCACAAGGGGGGGGGGGCAGCAGCATCCCCTATAAAAGCCCCGCCGTGGACACAAGTCCGGGTCATGGTTAGACCAGCCAGGAGCTGGTATAACACCCCTTGAGCCAAGAACAGGACACCAATTGGTGCCAGAACATCGAGCTATCACATAAGCACAGACCCTGTAGCCAGCTGCACGGGGGGTGGGCAGTGTCTGGGCATGACTCACAGATGTCTGCACCATCCTTGCTGCTGCCGCGGTGGCCAGCAGGTGAGTCTGCCCCAGTACTGGCCGGCCCCAGTGGCAACTGGATGGGCGAGACCCAGAGCTGGTGGTACTGCTGTGTGCCCACGTCTGTCAGAGGCCTCTGGCAGTGGCACAGGCATGCCCTGGGCGAGGTGGGGGACACAAGGGGGTAGGTGACAGGGCTGCTTCTGGGCTCCTCGTGGAATCTACTAGTTAGGGCCCCTCACAAGTTTTGTCCACAGCCCCATTCCAGCTACTCCTCTGTGTCTTGGATGCACCTGCAGTTTGTACTTGGTCAGCCGGGCACAGGGCAGGGGATGAAGGCAGCCTTCGTTATTCTCCTCAGGTGTGCCATCAGACTGGCGCAAGGCACGGCTTGCAAAAACTTCAGGGACTTTGGTGTCGGGACCACTGATGTACCAAAATACAGTGCACGGTCCGCGACGCACCCAGAGTTTGTCGCAAGTGGGAGTCTGGCATTACTTGCGCCGATCTATGTGGGTTTAGAAAATAGGCCCAATATCTTTTGAAAGGTCTAACTCTGGAACTGTTGGGGCTAGAAACTTAGATTTCTTTGTTTCTTTGTTAAATGAAATCTTGCAGTCAAGCCATTAAGAAATGGTGTTGTTATTATGTAACAGTAGTAATTACGTTATTGATATAAAGAACAGACAGTTTTATCTTAACTATATAAATGTACCTTACTTATAGTACAACAGAACTTGTTTTTTTTTTGTAAAATAAAAGTTATCAATATACTTTTTCCATAACGATAAAGTATATTGATATACTTTTTTTTAATAATACTGACATGGAAAATTTCATGATGGTTTTAAAAAATTAAATTTAAAAAATATATTTTTTTTTTCGCACTTTTTCTGAATATTGGTATTAGTCCCCATAATTTAATTGGTCTCTATGTAACTGTAATACCCATCAACATTCATCTTACACCTTAAATCGCATGGCTAACATTTCACTCTCCTGACTAGCAGTACCAATTCTTCCCTGCATTCACATCCTTCAGCTGCGAAAGCGTCAGAAGATAACTGCTAACCACTTCTATGGGGAAAAAGTCCCATGCATGTAATATACACACACACACACACACACACAATACAATACAATGGGGAAGTATGGCATATAAGGAAAAATACTCATCAAGGGGTATAACCAGATAAAGTTACGAGGCTGCAGGGCTCATGGCTTTATAATCTGGTTAGCCTCCAAGTTGGTCATATTTCCAAGGATACCGCATGTATCCATTGTTTATTTTCTATAATACATTTGGATTTTTTTTTATGGTTTTATTACATTTACAATCATCCAGGTTTTGCATTCTAGTTTGCTTTGCCCTGGTGCTTATCCATTGTACAGGGTATTTTGGTGACTGTCGTTTTTTGCCCCTTAGTTTCGTAGTAAAGTGTCCTCTTTTATAAGGAGGCGTGGCTCTGGAGGGCTGTCCTTTAGTGTGTTGGAGTTATCAGTCAGGAGTGGCCTGCGCACTCAGGAGCACAGAGCAGAACGGAGGGGCTGGCACTGAAGGATATGGCGACAGCAACTTGAAGGGCCTGGCAGAGAGGGACATCTCAATGGAGTATGGTAAGCCTGGAGTCTTTGGAAGAGAGCTGAAGCATCGAGGACATGGCTGTTTGGTAAGAGTCAGGGCTGGATTTTCAAATGGCACCAAATGTTGCGAGCCTCAGGTGCACTAAACATACAGTGCACGGGGCCTGCGGCAGTCTCCCAGCTTACAATCAGGATTTTTGATCCAGTGTGCCAATTACTACAAGTTAGACCAACTTTTTCTGGTCTACCTAACAGCAATCCTGGGCACCCTGTTTACAGAGCTTGTGCCAAATATCTGGTGCAAGCTGCCATAAATCGGGGAAAAATGTCATTAACTGCACTTGTTCAGTGTAAAAGTCATGCTAAGGCTCCACACCGCGAGAATAACGAACCATACTTTTGGGTATCTCATTCGAAAATAAGTTAAACTTTATTAAAGCATGGTTTCCTGGTGCAGCACACCCCACTGAATAACGAGCGTTTCGAGCAACCTCGTGCTCTTTGTCAAGGTATCTTGGCAAAGAGCATGTGGTTCTCAGCGTTCGATATTCCGGTGGCGTCTCTGCTTAACTATGGTTAATAAAGTTTAATTTATTTTTGAATTCGATAACCAAACGTATAGTTCGTTTTTCTCCCAGTGTGGAGCCTTAGCGTGACTTTTACTCTGAACTGCTGTAATTTACTTATGGAGCTTGACTAATCAATCCAGTTGCCACCTCATTCCATTGCCAGTTAACTGCACTTGACCTACCAAAATCAAGAGCAGCGGCGGCAAAGGTGTTTGGTGCAGCTGCACCCGTGGAAGGGTCTGACGCAGGGCTGGATGCAAGCCCTGTATCAGCGTTTGAAAAACTGAGTCCAGGGTGTGTGTGTGTGTGTGTGTGTGTGTGTGTGTGTGTGTGGGGGAGGACTGTTGCTTGTGATGCTGCAGGTACTGTTCAGTGTGTGTGGGGAGTTGAGGGTAGGGGATTTTTTTTCAGGTGTGGAAGTCTTTTTGGTAACTGTAGTAATTGGCATGGGACTTCGTGTAATTCGCCTGGTAGGTTGCTTAATTGGTGTGCTAATTAGCTTAACTGCTCATTTGTTTGTAACGCTGTTGTATGGGGATTGTTCCCTTGTGGCATGCAGTTTTAACTGCAGCGGTACATAGCTTTAATAGGGAAGGTATACATGGAAATACACAATAACGGATTCTATGTGTAGGAAAATTCCCATCCACGGGGCAGTGACACAGAGACACGCACACATGATTTATCTCTACCTCTAATATTTGCACTTACTTTTTTTTTTTTTTTAAATAGGGAACTCCAGAAGAAAACAGTAATGGCTGAAAAGTTGATTCTATTTTCTACTTTCTGTGTGCATTTAATCTCACCCTGTTGTTTAATTTGTAGCCCACATGTTGATGTAACTTCTTATTTAATTTAGAAATTAAAAAGCAATCTGGTGTGAAAGGTGCAAAACCAACAGGTCAGATTTGGTATTCCGCCTCAAAGTTTGACATTCCAGAACAGTGCTATACAGGAGACAGTGGCATGTTGGAGTAGTAACCAAGTTGGAATACCAGCATGATGGAAATGATAATTTGCGCATAAAACTGAATGGAATACCTTTTTTTTTTATTTTGTCCAGTCTATGATACCACTCAAGTACAGAGAGGCAGCAAAACCTGGTTATTGTCCTTGTGAACTGTAGGAAGGCATTTCCCTCATGAAAGACAAAACAGCACACTACTTCCCAGCCCTTTCACAGAAGAAAGGATTCTGCAAGAACTCCTAAAACTGAAGGTGGACAAAGTAATGGGGCCTGATGGAATTCACCCCAGAATTCTAAAAGAATTAAGGGGGGGGAAACTAGTGAAACCACTGACTACTCTTTTTAATAAATCATGGGAGGATGGTGTGGTACCTGAGGACTGGAGGAAGGCGGATGTGATTCCACTTCACAAAAGTGGGACCAAGACATAGGCAGGAAACTACAGACCTGTCAGTTTGACCTCTGTGGTAGGGAAAGTGACGGAGTCAATTCTGAAGGAAAGAATAGTTGAGTACCTACAGGCCAGTGGGGCACAGGACCCAAGGCAGCATGGGTTCACAGCGGGAAGGTCATGTCAGACGAATCTAATAGATTTCTTTGACTGGGTGACCAAAGAAGTAGACCAGGGAGGGGCTGTGGACATGGCCTACCTAGACTTTAGCAAGGCATTTGACACAGTCCCACACAAAAGATTAATAGTCAAATTAACCAGCCTGGGAGTGGGTCCCAGGGTGGTAGCCTGGGTAAAACATTGGCTGGACAACAGGACACAGACAGTAATTGTAAATGGAGTCAACTCTGAAGAAAGAGGGGTTACTAGTGGGGTACCGCAGGGTTCAGTACTGGGTCCAATCCTTTTTAACGTCTTCATAAGTGACATTGCAGAGGGACTGGAAGGAAAAGTATGCCTCTTTGCAGATGAAACAAAGATCTGCAACAGGGTTGATACACAAGGAGGCGTGGAAAGGATGAGAAGGGACTTGGCAAGGTTGGAGGAATGGTCAAGTATGGCAGCTAGGAGTCAATGCAAAGAAGTGCAAATAATGCACCTGGGAAACAAGAACCCAGGGAAGATTACACAATGGGGGGTAACAACAACAAAAAGGAAAGGAACCTGGGGTAATCATATCAGATGACCTTAAGGTTAGCAAGCAATGTGAGAAGGCAGTAGGGAGGGTGGGGGTATACTGGGATGCACAGGAGAGGCATCACCAGCAGAAAACAGGAAGTTGTTATCCCTCTGTACAGACAGTTGGTGAGACCCCACCTGGAGTACTGCGTCCAGTTCAGGAGACCCCATCCCCGCAAGGACAGACAGGATAGAGGCAGTCCAGAGGAGGGCAACTAAAATGGTGCAGGGTCTGCAAGAGAAGCCGTACGAGGAGAGACTACAGGAGCTTAATATGTATACCCTTGAGGAAAGAAGGGGGGGGGAACGACATGATAGAAACTTTTAAGTACCTCAGTGGAATCAATGAAGTCCAAGAGGGTAGCATCTTTCAGAAAAAGAGACATGCAAGAATAAGGGACACGATTTAAAGACAGAGGGGCGGTTCAGGGGCAATGTGAGGAAGTATTTTTTCACAGAGAGGGTAGTGGATGCATGGAACAGCCTTCCTGAGGAGGTTGTGGGGTCTAAAACTGTGGGAGAATTCAAGAATGCATGGGACAGACATAAGGCAATTCTTGTGGGGGGTAGGAAGAAATAGGCTGTTGGTTAACTAGGATCTGCGGCCTATCCTGTAGGTAGGGAAATGGGCAGACCAGGTGGGCCAAGCGGTCCTTATCTGCCATCAAAGTCTATGTTTCTATGTTACTTGAAAATGTGGTGTCCAACTTTGCAAATGACATGCAAAGTGCAATTCCTTTTGACAGTCAGACCCTTTGTGTTAGAAGTCTGGTTTACTAATGCTGACTATGCAGAGAGAAGAAAACAACAAATATGTTGCAGGCGACACCTTTTATTGGACTAACAAAATTAGCTTTCGAGAGATAATACCCTCTTCTTCAGGTCAGTGCTGACCATAAACTCTGCAGATAACTGTCAATCTGGGGGTTCTGTGACCTCTGTACTGTTCGATGTTTTACCAGCCAGAGATGGGTAGCTGGCCTTCAGTTAAGCATCACTGGTTAGGGAATTAAGTGCCATTTCATTTAGGAAAGATTTATTATTTCCTTATCTGCAATTTGCAGCAGTGAAAATGCAATCAAGACAGGATTCTTAACCAAACGGTATGATGATGCCATTTGCTTACTGTACAGGACATTCACGTAATGTCCTCTAGATGGCAGTGTGACTTTTATTTTCAACCATACAGCACAATTCAAAAATATTCTATAACCTGTATCTGATGAGACATGTTAAGGAACTATAATGGCGTTAAAAACAGTACTTGGTGTAGAACGGTGCAAACTCAAGGCAATACTTCTCCCAGGTTCGACCCTTAAAAACAGAGCAAGCTCTCTATGACCTCCCAGCTGCGCGCCTCCCCCATTCTAAGTTGTATTTCAGAAAAACCAAAATATCCCATTCCAAACTCCTAACTGAGCAACTCCCTCTCAGTACCTTTGGTAACACGTTAAGGTTTCTTAACTACACTATAACTGCATTGCCACTGCAATGTAGTTACATGCAACGAACATGTAATTACAGTGTAATTACCCCATTGCATAGAATCAGAAATGTGTTGGCAGAAAGAGACCTCACTGGCCCATCGAGACTGCCCCTTACCCCCCGTCAACCCCTTATGTCTGTCCCATGCCCTCTGAATCCCTCCACAGGTAGTTTGTTGCAGGACTCCACCACCCTCTCCGTGAAGTCCCAATGTTTCTTACAAAGAATACTTACTGCATCTTTAGTATTGAAACACACTGAAGGTCTATGTATGTACATCAGCAGTACACCTTCATCAGTAAGAATGCATGTGATACTGGCAGTATAAATTCCACAGTGTTGAACAGGCAATGCTTTTCCATACGTTTACATCAGCCTCTCTGTGTTGAGTAAACCGTTGCAGTAAATGTACTACTATGTAAATCACCTACTAAATGTATCACTACTTTTATCTTGAGCATGCTAGTGTCTTGTAGTTAATTTATGTGCTTCTCTTAATTAATGTATACTCACTAGTGTTAAAACCTTTATACAACTGTCATCATGCACCTTCAGCATTTATATTGAATAACGGCACAGTACCAGTTGTGTGTGGTGGTGTGGTGCATCGGTAGGTAAGGCCATGCAACTACTAAGTGTGGTACGCTTGTGTGCAGCTGCAATCAGGGATGTACGTTGGTGTACATGGCCTCAGTTTTGCTGTTGATCTCCACTGAGCATGCAGTACCTGGTCAGGTGGGTGGGGATGTCTCGTAGTACATTTAGACAATTGTTTGTTATTTCTGTCACCTGCTGCTGGATGTCTGTCATTGGTTGTGTTGACTTGGTCCTCCCCCATACTTGAATGTGTGTGTGTGTGTCTGTGGTGCTGGGGGGGTGAATTCGGAGTTAGGGTATTCAACCCTAACAGCGAATTTCCTCACTTTTGTCACTGTGAAACAACCCTAACTAATGCATTAAACGGAATTTTTTGCCTCTAACTTCCCTTCTTTTTGAGAATGATAATGAGAAATAGTGAATGCAATGCGGTGGCGGGAGCGCGGGGCGATGTCTTGTGGCATAGTAACAGGAGCACCAATGCAAACAGAAATGCTAACAGTGGCACACATGGTAACACAAGCGCGAATGATAACAGAAAGGGTAACACACACGGTGGCGTAGACGGGAACGGTGTGCCACGTGATGTCTGGTCACATAGTAACATGGTGCCTGTAAATGGAAATGTCAATGGGCATGGTGACGCAAAGTGAAACAGAAAGAGAAACAGTCACGGTACACAAATGGCAAAAAAGTAACAAGCATAGCGCAAATGAAAGCATAAAGGATGGCCTTGCGTGGTAGCATTGGGGTGTGCATTGGGATCATCAGCCCTAACTCTCACCCATGACCTGTGTAAAGCAGCAGAAGTATAGGAGAATGGGGTGAGAGTTAGGACCCATGATCCCAATGCACACCCCAATGCCGGTTGGGGGTGGGTGGGGTGCAAGGGGTTTTCAACCTAACAGCGAATTTCCTCACTTTTGTCGCTGTGGAACAACTCTAACTAATGCATTAAACTGAGTTTTTGCCTCTAATTTACCTTCTTTTGAGAATAACAAGAAATAGTGAATGTAATGCAGCAGCGGGAACACGGTGCCCTCTGGGCCCCATGCACCCAATCAGATATGCGGTGGAGGAGCCTGGAGCCCTTTGGGCCCCTGACCCCACCACATGATGTGTTGTGGCATACTAACAGGGACAGCAACGCAAACAGAAATGCTAACAGTGGCGCACATGGTAACACAAGCACGAATGAGAACAGAAGAGTAACTACATGGTGGCGTGAGCGGAATGGTCTGCCCGTGATGTGTTGTCACATAGTAACATGGTGCCTGCAAACAGAAATGTCAATGGGCATGGTGATGTAAAGTGAAACAGTAAGATAAACAGTACTGTAGACAGAAATGGCAAAAAATAACAGAAGCATAGCGCAAATGAAAGCGCAAGAGGATAAGCACATGGTGGTGCAGGCGTCAATGGTAAGTGAAACGGGTACGGAACGCAAGCGGAAAGGGCAACAGTAACAGTAATGTAAGCGCACAGGCTGGTTTTCCCCAAAACCTGCATTGAGAAAGACAGTGAGTACAAATAATGTATGCAAAATAATGAGTATCGGCGCAGAAAATGAGATCTTGGAATACTAAATACATTATATCTCAGGAACCGTACGACGTAGAAAAAAAAAATTAAAAGTCATATTATTTACAACTGTCCTGGCTAATTTGAATCCTAGCCCCATTAGGGGGCTAAGAAATTTTCTGACGAAAAGTCCGTATCTCGCAACGTTTCCGAGATATGGGCCCTGAAAGGCACGGTGAACGCCGTAATGTTATCCTATGGGAAAAAAAGAAAAGTTCGGAGCGCCATAACTTTGCCTCCCTGTAATGTTTTTTCACCAAACTACGGAAAGGCACATCTGTGGGCTGTTGGCTGGCTTCCCTCCAAATTTCAGGAAAAAAGACCAAACCGTTATTTTGCAGCAGGGTGCCAAAGGATTTCTGTAATGCGTTGGGCGCCGTAATGTTATCCTATGGGAAAAACTGTCAACTTTGGAGTGCTGTAACTTTGCTGCCGTGTAATATTTTTTCAATACAACACTGAAAGGCACATCTGTGAGATGTCGGCTCCGTTCCCTCCAAATTTCAGCTCAAAACTCCCAACGGTTCTTTTGCAGCGCAGTGCCAAAGAATTGCTGTCATTTTCCCACAGACTAGAAAACTACTGTCGCAATTTGCGAAAGCTTTCGCAAAAATTTGCGACACTTTCGTGAGCACGAAAGTAATTTGCTAAAGTACTTTTTCCAGAAATTTGAAAAACATATTTCTGGGGTGTTTTACCACAAAATAAAGACATGGCAAGCATCCTCAGGGCCCGACTAGGTGAATACAAAAAAAAATTAGGTTGCTAGAGGGTCCCAAATTTAAATGCCAACCATTTTTCTGATCACCAACTGAAAACAAAATGGCCGATTTGCGAAAGTAACAGGCCCATTTGCGAAAGTAAAAATGCATTTGCGAAAGTGTTGAACTTTTTAACTTTTCCCATTGACTTATAATGGGAAACTGTTTTTTGAATAACTTTTGAACCGTTTAATATTTTTTCACGAAATCTATGAAAGGCACATTGGGGACCCCGGCTGCACGATCCCTGAAGATTTCGGGCCGGTCACGCAAACCATACGACCTGTAGGCGCGACCACAGAATTCCAGAAAAGCGTAAACGCTACCGCACAGATCACACTTAATAACTCCACAGCCGTATATCCAATCAGCACGAAACTTGGCAGATCCCAAGGCCTATGGTTCTTGATCATAAATTCCAAATTTCAGGCAAATCCATCAAACGGTTGCAAAGTTATTAAGGTGCAAAGTTTTGGGGTTTAACATAGAAATGGCTCCTCAACCCTAACTATGGTAGCACTACCGTGCTACCATAATATATATATATATATATATATACACACACACACACACATATATATATATATATACACACACTGTACCTGTAAATGACGGTATGTATGCAGTATGTTTAATTTCCACAGAAGTACTTTTTGTGTTTATGTAGGGGACAACACATGACGGTGTGTGGTAATAAAGGAATAATGCCCAACTCTGGTGACTGGTAGGCACAAAGTATAGCCGAGTGCCTTAACCCCCAGAGAACTGCATTATTCCTTTATGACTACACACCCTGGTGTGTGTTAGCCCACTTATAAAATGAGGTTTTATTTGGTGAAAAAAAATATGTAATTCAGGACAGGCGAGGTGCAGGGTTGTCAGAAAACAACGCTCATGTGACATGTTTGATCCAATTAGGTTACGTGATTTTCACTGCCCATTTTATCATTTGAAAAAATATTTTTGTTAATATTAGGGTCCCTTAAAGAAGAACACCCATTGCTTGCAGATTAATGTGATGGGACCTAGAGATCCAGATTAAAAAGGCACAATGCAAAATACATACATATTTTTAAACTTACTTCTGCTTTTATTCACTGTGATATCTGGCTGCTTCTGTGAACCTCAGTTCACCATGCTACTAGACAACATATGCAAGCAGCAAACCCAGCAGCTGAGCCTCTAATAACGTGGGGCAAAACTTAGCGGCAGGCATCACTAATGTGCTTCCACGTCTTTCACATTTTATACAGCACTGTACCGGCAGTGTCAGCAGCAAAATATGCAACTGTGCTACATAAAACATAAAAAAAAAAAACATACGGCGGTACACACACTTGACCTCTGCAGATGAGTCCTCCACCTATGTCATCAGAAGCTTTGCCACAAGGGTGGCTGGGACATGCTGTACTACTGCATGGTGGAATCAACCATTTAGCAGCAAAAAAAAAAAAAAAAAAATGATTTTGCCTGGCAAATTTCTTAATCGGAACATCCAGGTCTTGTCACACTAGTCTGGGGTCATGGACAGCCCCCCTTTAATGATGTCGCCGTCTTCCTGCTGGAAATTCTTTCTTTAATTATTGGTCAGTTACAGAACCCTGTGAGTTCTGCAGTGACAGTTTCATTCAGCAGTTCTTCTCAAAGCACATACTACCCAGGTCTGCCCCCAGCACTGTTCTTGCTCCTTCGCTTGTTTCCATCATGCTCTCTGTCCACTTTTACACACTTTTCCCCCCTAACTACCAGTATTTATTGCACCATTTGCACTACTCCACAGCACTGTTTAAAAATCAACAGCTACTCATTCTATTCTGATTTTTTTTTTGCTTTTGTTACTGAATTGTTGCTGTAAATTTGTGCTCCCCTAGGTACCCTTCCACCAGGAGGCCACTGGAAACGAGCTGTTTTACAGCTCACTAGGCTTTTCCTGGGAAAAATCTCAAAACAAACGAAAAATTACTAAATGAATATACTGCTGTCACCAGGACCCAAGATCCACTGGTGTTTCTAAAATGAATGCAGGAGGGGGCGCTACTGTGTTGCACAGCATGAGGCTGCATGGCACACTAGTAAACCAGGTCTGCAACCTGAGCCTGGGACAGCAAGAGTAGAGGCCAGAAGAGAAGGCCAAGAGAAGCATGCAAGAGAAGGCTGCTCTTCAAGTAGAGGATTGGACGACATAGTACTAAGGTGGCAGCTCACTGTGGAGGTGTGATCAGTGGCACAGATGATCACACACTACCCTGGACCACCCCAGGTCTCCATGCACGTGAGCATATCAGGGAGGTGGGAGCACAACAAAACCATTCTCCCTTTGTGGCACACTCTGGATGCCAGGATGATGGACTGTACATAACCCATGTAAAGTCAAGGACAACAGCATTAGAACTGTGCTTACTGCGAAAGAGAATGGTGTACAAGATGCCGGGGTTTCCTCCCAATCCTTAACAAACAAGTGCCACAAAACCTTGTGTTTCACTCTGGACAACTCCCCCCTCCCACAAAAAAACAAAAACAAAACAACACAGAGACACACACAGAAATCAGAAGCTGAGATGCTAGTTCAAGCTCTTGTCTGAAGTATGCTACCTCGATCTTAGCACTCCCTCCCCCCCTTTTTGGGGGGCCTGTGTATGCATTTAGTGTTAGTGAAAGGTGAAGAATCGACAGCAGTGGAACTGAAGCCCTCTGTTTATCCACATGACCAGATACAGCACGGGCGATCACAGTGTATGCTTCCCTACACTGCCCCCCCACCACCACCTCCACCACAATGTGCCTCAACCCCATCATGGAGGGACCATCATGTAAGTGAGAGGCTAGTGCGGACTAAATACCAACTCAATCCTTGACCTCTCAGGTAAGACTCTCAACAAGGGTGCCAATAAGTGCCAACTGTATTGGTGTTTTTGTGATGTGGACACCTGGTTACTAAGAAATGGACTGAGACCACTGCAACCCATTTCGCACTGGGCCACTGAACAGCTCTCAGGTGATAATGGCTTTCAGCCACTAAAGAATGGCACCTCTGATGGTGGAGGTGCCCCCCCCCCCCAAAGTGCAGCACTGCAGTATCAGCATTGAGCATGACCACGAAGTCCCTGGGTGAGACTTGAACCCACTATCCTCTGGCATAGGGGAAAGCACGCTACCCCACAAAGCCATACTTGACATCTTTGCCATGTAATCAAGAAAATCTACTGGATGACTTTTATTCTGCCGAACAAAACTGTTAAGAACACACAGAAAGAAATGCACGCTGCAAAACACTGTTAAATGAATTAGAATTTTGAAGACCTCGTCTACACAAGGACATAGACAGGATGGAAGCAGTCCAGAGGAGGGCAACTAAAATGGTGCAGGGTCTGCATCAGAAACCATATGAAAAGAGAGACTGAGAGAGCTTAATATGTATACCCTTGATGAAAGGAGGGACAGGGGGACATGACAGAAACTTTTAAGTACCTCAAGGGAATCAACAAAGTCCAGCAGGGTAGCATCTTTCAGAAAAAGAGATGTGTAAGAAAAGGGGGCACAATTTACAGAGAGAGGGAGAACGGCTCAGGGGTAATGTGAGGAAAATTGTTTTCACGGAGAGTGTGGTGGACGCAAGGAACCACCTTCCTGGAGAGGTTGTGGGGTCTAAAACTGTGGGGGAATTCAAACATGCATGGGACAGACATAAGGCAATTATAGTGGGGGGGTTGCAGGGAGTAGGCTGTTGGTTAACTAGAATCTGTAGCTTATCCAATAGGTAGGGAAATGGGCAGACTGGGTGGGCCAAGTGGTCCTTACCTGCCGTCAAAGTCCATGTTTCTATGTTTCTAAGGCTAGCCACTGCAGTATATATCATCATACCTAACCCCCTCCCAACCACCACCTGGCTCGCTCCTACCTAAATCCCAGCTCCTCTCCACTCTTGCCAAAGTGCACCGCTCCTAAGGTATGCTTGACCCAGCCCTGAGAACATGCCTGACTAGAATCTGCATGCATACTCCCAACCAGGTATGAGACTTGAAGAAGCTCGTTTATGGTTCCAAGGAGAACATCCCGACCCTTTGCTAGTTCTACTGTAAACAAAGATGGCAGATGTTATGCAATCATAATGGGAGGAGCCTTTGATGCTGCTACAAAGGACGAAGGTCGTTGCCTCTAGGTGTATGCTTATCTAGCACAAAACTGCAGCAATCCTCAGTCTCCTCATTAATGAGGATGAGAAGTTAAAAACAGATTTCACATCTCCCAGAGGCTATACGGTAATAGTATCAACACCTTTGGTGTGAACTGTATAAATCTGTCTTCTGCCAAAGTGATAGAATGAGATCATCCACAAAATTGCTTTAGGCCACAATAAATAAATGTAATGATGTTTAAAAAAATATATAATGTTTTGCTCATCCCTCACTCCCTTTCCAAATCCTCCCTGGTGTCCAGTGGTACCCCACCTCCCCACCACCCTAAAAGTTGGTGCTGGTGTCCAGTGATATCTCCCCTTTCCCATGATAGCGGCTGGCAAAAATCCACTGCTCACTTCCTCAGCTGGCTGTAGTCAGACTCACACAAACTATAATGTCAATATGCCAGCATGTACATCAATAATGTAATTGGAAGACACGTCTGGTATGGTCAAGTATGGTAGTGATGTGTATGTGGCAGCTCTGTCTTGCAATGGGTTATGAACTTCCTTTCGCAATGTCAGAGCACTTCCCTTAATGTCGTGGCTTCATTTTAAAAATGTATGCATCTGCTAGTTATGTTTTTATTGTATGCATGCATGTTGTCAGTTCTTACAGCTGGCTTGCGACACCAGGCTCCCCTGCAAAAAAGACACTTCATCTTAATGAGCTTTTTCTGGTAAATGCGTTTTCAGGAGACCAAAGACTGAGCAGGGTCTGTGATGTAGCTGTAGGTAGGGAAAAACAGGACAGGCTAGATTGGCCATGAGGTCCTTATCTGCCGACATCTATGTTTCTATGTTTATTTATAGAATGCAGTTATTTACTATAACAGTATAGCTTCAAGAAAACCTCCTTCATTGAGCCATAGACGCATCATGGTATCAGGACAGCCTGGAAACTTTTACCTAGTTGAGGCCAACCACAAAGATGCGCATTATCAGCGCATATATAATGTGGGTTGCCTCATACCTCCTCAGTTCGTTCTACCCACTAGAGGTACACCCAGCATCATGCTAGACCGATGGAATAAGAGAAACACCCCGTTGACTCCCAATGAACAACAGCATCGATGGGGCACAACAACAATAAGCCCAGTAAAGGGTAGAAGACAAACAGGATGAAGCAAACATAAACAGAGATGTCCCAAACCCAAAACAATGCCACCTGCAGACATGGGGAAGGTGGGAAGGTAAGCAGAGGCTCAATGGAGGAGATTCTTTAGAAAATCTGTTGTTATGGTAAGTAAATGCAAGGATATCTCCATCCAACGAGACATACCTGTAGAATGATTCCCAACCAGAACCGCAACAGCATGTGGGAAGCAGGCCAGAGAGAAGGGATGGATTAGACCTTAAACCAGGCAAGCCAAGAGGATGAAAGCCATATCAGCAAGCAGTGGGACCACCAACCAGGAAAACCATGTGACTACCATGCCAGGGCAGAGCCCCAAGCCCACAGTAAGAGACACATGGCAGCATGCAATGCCAGGAATGGCAACGACAAAACACAACTGATCATCAACAAACACTGCAGCAAAACAGACACCAGAGGCTGGAAGCTAAAGCACAGGAGCAGCGATGGCAGAAAACCAGAAAGAGACCCCTTAGGCCATAGAGCATGAAGACTATTGCACTAAATGATGACAAGACTGTAGATGAGAAAGCAACAGGGAGTCGCCCAGACAGGAAGGATATCAACCAGGCAAAGCCCAGTGATGATCACATCAGGTGCCGAATGCCAAATAGTATGACAAATAACCACAAACAGACTTTGAAAGATAACAAAGACCAGAGCAATCAGTCCTAATGTTGACGTGGCAAAGCCAAGAAAACCAGATGACGATCATGAGTAGATGTCAACAGTAAGCACGGTGACGAAAATGCAAAACAGAGGACAGTGCACAGGGTAGGAGCAGCAACAGATGCAGAGCCTAGCGATGACCAGCACCAAAGATGATGCAGGAGGCAGCAATGAAAAACACAAACAGGCCCTGCTGATAAGGAACAGACTGTCCAAAGAATGTTAACAAGACAAAATCAAGTGGCGAACTACGCAAGTGGTGACAGGGAACCATTGCTGGAGAAGTGAAACAGCCACTGTATAAAACAAAGGTCTGCATACAAACAGGAACACCGATGAGGCAAAGCCAAGCGATGCCCAGCAGAGATGGTGACACCATAAATGGAGCAAGAGTACTGATGAAGTAAAGCCAGGCGACTTGAGTTGAAAGCAGCAATGGGCCTTGTAGAAATGGAGGGGGCAGGGCAAAAATCCATGAACTGACCTTGGTGTCCTGAGGGACTCTCGGAACAGTGACAGAGGATGATAGGATGGCTGGAACTCACCTCTTCCATCAAAGCAGTGGAGTCCACAAGGAGGGATCTGGAAGACCATCAAAGGCGGCATCACAGGCGGAACACCAAGAATAACCATGGATTGGAGACCATCAATGGCGTGGACAGCTGACAGGAGAGTAAGTAGCGACACCACCACTGCAGTAGCAGGAGAGAAGGATCCAAATCCCCCACACATCACAGAGCGGGGAACAAAATGCACAGGCCCCAGAAAACCGCATGAAAGTGAAACATCAACAAACTGAAATATAACAACAAAACAGAAACAAAGTGCAGGCATCTGGGATACAAGGAAGGTGTTCCTTCCATCTGAAGAATTGACAGTGGAAGAGAAAGAACTGAGGATGTATGAGGCTGAAAATGTTACACAGGCGACAACAACGTATGCCATCAAGTGCGACCTCAGTTAGGAAAGAGTTTCTGAAAAGTCCTAAGTCTAAGTTCTACAGATGTGGCTCAATGGAACGGAGATATCCTTGAAGACAGGATTCTCCAAGGGGGCAGGACCTTTGGCCTTTAAAGGTCATCTGCTCCTAAACCCTGTTCGCTTGCAGAAGTCATATTCTCAGGTTGTGGTAGCCCTACCATTTCCAAGACAGCGGAATGTAATGCCACCATCACGACAGTATGGCACTTAATTAGGAGTAAGCAGCAGGAGCTGATTAACTGTGAGAGGCAAATAATTTAATTTCATGAAAAAGGCCCGTAGTAATGAAGAAAGGACTAGCTTAACAATTAAACAATAAGGTATGATGAGCTGTGCTTTAGGTTGGGATAATGACATGCTTCAGGTCCAATGAATCACAAGGCCAAAGGCAGTGTGCTTACACCACCCAAGAAGTGCCATTATCCCAGAATAACACGCACCCTGGAGTGCCTTATTGCGACTATGAATGGGTCTCTTAGGAGCAGTAAATAAATATTTACAAAAATGTTTAAAAATTTAAATAAATAAAAATGGAAAAAAGTAAAAAAAGAAAAAAGTAGTCCTACTGAGCCATTGTAATTTTGCTCTTTAGCCAGTAGATGGCAGATGCTGCATTATTTATTTATATTTTTTTTTAACATAAGTGAATTAAATTGAAGTGTACTGAAACAGCTGTGGCTGCTTAATGTAAAACAGGTCAGTGAGGTCACAGATCATTTACAGATGCAATTTTAATAAATCAAAGCAACCAATCGACTAATACAGACCATGTTGGTAAGACCAGTCAATCTGATTTATTAAAATCGCAACTGTAAATGGTATAACAATGCACAGAAATGGTGCTCCCACAGAACTCAATGGAGCACGCACACACAGCGTTAGTTTTGTGACATCACAAAAAACTGGGCTGCTTAGGGCGACGTGGGGGTATGGCTTTTGTATCGGGAAGTATGTCTGTTTTTCTCGGTGCGGTCCAAAACTAAAATTACGGAGGATATAACTTTAAAACTGAAGCATTTCACGGAATGCTTTCTGCAAACAACTCCTGGCCAGGTCAGTTATGAACTATGCCGGGAGGGAGCAGTTATTAATATACTAAGAAGCTGCTCTTTAATACTGCAGTGTACAGTAGATGCGGCAGCTGTCATCGGCTCACTTTCTTGTTTTCTGAAAAGTGTAGCATTTCACCGTCCAAGACAAAATATAACAACATCTACTGGCAAAAACTGTAGGAAAGCAAAACAAAAAAATAATCTAAGTTTTGTAGAGAAATAATCGGGCATTTAGTTCCACTTGCCCAATATTATATTTATGATCAGTTTATCTAACTCGACCCAACTGTTAAACTCTAGTTATTACTTCAAATTCTTCACAGGCCATCCTAAAACCCATGAAAAGGCTAACAACAATAGGAAGGAATTGCCCAATTACTATTTATCTGTGCTTGGGATCTTGTTCTGGGCCAATTATTTGTCCCTCTCCATAAAAGCATACACATTTCTTTAAACTGTATTATACGAGCCCTAGCAGAATTGTGGCAATCGTTTCTTTTTTTTTTCCTTTTAATGCACTGTTTATTCCCCTTACTGACTAGCCCTGTCAATCTAGTCACTCCTGCCCCCTGCCATACTACCCTAGTCCTCTGCTGTTTCTGAGCCCACGGAGCTTGCTCCCTCTAGCAAGGCCCAGGGTGGCAGGAAGGACAACCCAGAATACGTATTTGCAAGTAGGCAGCTTGTAATGGAGGCCTGTGAGGAGACAGGAATGTGGACATGGTGTGAGTGTGAGGGGGGCTGATCGTCACTGACGACAGTGGTATTTTTTTCCTCCCAGAAGCACCCCTCCTCTAACACACTGGGTCATCGCTACACTCGCACCAGCATGTGTGTGGAGAATCAGTGTCACAACTCCCCATTACCCACAAGAGGCGCTGCAGAACGAGCATCTGTAACAGCTCTCCCCCTCTCCATGCCTGTTGCCCCCAAAGTGTGCCTAGTGTCCCACTTACCTGGAATGACAATGTTAGGATCAAGATTTGGTCCCGAGTCTCCCCATGCAGCAGTGCCACGTACTACTAGACTAGGCTGTGGCAACCATTTAGTTGTCCAAGTGCACCCCTTCCCCGTCCTGCTTTAGTGCAAATAAACTGTAGGACCAGCTATTGTCGATGCTAGCCAAATCTTGTTTTCTGACCATGTCTGCCTTCCACTGCATGCTGTACTTGGTGCAGCCTTCACTTCCAGTTGACTCCTTGTGATAATTAAAACAGCCCTCTGTGACTCAAGAGACTGACTCAAAGACCATGGGGTGACTGCTCTATGTTGTCCACCCCCACTTACCTTCACAAACATCTTGCTTCCAGAGGATGTGGATTTGACAGGGCTACAATACACAGACATAGACTTGCGGTCTCGGGAGAACTCTAGGGTGAATTCTTTCTTCATCAGCTGTTTGATCACCTGGAGAACACGCAAAAAGACAAAAATAAACAGAAGAGCATTTCAAACACAGATGACACTACTGCAGTAACATGGGGTATTACAAAACTAATGTTATCCAACTTCCATATCGTAAGGACCCCGGCATTACAAGCCAGGAAGGCAAAATGCTCATGGCATTTCTATTTTTATATGCTGAACAGCAATCTTTACGAGGTTCTCATTTAAAAGGGAGTTAATTATAAAACAGACTGGGCAAATCCTGAAAGCTGACTGACTGAACCAATGTCTGACCAATGACGATATCTCATTACATCACCACAGGTCGGAACTAATTCTTGAACTCCGCCATATCTTAACACTTGCAAGCCATTTTCAAAATACTAATAAAACACTCGTATGTGGTGTGACATGGGGTTTGGTCTCTTCTCAGCAGTGCTGGACATGGAAGAGAACCTGGGGAAACGCCATTCTAGAGATACCACGATAACCCTGTTTTGCAATAACCCCGATAATTTACACTGACTATACTTATTTATTTATTTATTTTATTTTGTTGACCTGGTAGGCCCACTGGAACTAGAAGTCTCTTTTTCGGGGGCAACTTGGGGGGGGGGGGCATACAGATGGTAAGCAACTGAAATTGAAGCAGATTCAGCTGTTGGTATTTTTAGTGAATTGTGATGCTGTGTCAGTTTTCCTATCTTGTAATAACAGTTTTCAACATATACCGTAATATACTGTGATAAAGTATGAAAAACTCAGTTTTTCTGTCCAACAATAGCCCTTCACCCCCAAACACTTAAGGCGTGGAGGGTCCCTTTCACAAAACCCAATTCAGAAGCCATAATATTGCAATACTGCAATAAACAATCATTTTTTTCAAGGTTATATCACATCATGAACATTTCTACATTGTGGCACCCCACTGGGTTCCAGGAGTGAAATTAAAAGTCAGGAGCAAAATGGAGGATTGTTCCTGTGCAGAATGCATAAGACGAACTAAAGAAGTATAAAAATGCAACATAGTATGACGGAAAAGTGTCCCTGACCCCTGTCCGATATGTTTGGTCTTATATCAAAAGTGGTGCAATCCCCCCAGTGAAATCCTTACCATTTACACCAATGCTTCTCAGGTGGTTGAAGGTACTCCACTCACCATGTGCCTCACAATCAAGGCCCCGGAAGTCTGCAATTCTGCAGTTGCGAAATTTTCTGCAGAATTTGCATCATAATGCAGAATATATATAGTGCCCCAGAATTCAGAGTTTTTGGTGAATTTTCATTCAGATATACAGTTTTTCCCTAGTACGAGGCTCCCTTATCCATCTCATTTATCATGAAGTCCCTCTTCTATGCTTGGCATGTAATGTCATCGATGACATCACATCCTATTTTAGCCAATGGCAGGACTGCATTCTGCCACAGAAATTAATAAATCATGCTGCAGAAATCGGAAAATGCTGCCGCAGAAGCCTAGGAGCCCTGACACAGAAATCAGAAAACGTTGCCGCAGAGCACTAGGGGCCTGCTCACAATGCGCTTGATATATGATGATATCCCATGATATACCACGCCCTGCTGTGTATTACTGCAAGAATATTCTACTAGTACTTTCACTGCAAAGATGTTTTATTATTGTGAACTTGCTCTTTTATCTTGGGGAAGGGGCACAGGCTGACAGATTCACTACCTCCCCCAATCCTCTGCTTGCAAAACTGAGATGTTCACAGAAATTACACCTACACATACCTGCACACATACGCACAATGAGGGACTTATGCAAAAAAAAAAAAAAACAGTAAAGGCTGATTCATACTATTTTTTATGAAAACTTGGGTACAGTGTAAATAGAATAGAAATCTGAAAGGGCAAAAATGCAATCGTCTTCCCACCTACAGTAAAGTAACCACCCCCTCAATTACTCTACAATTGTCATTGATGAAATCAGCATCCTGAGTGTCACCTAGAGCTGACTCACTGTTACTGTGTTAGAGAAAAAGTATTCACATTAACCCATTCTGTCCAGGGTGCCCATTTTGTGTCAGGTTAAGCAATGGATGGTTTGGACTTCATACGAAGCTACTGAAAGTGATGGGTTAAGTCAATTTCTAGAAAAATGGAGCCCCACAGACCTCAACAAGCCCTACTCAAGGGGCAGACTGCAGTGCTCCTCTTAGACACTCACAAGGATACTCTTTCAATCCTGTCTTTCCTCTCATTTTGTCAAAAAGTTCTATTTTGGGGAGGACCTTTACAGGTGCACAGGGGCATCTACTAGTGGCAGCCTGCTGGTGATGCCACTGGGAACCTGCAAACAGTGTGCCTTTCTACACTAAGCGTGTGTGTAAAAAAGAAATGGGTACACTGAGCAGCCATCAGGGGTTAAATAGGAAATGTTTATGTGGGGGAACTCTCACCTCTACATTTTGCAGGTGAGGGAAAGTATAGTTACGCAAGAACTTACCATAACAATAGATCTGCAAGGGGATCTCTTGTAGCAGACCACACCAACTAAACTATAGCTGCCAGACACTAGGACCACATGGAAATTTTTCCTAGCCAGCAGTCTACCGGGGGCCCACCCATTTTGATGTCATATGCCAACGTCAGCCTATCCTATAAGAGTGGGCAACCCCCACACCCTCCTCAGTTCTCCCGCCGTAGACCATAAGCCACTTAGTCCCAGCTGAGGGAACTGAGGAGGAATCAAAGGTCCCACCAAAAAGAAATAATGGAGAAGGCGGTAGAGGCACAGGAGCGCCTCCTAGGTCCCAGGAGGAGGGAGGGATGGCATGAACTGCTGCAAGAGATTCCCTCACAGATCTACTGTTATGGTGAGTTCTTACGGAACTGTACTATCTGACTTTAGTGGTATTTCTTGCAGCAGGCCACACCTATGGAATGAGTCCCAAGCAGCTCTGACAGTGGACAGCCCAGTCTGGGTGGAGGGAAACCTCGAGCCTAAGAAAGTAGGCCCTAGAGGACAGCTAGGCCAAAGCTGGCCTATGCCTAGAGGCAATGTCCACACTGTAGTGTTTGGTAAAGGTGTGGATAGTACTCCAAGTAGCAGCAGCACAGATCTCTGCAGCTGACACATTCCTGAAACAGGCAACAGAAGTGGCCATGCCTCTGGTGGAATGGCCACGAACAATGCCAGGAAGCTCATTACCATACTTCCTGTAGCAACAAGTAAGACAGTTGGCCAACCACTTGGACAAACACTGCTTTGAAACAGGAACGCTCTCTTTCCCAGGGGCAAAAGAAACAAATGACTGAGAGGACTTTTTGCAGTCCTTCATATAGTGTGTGTAGTAATACAGGATTCTATGCAGGTCTGATATGTAGGGCAATGCTTCCCCTGGATTGGCATGCTCTGGAAAATAAACAGGAAAGGGGGATGGACTGATGTAGAATAAACTCCGACACCACCTTAGGAAGAAACTTAGGGTTAGTACATAAAGACACTACCTTTGTTGAAAATCAAATAAGACTGCTTGCACATCAGCACCTGCAGCTCTGAAATTCTTTGAGCAGGAGTAACTGCAACTAAAAACAATGCCTTCTACGACAGAAAGTGTAGCTTGCATGTTGCGGCAGGCTCAAAAGGAGCCACAGGAAGTTTTGCCAACACAAAATTCAAGTCCGACGGCAGGGATGGATTGCAGATAGAAGGCTTCAGGTGACGAATCCCTCTTAGAAATGTACAGGACACCTCCAGTTGTGCCACCGTAGGGCCATCAACAGGCACATGAAAGGCAGAGATAGCAGACATGTGCACCTTAAAAGACGAGTGCTTCAGGCCAGAGTCTGAAAAGGACAGCAAGTACCCCAGAATCTGGCTCACTGGATAAGTGAAGGGATCCAGCTGATGCAAAGCAGCCTACAGCACGAAGTGTTTCCACTTCAGGGAACAAGCGGCCCTAGTGGAAGGCTTCCTGGTCACCACCAGGACATCAGCAACCTTGGGTGACACCCCAAACCGAGCCATGGCTATGCCCTAAGAAGCCAGGTATGGATGGACAAGGTTGCCCCAGTTCTGCGAGAGAAGGCTGCTGCACAGGGGAAGAGACACTGGAGGTCCCACTGTCAGTTGCTGCAGTAAAGGGAACTAGATCCAATGAGGCCAGAAGGAGGCGATGATGATCATCATGGCCCCTTCCATCTGGAGCCTGATCAGAGTCCTCTGAAGCATGAGAAAGGGAGAAAATGCATACAAAAACTTCCCTTTCCAAGAGAAGCACAATGAGCATCGCCAGAAAACTCCAGGCCCTGGATCAAGTGAGCAAAAATGCATCAGTTTTGCGTTGACTGAGGATACAAAAAGGCCCAACTCTGGATGACCCCACCTGTCAAACAGGTCTTCTACTACTGAGGTCAGCAGCTCCCAACCATGCGCCTTTGACTGCATCCAGCTTAGGGTGTCCTCCAGGATGTTTTGGACACCTGGGACATGGAGTCCAGCTGACAGTTCAAGACTATGGTCCAGAGCCCAATAACAGACTCTCATTGCATCCCAGCAGCAAGAGTACGAGTGAGTGCCCCCTTGCTTGTTCATGTAGTGGACAACACTGATGTTGTCCATCTACACTAGCAGAAGACCCGGGGATAGTGGAGTCTGGAACGCCTGCAAGGTATAAAGAGTGGCCTGCATCTCCAGGACACTGATGTGGAGAGAGGATTCCAGAAGGGACCACGTCCCTTGTGTTTGGTGGGGCCCTAAATAAGCCCCCCACCCCAACCCTGAAGCACTGGTTGTAAGGATTTGTTGAGGGGAAGGAATGAGAAAAGGAACCCCTCTTAACAGGTTCTTGGCCTCCATCCACCGAAGCAGAACCTTCTTCACTGGAGAGGAGACCAGGACCAGCTGTTCAGGTTGATGGTATGCTAGTCCCACTAGATCCTCAGTGTCCATTGGGGAATCTTCATGTGCAATCTGGTTACAGGCACTGTGACTATAGCTGCAGCCCATCAGGCCCAAGAGCCACAGGAAGGTTCTGGCTGAGACATAGCAGCTGTTGTACAGCTGGCGGGCTCGGGTGATCAGGCAATCTTCCAGGTCCTGAGGCAGGAAGGCCATGCCTGAGAAGTATCCAGGACTGCCCCTATGTACTGGAGGTGCTGACAGGGGGTCACAACTGACTTGGGCAGGTTGACAATGATGTCCAGATCCTGGAACAGGCGGACGGTATGTTCCAGAGTCTGTAACAGGCAGTCCATGGCTGGGCTTTGAGAAGTCAGTCATACAGGTAGGGAAAGACAGAGTCCTTCCCACCTGAGTGTGACTGCCACCACTGCCAGGTATTTGGTACACCAGAGGAGCTGAAGACAAGCCAAAGGGCAAGGACCGGAACTGGAAGTCTGACCCCTGGAAATGAAACCTTAGGTACTGTCTGTGGGAGGCACATACCTGGATGTGCAGGTAGGCATCCTTCATGTTGAGGGAACAAATCTAGTCTCCCTGGTGAAGAAAAGGGGCAGGAGATCCTGAATTGTCACCATCCTGAATTTTTTGTACTGAATGAACAGATTTAGCTCCCAGAGGTTTAGAATGGGTCCAAGATCTCCTGTGCACTTGAGAACCAGGAAGAAGTGAGAATAGAACCCGCTGCCCTGTTGAGTCTCTGGGATGGGTTTTATGGCCCTTTTTTGGAGCAAGAAGTGAATTTCCTCCCAGAGCACCAGAATATGGTCTGAAGGATAAGAGGACAGAACCGGGGTTTCTTTGGAGGCCACTCCAGAAGTTCCAGAGTGTAGCCACTGTCTATGATCTGCAGTAACCAGGCATCGCTGGTGATTTCCCTATACTTGTCCTCGTGCAGGGAGAAGAGCCCCCCTACAACCACCACCTGCCTTGGAGGGGTCGGGCAAGGAGTCAGGCTGAACTGGGGGGGGCGCACCTCCTCTTTTGGGGGTTGTTCCCATGGTGGAGGAGGGGGTAAGCATGGCAGCGGGTGCCTGACGCTTACTCTGAGGCTTGCCAGAGGACTTGAGTCTATGAGTAGACTGATGAAATAGCACTCGCTGACCACTTTTGGCTGGTTGGTGTGGTAGATGGAGTGGACAGATCGTAGGGTGCAGCCAGAGGCTTGCAGTTCAGACAGTATGTCCTGCACATCTGCACCAAACAACTTGTAGCCTCTAAAGAGGGCATTCAAGATGGACAACTGAACATCTTGGGCAAAGCCAGACACCCTCAACCAAGAGTGTCTATGCAGGCAAATGCCTGCCATGGCAGCCCTGGCTGAGGTGTCTACTGCATTGTAGGTGGCCCTATGGAGGTCGGTACTGATGTCAGAAGCTGCTTTAAGAGACTGCAGCATCTGCTATTTTAGGGGGTCTTCCGGGAGGGCCCGGGTAGATTCAAGGGTCTGGCCCTAGAGCTAGTTTTGGTACTGGATGAAATGGGCAATGTCATTTAACACCCTGATGGTCAGTGTGGCACAGGCAAAGGTTCTCTTGCCAGTGTGATCCGGCCTCCGGGACTCCTTGTCTGGGCCTCTTGGTGCGGTTGTGGGCAGCACTGATGATCACTGAATCTGCCTGAGGCTGACTGGTGAAGAAAGGCCTTCCTGCTGGAGCCTGGTGTAATTTGTCTGCCTTCCTGGGTATGGCGGGTATCAAAATGGGCCGATGCCAGGTGGCCACGGTAGCATCTTCAAAGGGCTCAATTAAAGGAGGGATGACCAGAGGAGAAGCATCCAGTAGCCGTAAATAAGTGGCCAATCGACGCCAAGCTGGATCTTGCTCCTCAGTGTCAAAGCTCATGGCCTACTGTAACGGTCTCATAAATCCCAGACATAAGATGGGTCATCGGGGGGGACACGGATATACCTCAGGATCTCCTGACCATTGGAAGAGACTGTGGAGGCGTTGTGAGGAGTGGTTCCCCTGGCATCACCAGCATCAACCTCATTGCGAGGAATGAGTTGAGGATGGCACCCATCCTCGTCCCAAGTGGGGAGCGAGGGACCAGGGACCAGCTGGAGGAGCAGGGGGGCGCTGCAGGGATGGGTAGGGATGTAAGTTTGTCATGGCAGTCATACACATTATTGATTCCATGACGTTTGATCTTTATTCAGGACTTCCATGACTTTCACTAGTGTCATCAGAATGTAGCAATGATGACAGTGCCACAAAATTTACTACTGTTTACTAATGATTTCATGAACAAACAATGAGTCATTAAAACCTCATCCATGACAAACTTACATCCCTAGGGATGGGCCTTGGGGAGGAGCAACCTTAGCCTGCATGAAATCCCGTTAGGTGGTAAGCATGAAGTGGGAGTTCACTGCTAGTGGCATCGGCAGAGGGAACACCAGGACTGGTACTGGGGTCGGCATCAGAGAGGGTAGCCGCACAGGCTGGGGCCTGCAGGGAAGTTCCTCGACATGGGTTAGCATTGGAGAGGAT
>JADMNL010000030.1:84942500-85130000 GCA_016271365.2 Neoceratodus forsteri
CGCCCTAGTGTTTCCAGACGGAGACAAGCTCAAAGCTGTATCATATCAACAGGAACTGTAAAACCAGAACCCCAATCAGGCTGAGAGGAGATGTGTAGGTTCTGGAAAGAAAAGCCTATTGAAAGGGTAAAGAAAAGGGGAAGACCAAGCATGCAGTGATGGGCATGTCTGCCAGAGTTTATCACCTGAAAATTCAGAAGGGGGCAGGTAGGAGGGGTAGCTAACATACTAACATACTAATTGCCAGCTGATTAGGCCTTATGGTCTATCGAGTCTGCTCGAACCTCAGATCCCTAGTTGGGTGCCGAGGCCCTCCCCCACCCTTGTGTTCCAGAAACCCTCATCATCCATCCCCACCTCCCTGGGCCAGGCCATCATCTGGTACATCCACTTTCTGTGTCTGTCCCACCCTCTCCTGAAGCCCTCCACTGTGGATCTCTGAACCAGCTCGCCAGGCAGCGCATTCCAAGGGTCCACCACCCTCTCAGTGAAAAACCTCCTCCTCTTCCCCCCATCACCCTTCCACCTTCCAACTTCAAACCATGCCCTCTGCTGATACCTCCCTGCTTTAGTGTAAAGATCCCCTCCATGTTTACCCTATTTATTCCCTTGAGGTACTTGAAGACCTCTATCATGTCCCCCGTCTCTCCTCTCCTCCAATGAAAACAGGCAGAGCTCCTCAAGTCTGTCCTCATATGTCAAATCCCCTAGTCCTTGTATCATCTTAGTTGCCCTCCTCTGTACCCTCTCCAGGAGCTGTATGTCCCTCTTCCCTCTTAAGGGGGGAAACAGTACTTTACCTGGTTAAAGATGTTCTCTGGTGTTTCAAATTACCACTTTCTGAGGAGCCCAAAAAAGTTTTCAGGGCTGTTTACTGGCACAAGTACATTCTCAAATATATGAAACCATTCTTAGAATAATGATTTATCCTAGTTTGTGATGTCCTGATAAGAATCCACACATGACGGCAGCGAGGAAATTAACTTCCACAATTGCAGCTCCTGGCATCATTCAAGGTGCTTTACCTACACGTCTGTTTTTGGATACTCAGTTTCTTCATTACCAGGGGTGGGCAACCTAAGCTAATCAGAGGGCCACAGGTGCGGTCCTCAAACGCCTTCAAGGTCACAAGACCCCAGTTTACCACAGTCACAAGCTAAATGTATACATCTGGATTAAAAACGAGTTAGATATAACATGTCCTTTATAGTCGTCAGTCCATCTCCCTTGTCTAGCTTTGCACAGAGAGCCTACTGGTATATTTTGGATGGATGAGGGGGCCACAGGTTGACCACGAGGGCGCATGCCATGCTTCTTTTGGTTTTGCCTGCTTCCTAGGTACATACAGAATGAAAAGGATGTTCATATTAGATATATATGAACATCCTGTTTATTCTTCATGTACTTCTGAAACTGCTTGTATAGCTTTTTGGCAAGTTTTATTTTTCCTGTGATTTTTCATATTTTTTTTTATCCTGAGCCAACCACCTCTGAAACTGCAACTCTGAAAGCAGGTAAAGCCAAATGAAGCATGCCAACCCCTACATTTCTTTCTTTTGCTATATTCACAACTACTTTCTACATTTATGAAAAAACATTTATGAAAATGACATGGGAGTGAAATGGTTTATGCATAACGTATACAAATATTTCCCCTGGTTTTGGAAATGTTAGTTCAAGATGGTGCTGTAGTACTGGTAATTTACACTTTATTTTTGCATGTGTGGAAAACAAGTGACACAAACATCCTGACAAATGATGTCTCCATGCTCCACTTTTACTTTCACTCTCATGTTGACACCTAAAACATTGATGTTATAACATAACAATCGGACCCTTTACAGATTTTAAGTCTCATCGGTTAACTTAAAAAGAAGCATGGCAACCCATACTTTGTGTTGAGGATTTTAAATGTTTAGATATCCATAAGGTACTGGGCCAAAAAAAAAAAAAAGATAAATTTGACATGAGGTTGATGAAACACCTGGGAACATCTTTAAAAGCCTAATCGGAGGGATGGTTTCAGAGGCAACACTCTGCTCATGTATGCTTTATACATGTTGGCTCCCCATCAGCCCGTCCCAGAGTCTCGCCCCATCACCCCATCATGTGTGGACAAGTGGAACACCTGCCAGAGGAAGTGGTGGGGGCTGAAACAATCACGGGATTTAAGAATGCATGGGATAGACATAAAGGAATTCTAGAGGTCAGGGGAAACAGACTTCTAGGAAAACAAACTGAACTTACAAGCTCAAATGGGCAGACTGGGTGGGCCATAGGCCCTTATCTGCCGACACTGTCTATGTATCTATGTATCACACACCTGCCCCCGCATGTCCAGCCTGGGGTACACTCTGGACTACTCCCCAGAGCGGAGCCATGGGACTGAACCGAACCACCTGGTGGACAACAGCATAAGGCCCCAGAAAGCAATTGATCCGGGGGTACGCTACTGGCTCCCCCACCCCCCCGAGCCCTACCAACCAGCGGAAGGCGGTATATGTCCTTGGTGGAACACAGGGCTGCTGCGTGGGACCTCCGACCCGGGGCGGGCAGCATTCTACTCGGCAAGGTTGCTTTCCTTGACTGTGTGGAGGCATGGCTTGCAATGAAGAATGGTGTAAATGCTGCTGTCTAGCCCACCTCCAGAACACTAAGGTGCTGGATGCTTGCAGCACCCCCAGCCTCCACCAAAGTTCACTCTATGTGCCGATCACGCAACCCCCCCCCCCCCCAGACTCCCTCTGGAGAAGGAGAGCAAGCACCAGAGCGCTCAGTCCTCCTCCCCAAGCTGGTCCTCCAACTCCAGAGTCTGTTCCCAAACCCGGGATGTCGGTGTTGCAGGCAGAAACCCAACCGCTGCACAGGGGGACTGGCATGGGTGGGGTGTTTGTATAATGTGTATTCCCAGAACATTTGCATTTTGAATGCTCATCAACCAGGTCTGTTATGGTTTTTTTTTTTTTTTTTTTTATACCTTCTATTTCTCACCTTTTTCTCCTCAAACCAGCTTCGGATGCTCCTGCTCTGCTGGTGGTCTTAAAATGAAAATTATAAATTGTGGGAGCATCCCCGACCAATCACAGCCCTCCTTTCAGTTGCAAGTGAGGTACTCTTATTACCGTGAGAGTATCTCACATGCTGAGCCATTGTAACAGGTTTCTCACTGACTGCTCGTGCCATTAACTGTATTAAATCTATAATAATTTTGTAGGCCCGTTTGGAGGGCCTCTTCTGGATATAAGAGTGTTGCCTCTTGTGTCCATAGACCCACAGAACTGCTCACCTTCGGTTCACAGTCCTCTGGCCTTAAGAACACAAGAGGAGACACTCATATCCATGACAGGCCCTCCAAACAGACCCATAAACTTACAACAAAGGCCGGCTCAGCTGCACAGTGGTGGCATGACATTCTGCTCCTGAGAGGACAGGGTCTCCTTGTGAGCCCCGGAGCCCAATACTGGGGCAGACTACAGAGGGCTGACTGCAGAATATTTGGTCTTGTGCACCCTCTACAGGTCAACCAAGAAGAAGCACTGAACCCAGCATGAAAAAAAGCATTGTGGCACTCATGGTTAAGACATGAAAAGGCAGCTGTGAATGCCACAGTGCTTCTAGTTGTTGTTTCCCGCTGGTTGGGGGGGTGTTCTGCCCCATGTGAGTACCACCATATTCTGTGAGTACATTCTTCCTCTGTGCATCCTGGTTTGTCTAATAACAACTGTTCACCTTCCTGGACAGCAGAAGAGTGCAGTTGTAATAACATCATTGGGGGTGTGGGACAGGGAATAACTGAACACCAGGTTAAGGTCATCTAAAGTTCGGCTTTCGGAGGAGGTCATCTGGGCTGAAACAGTGGGAGGATTCAAAAGGGGATGGGACAGGCACACAGGAGTGGTGCATAAGGAGGCAAATGGGGGGGGTAGAGAGGACTGATGAGGTACAGTCCTAAAAATCAGACAGGCTTAAGCAGACTGCATGGACCTCTAGGCTTTTATCTGCCTATAGTTCCTATGTTTCTATGTAATGTACATTGTGGCTGACAACCTGGGCTCATTTTTATTTCACCCATGATTTATCAGCGCCTGCCGACTTTATTACTCATGTCAGGGGCTAGTTTTCATGTTTCAGCTAACTGACAGAGTACTTACAGAGTTGCAGGCATTGGCTCGCTCCACCTTCGACAGCTGACTGACATCAGTTTTAAAAACATTCATCTTCTCCACCAGACAAGTCAGGGCAGTTTCTGTGGCCTCGCCAACTTTCTCATAGATCCCCTTGGACTGTAAGGGAGGAAAATATGTATCAACATCGGCAATCATATGCTTACACAAGGGGAGTACTAACAGGACAAGCCCAAGCTGCTGCTTTTTTTTAATGTAGTTTTTATTAGGTTTATACAAACAAAACACACATTTCATATTTTAAATGAAAAAGAGCATAAACGCCGCAACATTACATCTACAGTCACAAGACTTTTACATATTAATAATGTCCACTGCCTAGTTTCTCAATGCCAAGAAATGCAAAGTTATGCATACTGGTCCCAAGAATCCCAGGACAGAGTACTACCTGGGTGGAGTTTGAATATCTGCATCAGAGGAGGAAAAGGACCTGGGAGTGATAATCACTAGTGACCTGAAGCACCCCATGCAGTGCAAGAAAGCAACAGCAAAGGCAAACAAGATGCTGGAATGCATATCTAGGGGGATCAGTAGTAGGACAGAGGAGGTTATACTGCCCTTGCACAGGTCACTGGAAAGGCCTCATTTAGAGTATGGAGTTTAGTACTGGTGCCCACACCTCAAAAAGGACATTAACCTGCTGGAGAAGGTCCGGAGGAGGGCTACAAAGATGACAGTGGGTCAGCAGGGTAAGGCATACGAGGAGAGGTTGAGGGCACTGAACATGTACTCCTGGAAGGCAGGGGAGAACATGATTGGAACCTTCAAGTACTTGAAAAGGATAAATAAGGTGGATAAGGAGGGTCTCTTTAAGCTGAGTGGCAACCATAACACAAGGGGGCACAGTCTTAAGCTGGAGGGTAGGAGGTTTAGGAGGGAGGTCAGGAAGCACTTCTTCACAGACAGTGTGGTGGACACTTGGAATGTGCTGCCAGAAGAGGTGATCTTGTTGAAGACAGCGGGCAGCTTTAAGAGAAGCTGGGATAGGCATGGGGGAAGGTAAGGGTCATAGGTAGGGAGGATGGGAGGAGCAGGGAGGGAGGGCAGGGACAGTAGCTCAAGCTGTGTACCCTGCAAGACGAGCAGACTAGATAGACCAAATGGTCTTCTTCTGCTGGCTTCTTCATATGTTCTCAGTACAGAATTCTATCGACATCTCCACAGATCGTTGGATGGTCGAAGAACAGAGTACCATTCTAAGTATTATAACAATAACCACCACCCCCCCACCACCACCCCCATGAGAGCAGCGCACCCCGTCCACCTCTGTAACTATGATCCTAGGGTACAAAAGATGCATCAATCTGCATCATATATGTTACCCATCGTTACCATTTGTCATTACATTTTTAAATTTTATCATGCAAAATCGCTGCAAGTTTTTCCATTTGATTAATGGTCAGCAAATAACATCTCCATTCATCTAGTGAAGGGAATTATTCTAGTCATCCAACGTCTGGTGATGGCCTTTTTGGCCGCCAGCAAGTAGACTGGCAACAGGGTGGGTTCCCAAGGCAGGCTGTGAGGTGGCATGACAGACAAGAGTATCATTTCTGCTGTTAATTCAATTCCCTCTCCTAAGCAGTCCTGTAATATAAGTTGTATTATGTACCAAAGTGGAGTTAACGGGGCATTCCCAAAAAATATGGCCTAAATCAGCCATCCTACAATTGCAGCCATGCCAGCACTGTCCATAGCTCTGTGGTAAATACTTAACTAGAACTGCTGGCTCGCGAAAGAATCTATAACGGCACTTCCAAGCATATTCTCTCCACATGAGGGAGAGAGTGACTTTGACCGCTGATAAGACACTGGCCTGCCAGGCCTCAGGCGTAACTGATAGTTGCAAATCAGTATTCCATGTCTGGAGCATCGATAAAGTATTATTCTCCAGTGTCTCTTTTAGGATTTTTATAGATACGCCCAATCACATGTCCCCCTAAATTACCATCAAGAGTCTCTATTAAGAAGCTCATTAAAGGCAGTCTGGGGTTGGGCAGCCGGGTTCTGGTTACAGTTTGGTTTTGTACATAAGCCCTTCTTTGCAAGAACTGAGTGAAGCCCAAGCTTCGGTACAACAAGTAGGAGGCAGTGTGGTCTAGTGGAGAGTGCAGCGGCTTTGGAATTAAAAGATCTTGGGTTCAAACCCCGCTACAGCCAAATACTCACTGTGTGACCTTGGGCAAGTCACCTTACCTCCCGGTGCCCCAGTCCACCCAGCTGGGGAAATGGGAAGAAGCAAGACCCCACTGAAAAAAAGATGCATCTTAGCTGGGCTATCCTGGGTAAATAAACTATAACAAAACAAAGCAAAACACTTGATATTTTATAAAGCACATTTAACACAAGTCTGCTCCAAAGCACTTTTATTATTAAAGTCCTAAAATCAAAGCCCAGCTGTTGTAAAAGGCTGAGGTAAAATGCAAGTTGGAGAAGCCATCTGGGTTGTCATGGGGTTAATGGACATGCCAGCTCTGAAAGGATACATCCAGCTAATGGGTCATTTTGATCCCAGGGGTCTCCTACTGACATGGCAGAGCATGCAAAATGTGTGTGTGTGTGTGTGGGGGGGGGGGGTTCTTCCTGGGAACACTAGACACTCAGTTGTCCACTGCAATCTGCTGAATTAAATTTAATTTTTGTATTTATGTGAATTGTGGTTTCCTGCTGCGTGCACTGCTCTTTGTACAGGTCCAGTGACCCTGGGCAACCAGCTGCTTGACTGCTACAGATCCGGCACTGTGTGAGGGCAAGTAAGGGAGCTATAAAGGGGATCCTATTACCTGCACAATGAAACCCCAAAGGCAGAGGATCAGAAGGCCCAGACACGAGTGCATTTGTTTACCACAAGGAGGGACTTGTGTTCATGTCTCAGGCTCCGGATCCTTGTTGGGGCCAACTGGGGTGGCCTCCAAGGAATTTGTGGCACATCGAAGAATTTGAACCATCTGTTGCTATGTGGATGGTGGCATCGGGGAGGGGTGTCCTGTATGGCAGAACTGCCCTCCTTAGACAATCAGTGGAGCTTTGGTGTGGATGGTGGTATCGGAGAGGGGTGTTCTGCATGACAGAACTGCCCTCCTTAGACAATCAGTGGAGCTTTGGCATAAATGGTGGCATCAGAGAGGGATATCCTACATGGCAGAACTGCTCTTAGACAATTAGTGGAGCTTTGGCGTGGCTAGTGGCATCGGGGAGGGATGTCCTGCATGGCAGAACTGCCCTCCTTAGACAGTCAGTGGAGTTTTAGTGTGGGCCAAATATGTGCAGATGACTAGTGCCCCCCCCCCAATCATCTCTCCCAGGATATCAACTGCCTATGAAAGCCCAACTATATGTAAGGCACAGCTACACCTCTTGACATTTTGTCAATGAAGTGTTGAACAGACGGGGGCATCGGGCTGAGTTGCTGTACTGGCGACCCAAGTTTGGACGCAAGCTTGAGCTGCTGAGTCTGGAGGCAGACCACACTAAGGTAGCTGCTATGCTGCAGCATGCCTCAATCGGGGCGAGTTGGCAGTGGGTTCTGGTGCCACAGAGACTGCTGTGTATGTGTGAGGTGATGGAGACTCTGCCCATGCCATGAGGATGAGGGACGATTAAGGGAGAAAAATCATGGAAGTAAAAATCACTCTGCCTTCCAAATGATGGCAGAAGAAGGGCAGAAATAAAGACATATGAATTAACAAAAAAAACAAAACAAAAAAAACAACTTTTTTTTATTTATTAATGACAGCTCGTTTCTATGATCATTATAGTTATTTGCCGTGGTTCTGAAGTGTGCAGATTCTTTTAGTGTACGGAACTTAAATGCGGATTCCTGGCTTTGCCGACATCACCATGCATTTTTCTACTGCGCGTTCCTCTTAGCGTTTGTGTGGTCCTGGCACACTGTACTGTAATCAACCAGCAATACTGATAGAGCCTGTCACCCTTTTCCTCACCTCATTGTAATCCAGGGAGGAGTCGTTGCAGAGGGCACAGATTGTGGCTAATTCGATCAGCCCATCATACTTTGCACACTCAACCGGCTTGCCATCTTTCATTCTGCAGATAAATATAACAAAAATCAAAATGGTATTCCAAACTGGTTTCATTTACATTGTTGAGTCAATTTTCTACAAAAGATGGACCAGTCTTTTGGCAGCACATACAAAGAATAGTTATTTACCGTAGCAGTAGAGCTTTAAGACAATCTCCTCCATTGAGCCACATCATGGAACTGTAAGCCGTCGGAGTCAGGGCCACCCAGAAAATTGTGCTAGCTGGGGTCGCCCATGACGATGTTCATAATCACCGCCTATATAACATGGGCGTCCCCATCATGCCTCAGTTCCCTGCTGATGACAAGTTCGGACAATCATCAGACCAGCAGGGACTGAAGCAACCAAGACCAAATCTGGCACACAGGCAAAGATATGGACACCAGATTACTATAATGCTGAAATTGGGCAGAAAAGGAGAACTAACATGCAAGATCAGTCAGGATAACCACCCGTCACCTCAAAAAATGTGTGTGTGTGGGGGGGGGGGGAAAGCTATGACTCAATGAAGGAAATTCTCTCGAGTATCTACTGTTATGGTAGGCATCTCCCTCCATTGAACCACATCATGGAACAATTCCGAAGCAGTACCAAAGCACCAAGGGAGGAAGGAAGGATCTAGGGACCCTGAGTAAGGAGGCCCTGGAGGACAGTAAGGCCAAATTCGGCATGTCTAAGAGAGATGATATCCAGACTGTAAGGTTTAGAAAATTTATGAACAGAACTCCAAGTGGCAGCAGCACATATGTCAGCAGAGGACACAGTGTTAAAACAAACCATGGAAGTAACTACCCCAAGGGTGACCTGAACATTGGCAGGACCAGTAAGCTGCTTACTGTGCTTCCGGTAGCAGAAACACCACAGGCCAATCACCTGGAAAGGTCCTGTTTAGAAACAGGTGAGCCCACCATCCTGGGGAATAGGCCATTAATAGCTGAGATAATTTCCTACAGTCCTTTGTACAATCAAGGTATCAACGCAACATCCAACAGACATTAAACGTACGCAGATGACATTCCTCACTACCTGGGGACTTGAGAAATAAACTGGAAGGTCAATAGTCCGGTAGTCTGATTTAGTGTTCGCTCAGAAATTACCTTTGGCAAAAATTAGAAATGGTAAGCAAGGCAACCCGAACCTTGTGGAAAACAAGAAACGGAGGCTCAGCAAACAGAGCCTGCAATGCAGAAATTTGTCGAGCTGATGTCATAGCCACTAGGAAAGTACAGTTACGTAAGAACTTACCATAACAGTAGATCTTCACAAGGAGCTCTTGCAGCAGGCCATCACAATAAGAACTATGCCACAGGCACTATGACACACCGGAAAACTTCTCAGCCAGCAGTACCCGGCAGGGACTACCCCCGATGTCGGCTCCGCCCCAACGTCTGCCCTGGTACAAAAGGGGGCGGACCCAGCTCCATCACAGTTCCCCCGCCAAGGCCTGCGAATGAGCCCTGACAGGAGAAGGAGGCAAAGCTCGAAGATAATGCTCTGCACACCTCAAAAAGGGGATGGAGGGCAGGAAAGTAACACCTGCTGCAAGAGCTCCTCTTGAAGATCTACTGTTACGGTGAGTTCATATGTAACTGTACTATCTTACTTCCAGTGGGAGCTCTTGCAGCAGGCTATCACAATAAGGACTGAATCCCAAGCACTCCCTCACCAAGGAGGCAATTGACCCCGGGAGGTGGATGAGAGGAAGCTGAATACAGAAGCTCAAGACAGGAGTCCCTGAAGGACTGCCAGGCCGAAGCCGGCATGGCGTCTGGAGGCAATGTCCAAGCTGTAGTGCTTTACGAAAGTATGCACTGAATTCCAGGTAGCGGCCATGCATATGTCCCTAATTGAGACATTCCGCATAGCGGCAAAGGAAGCAGACACTCCACTGGTGGAGTGACCCCTAACTGGGCCCAGAAGGGGTTTGTTGTGCTTCTCATAGCAGAAAGAAACACACTGGATAATCCATTTAGAAATGGTCTGCTTGGACATCATTTACCCAAGTGTTGTGTTCCGAATGCCACAAACAGTTGCTCTGATTGACGGTGAGAAGCCCTTCGCTTAAGGACAATGCATCTCAACAAAAAAACTCCAGGCCCTTGAGTGAGCGAGCAGAAACACAGCAGTTCTCCACTGTATGGAGACGCAAAAGGTGAATGTCTGGACGACCCCACTTCAGGAAGAGGTTGTCCAGTACAGAGTCCATTAGCTCCCATTTGTGGCAGAGCTCCTGGGACTGGCTTAGATTATCTGCAAGGGCGTTCGGGGTTTTGGGTAAGAAGATGGCTAACAGGAGCATGCCATGTTCCACAGCAGAGTGTCATACTCTCATTTACTCTCTGCAGAGGATACCAGTAGACACCACTTGGCGGTTCATGTTGTGTATTACTGAGATGTTGTCCATACAGATCAACAGCTGATGACCCAGAAGGAGGGTGGCGAACCCCTGTAAGCCAAGCAGAACAGCCCTTATCTCCAGGGTGTTGCGGTGGAGAACCGTATCCAAGGAGGACCACCGCACAGAATCTAGAAGGGGCCCAGATGGGCACTGTATCCTGAACCGGAGATGCTCATCCTCATCACCAGAAGAGGAGATGTACAGAGAAAGGGGATCCAGTCTCTAGGTTTTGAGCAGTCCAATCACCAGAGCAGGGAGCAATGGAGCACAGGGGTCACTTACATGACACACTACAGCTTGTCAGAATGCTCAGCCCACTGGGCATGGAGTAATCACTGCAGAATCCTCATATAAAGATGTGCCAGTGGGACAGTCCAAATAGCAGCAGCCATGAGACGTATCAGACCTAAGAGGCATCTGAACGAGACATGGTCTCTGAAAGAAACCAGCTGAACCGGAGTAACCGGCACCATAGCATGGTTCAAGGGAAGGAAAGCCCAACCCAATCCCACATCTAGAACAACTCCTATATGTAGGAGATGTAGGCATGAAGGGAGAACCAACTCCGGCTCGGTCACCAGAATACCCAACTGCTCAAACAACTGTCTGGTGTGGAACAGTGTTTAAACAGTAGCCCCCCTTGATGGGGCCCTTCAAAAGCCAATCATCGTCATATGGAAGACAAAGGCCCTCCCTTGTGAGGGTGGCTGTGACCACTGCAAAGCATTTTGTAGAGACACGTGGTTTAGACGATAAACCAAAGGGCAAGACACAAAACTGACAGAGCGAGCTCTGGAGCTTAAACCACAGGTACTGTATGAACCTTCCCCAGAAGCAGGACAAGATGTCTCGGAGGGTAGCAGACAGGTAAGGGAGGATGCACTGGAGGGACAGAGAGTAGGTCTAAGGCATGTTACTTCTGAAACACCTTCAGCACTTGAGAATCTGTTGTGCTCTCCCTCCATTTTTTGCAGGAAGAGTGAGACACAGTCCCCTACCAGGACACCCTCAGCTATAGGGGCCAACGGGGTGGTTGTCAGAAGGCTCCAGGGACTGCAGAAGAACCACCAATTTCTGCATTGTTGGTGAGCATGGCATGGGCACCATGTGGAAAACTGACCTGAGGGGAGACCTGGGACCACTTACAGCCACAGCCGGGACCCCTAGAGTAACCCTTACCAGGGCGGGCACAGGGCCTGTGTAAGGAACCCTGGCCCCCTATCCCAGGGCTTAAGATTCAGAGTATGCAGGGACCTCAGGGTCATTTGACATGTGTGGGTCCCTCAGGACACAATATGGGTGCCGAAAAGCTGTTTACCTATAAAGGGAACAGTAAGGTTTGATTGCTGGACATCAAAGGCAAAGCCAGCAACATGCAACCAGAAGTGGCAGCACAGTCAAATGTCAGAAACAGCCACACAAGCAGCCGCATCTGAGGCAGCATAAGTGGACCATAACAGGTGCTTACCAACCTCCAGGCCATTGGCAACAGTCTGCTAGACCACTGTTTTGTCAGGGCCATCTGGCAGCTTGTCAGCCATGGTAGCCACATACAGTACTTCCACGGACATTTCTGATATTTTAACATACAAGCCTTGGCAACACGGAGCCTGAGGGATGCCAATACATATGCCCATTTATCCATGACATCAAGTCTCCTGGATTCTTTATCAGGAGGAAAACAGCTTACACGTTTTGGAGACGTCGACCCGTCATGAGCAGCCATATACCCACACAATCTGTCTCTGGTTTACAGGAATAACATTGTTTTCCCAAAGGTGCAGGATATTGCTTACCTGCCTTCCTGGGTACAGCCAGCCAAACATAAGGCCTGTGCCGGGCAGCTAGAGTATCATCCTCCAGAGCCAAATAAATAGGAGGTATAAGCACAGGAGGGGAGACAAACACCTCCAAGAACTCAGAGATTCTTCTTCTGCCACAAATACCAGCGAAGGCTGGACCTGTCTGCGGAAAGGCTGAAAGGAGACATCCTCAGGAGGGAACCGAGGAGTGTTCTGTACATATTCTGCACTGTAGGAGAATAAAGAGAGAACTGGAGCACACCATATCAAGTGGGGTTCAGACCTTCCTCCTGCTCCTCCTCCTCCATATACTGACTGTATTTCAACTCTGCCTCATCACTGACAGTCATTAAGCAGTGTGTCGTTGCCCAGAGGAGGCTGTAGAAGGAGGACTCGTTGATGAACTAAGCATTGATGGAGGATGGTCCTTGCTTCATATAGCGACAGGCAGAGGGAACAACTTCAGTATCGACAAAGTCAATGGTGGCAGCCCTGACCAGGTTGACAGGGTTAGCACTGATGACAGAGGCAGGGGAAGATGCCTTGAAAAAGCTCAGACATCTTCTGAGAAAGCATCTACGCACTGACAGACTCAGACGCAGTTGTCCACAAGTGAACCATTGATGGGACAGTGCCAGATGGCAGAAATGGCTGTGAATCCCCCACTGGGGGATTAGAGCCTTTGCCAGACCCCAGGGACCTTGGTGTCTACAGATGGTTTGGGGGGCGCACAACCCGAGGCCTAAGCCTGGGATGTGTCTTATTCTGAAGATTTAGCCCTTTTAAAATGAAAATGGGTTTACCGTTTAGGGGAGGCATCCTTTTCCCAGCGCCTGTTGGTTTCTTGGTAGAATCACGGGCAGATGTTCAGGAGAATGGTGAGCTGTGGAGAGGCAGAGTGGGAGACAACAGTGAAGCCACCTGCAGCATGCGCCATCTCTCCTCCATAGCCCCGAGTGTCAAACAAACTTCCAAGGCCTTCTTGTGACATTTCCGAGTGGCCAAGTTAAAGCCCTGGCAAATGCCGTAGGCCTTCATTTGAGCAAGGCCTAAGAAGTAAATGCACACAGAGTGGTTGTTGGCTTTGTAGTATTTTTTTTTTTTTAACTTTACCACATTGAAAAGTTAATGAACAGTGGTTCCCATGTGTTGTTGGTGGCATAAATGATTAAGTATTTTAAATAATAAACAGAAAAAACAGAGTAGGGTTAGTGAGACTTGCAAAGTACAATGGTGTTCTGCAGCAGTGGCATACTGACGAACGAGTGACTGCAGGAGAAAGAACTGATGCATGATGGGGCCACACACATTATATAAGCAGCAACAATGCACGTCGACGTTGGAGGCCCCAGCTAGCAATAGTTTCTGGGTTGTCCTGACACAGATGGCGTACAGTTTCATGCTGTGGCTCAATGGAGAGAAATATCCTTGAAGATCATCTCAAGAACTCAAATACTTACGCTCCCCTTCCCCAGCAAACTCAACCAATGCATTCCCCCCAGACCTTAGAACCATCCAGCCTCTTATTGTTAAACTTCCTTGGAGGAAAAGCTGTTCAAGATAAATAGTGTCAGAATACCCAGTCACCCTCTGTAATGAAGTGGTGCTAAAGCCACATGACATCAGTGGGGCGGGACCAATGTGTTTGACACACTGTATAAACTGCTAAAATAAAGAAAAAATGCTTTTGCGAGTTGTGGTGAGCAAGCTGCTTTCTTTCATCTGTTTGTTTTTTTCTCTTTCTGTTTTTACAGCCTCACATGGCACTTCATCAGGCCTGGCTTTTGGATCAGCTGTTCATCCCAAATCTGCAGTATTTGGTGCAATCTCTCCCTCCAGTTACCAGACCGCTGCTTGCCCACATTGCTGGTCTCCCTTAGCTTAGCACCCAAGGTGGGCCTCCTCCGATCTGTATGGCTACTGAGGCGCTGTAGGCAGAAGTGAGGGGATGGTATAATTTGTGTGTCATGTGTGTGTGAGCAGCTCCCCATGGCAGGCTGTCAATCAGCCTATAAAAGGATTTGCTCCCCACTTTCTAAGTCTCCACCCTCCTCCCATGTGCAGTCCAAGACTACCCTAAGGGAGGGGCATCTGACGCTGCGTGGTCACCTGCAGCCTCAATGGCACAGCCCACCCCCATTAAGTGTCGCTGCCAGGACAGCAACTGAAGCCATCCCACCCCCTGGGAGAAGAGCATTCAGACAGAGGCTCCGACCCTCCGCTGCCACCCCCTGCTCCTCCGCTCCTACTGGTTCAGACTTGCAGTGCACAGCTGGGTCACCAGTGTGTCAGAGCTCTTCAAAACCAGGAAGTAGAATCATGTTGGTTTGAAGTGCCGGTGTCTCTTTGTATTCTCTCTGTTTTGCAGAACCAATGAAGCACTGCTTTGCAGATTTTCTTACTCAGACTCAGTCTGTGTGCAGCTTTTTTGTTTTCCTGTTGCCAGAGCAGTCCCTACCACTGAGCGCTACATCTGTTCTACAATTTTCGACTAGTGGGAGCAGACTTCTCCCTGTCTCTTTTCATCATTGCTTAACTAATGAAGTTTATAATTTGCCGCATGTCACCATACCGTAAGAAATTTTCTCACATATGTTCTACCTGATCTATCGTCAGTGACTCTACATTTCTTACCTATTTAGGATACGGTTCCCTGCTGCCACAATATGTGCAGCATATCGAGGAGCGCAGTTTACTCCAACTGTCCAATCCACTTCAAGCCTAGAAATCAGTGGAGGGAGAACCATTTCTGGTTCTGATGAAAACAGTTCAGTTCAGAACCCAAAACAGTTCTAAAAGATTCCTGTTACTGAACTCCTTTTTGAAACTAGGAATATGCATACATTTGCATATTTTTAAAGTGTTTAAACTAAGGGGAAGCTGCAATGGGTTCTAAATTTTAGAATTAGCCCAGCTGCAGCAAAGTTTCTTCTTTTTTTGAAGGACTGATTCAGCCCATCCTTTATGGGAATGGTATGTCGGTGGTTGTGTTGTTCTGCCAGCACTGTATACCATAAGCATGTCACACCCACAGTGCATCGGTGGCGACACAAAATGGAAATCAGGAGTGCCCATGTGCACACAGTCTCTCTGAAAGGAACTGCAAGAAGGGAAACAAAGCAAACCCAGGATGCAGCTTTCATGATTTTTATGGCTGCGCACTGTATCATTTGTGTCAGAGCCAGTAGCAGGATGAGGGTTATCACAATGTGGGGGACTTCTAGCTCTGCTGAAACTGAGATTACGGTTAAATGGTAACAGACTTTTTTTTTTTTGTTAGCTGCAGCCAAATGTCTTAACCTGTCAGCATTTAAATATGTAGCATTAGTCTTTAAAACACGAAGTATAGCTAGAATGTGAAACCCATTTCTTAACTTGCCAAAAAAATAGGAATAAAAACAGGGGGCACTGTAAGTTTAGTGTTAAAAAAGATTTCTATGAAGTTAGATTAATTTTATAAAGATTATACAATCGGAAACAGTTCCGATCTTATGCGGAACATCAGTAGATCTTTATGAAGTAATGATGGGTAAGTGTCAAATGTGTAGCACTAAGCACAATGCACAACACTGAGAAGGTACGGCTGCAGTTCCTGGGCTCTGCTATGTATTCACTCTACACATCCATTTTCCTCTTTAACTTAAAAAAATAAGTTTAATGTTTTCATCTGCAGAAAAGCATTTATGTGGTAGCTTTATCATTTTAGATTGTATTGCACAGCTCTTCAACTCCCACAGCTGAATGGTGCTTGATAATTTATCTGAGCTTGGTTCAATATAAATTACGCTCGACAAAACAAACATGTTGGCTGCCCCAGTTCTGTGGTACCAGGTACTTTGTGACCCGAGGCTGTACACTAAGCCTGGCATGTCAGGAGCAGTCTCTACAGAAGAAAAGGAAATGCACATCCACCCCAAACACAAAACCCTTCCTGGAAGGGGGTACTCAAGATCCTGCAACCTGACTCTACCCCCCCCTCCCAGAGACCCAGGGAGCGTGAGAAGGGACGTAAAGCATAGGAGGGGCTGCTGCTGTTTGTGCCATCTTGATGTCAGGAGTAAGGTCTCAGGGCCGCTCCATTTGCCAATGCCAGAGGTGGGGGAACCAGTGAAAAAGGGGTGGCCGATGATGAGCTGCTCAAGTCCGCACGCCCACATCCTGTATAGGATGTTTCGTGATGCAGCACTCACTGACAGTCCTGCCCAACTTCACCAGATTCGGTATTCTGGCCGTGGTAACATGAACTAACTGGGGCCTCACCGTGGAGCATACAAGCTACGAGACCATGACAGTGGCATCAGTCAGAGGCTCAGGGTCCCAACAAGCACAGAGGACCACAGACAAGAGAACCTACTGTAATCACATGGGACGGAAAATAAAATGAAAAATGTAGTAGTACAGTACACTGTCACCCAAACTGGTTGGTAATATGCCTCAATCATGGACCTTTATTTACCAGGTCACGATCAGAGCCATGAAGACTCCCAGATAAGTATAAAGAGAATAAATCAAAAACTAAACATGAAGGACATGATGTACCCAACCACCCTCATTACACGGCACTGCTTCAAAAACAGGATTAAACTAGCACTCTACTCTCAGTCAGCATAATGTTTCCCTACATTATGCAGTAATTTCCTTGGAAAAACTGGCTACTTAACATTACCATCATTATAAATGAGGACTCTGAGTGCGGGCGCTTGTTCTAAACATATACTTGTATGTGGGCCTTTCCTGGAAAAAGTAAACACTGAAGAAGTTTACACTACTACTGTTCCATGGAAAGAGAGTCTACAGCGGCCCCTCCGAAAGCCAAAGTAAGCTTCTGCATGAAAAAAGACACCAAAAGGCTTTCCCGGCTTGCCTCAGTAATGGACTACCTAGCTATATTAAAGATTTGGCACCAAGCAAAGTAAACATACCCTCCGCAGAGGAATGGGCATTAAAAAAGGGGATATTAACAGAAGTCAGAAGCAGGAAACTCCAGAAAACACAAAACTGAATGCTGCGTCTGCTTTATTTATTTTTGGACAGAATAACTTTCTGTGAGTATTGGATACAGACGGCATTCAGGTATTCTTCATCTTGGCTTTGGGAACCTTTTTTTTTTTTTTTTTTAGATGGTGTGGAATTATTAATTTTGCAGCATCAGCCACTGCTAAGCATCTGAGACACATGCTGTAATGAGGAAGAAATTATGTGGCTCAGCTGGGAATTGAACCCAAGACCCACAGAGTACCATCTCGGTGCTCTACCAGTTGAGCTCTCAGACTTCTGAAGCCCATTATCCTGATGGCCTCACTTCCAACCCCCTATGATATCCTAACCCCCGATATAACCAGTTTATTTTCAAACAGTATACATTAAATCAAGTCACTGAAATATTTTCACTTGAAATGTATCTCTCCTATGTTTTTTTTAAGGTAAGAAATTGTACATTCAGGCCAGGCCAGTGGCACTGAGGGTTGAGGCGCTGGACACCACACCTCGTGCCATGCCGGCCACCCGGGTTTGGATGTGGACTCTGGTTGTCAGGGGTCAGCAGGAGTGAGGGAGGATCAAGCGTCCAACTGACTGCTCTCCTCTCCCAGGGTGGAGGGAATTGGCTGTCCCACTCCTTGGCTGACGCCTGGTGGAGGCTGGGTGCCAGCATCAGAGATTGGGAAGCAAGGAGTGTGGCTACACAGTGCACGCTCACGGTGCCACAATGTATGAGACAACAGGAGGAAAAAAGGCAATCGTAGGCTCCATGAAGCCTCTAGGTTAGACCGCGTCGCCCGGCCCATCGGCTGGATCGCCAAAGCCCCAATCTAGATTGTGAATCCTGGGTGGGGGAAGGATGGCCCTCTCCATGGGGGAAAATCCGTGGGAGAAGTGGGGCTTGGTGGTTCCAAAGAAACCGCAGATGGATGTAGGTGGCAGGGACAGGGTGGAGCTTGTCACCTACGGTGCGCCCCAGAGGGATAAAATATATCACAAGAAATTATCCATTTCATTACCTTTGTAATCGGGGCTCTAAAGCGAAATGTGGCCGCAAAAAATTGTGCTGGTGGTTGCATGTGGCCACGGTTGCCTCATCTGAGAAATACTGGCCTAGCCCAAGCTTCTTGCAGTCTCCTTATTCCTCAAATGGCAAATCGTAAGGCTGGGAGGAATTTAGAGACCAAGGAATTTACTGCTGCTGTATCAGGTACTGCTAAGTGCATCTGAAGTGCAATTTTTAATTTTATATTTTACAATTTGTTTACCAGGACACCCCCAAGGGACATGCAACATCTCGTTTCCAGTTTTTTTGGAGGGGGGGGGTGGTCCTACAACTACCCAATTATGCAGCAGGAAGAGCCGGACAGAGGGAGGTCAAGTGATTTATCATGGTCACAGTGAGCCAAGTGGCTGTGGTCGGACTGAAACCAGTGGTCCCTTGTTTCATCTTACTGTGCTCTAGCCAGAAGCCCACTTTGCCTTCCTAAACATCTCCACATATTGAGGCTACCATACACATTGTGGATTTCAGCAGCCCTTCTTTGCAGCAAAAAATGGGAGCGACAAGTACTGCAGGCAGTGTGGTCTTAATGGTTACAGCACCCACTCTGAAGACAAGAGCTCGCAGGTTCAAACCCCCACTAGAGCCAAATACTCACTGTGGCACCTTGGGCTAGTCTCTTTAAGGAGCAGCTGACGTCTTTGGGAAAACTTTGGAAAACACAATAATTAGCCACAATTCAACTTTTGTTTCATGTATCTTCTATAGCTTTCCCCATGCCATTATTTATGACTGAATAAATTCCCACAAAACAAGATCATTATCCCTTAGAATTCATCTGCCTATGTAGCTTATTCCCCAGTTGAAATAATAATGCTCCATCTGACATCATAGCCTGTCGCCATGGGAATAACTGTGCTGTCATAAGCAGTGTTTTATGAGATCAGGATGGGAAAAAGTAATAGGAGCTGATGAATCCTCAAGGAATACCTACACTGTTTTCTTGCTTTTGGACTCCGTAATAAATAGTGTATATAAAATACAGAGCTAATCAGAAACATACACTGTTTTGTCCCCAAATATTACGTTTTTCAAAGTTCCTCCTGAGGCGTCGGTGGCTGTTTCACTGCTCAGTACTTCAGTCCACCCAAGTGCTGGAGTGGGCAAAAGCAGGACCCTACTGGAAATGAGATGCTGAACCTCAGAAGGGCTATCCCAAGTAAATAAGGTACAAAGGAAAAAAAAAAAAAAAGAAAAAGAAATCATAGTACCCCACAGAACTAGGAGTGTTTACATAAATCAGCTGTCTAACAGAAAACAGTCATAGATGTTACTAAGCAGGAGGCGCTACAGAGCAGTGACTTGAGTGGGAGCTAATCTAAGGAGCTTTGTACTTAAGAGATGTAAATCTTAAATGACCTTCACTATTACAAATCCTTATTTTTTTTATCTTGCATTTATTTATCCTACCTGGCATCTTCCTCCTTTCTTCATCTTTCAGACACCAAGATTTCCACTTTTTACCAGTGTCACAGGTCACCCCTGACCCACTAAGCTAGACCACTGCCTCCAGCCAGCACCCCAGGGGAATCCACCCCTGGTGGGCAGTGAAGCCTCCAGATTTTACACTAGTTCACAGGGTGAGGCGAGGGCAACATCAGAGACTGTGGTGTAGGGGAAATATGGCACCATCATGCAAGCTACAGGCATTATTCGTCCTCCCCCCTTCCCCAACAGCTGATAGCCTAGTGCTCTTGTGCCCTGTGTCAGCCTGTGGGGAGTTGGCAACAATGCTATGTCACCTATGACATCAAGACCCCCACCAGCTCGCCTCTGTCCACAGGACACATTCACAGGCAAGTGACGAGTGGTGTTCCACAGGGCTCGGTGTTGGGACCAGTGTTGTTTGGGATATTCATTGCAGACATATCATGGGACATCAAGAGCAAGATCAGTCTGTTTGCTGATGATACCAAGGTAGGCGCGGTGGTGGATGACCTAGGGGGATGGCAGGGGTTGCAGGATGATCTGGCAAAGCTTGAAACCTGGTCAGATACCTGGCAACTGGGCTTTAATGCCAAAAAGTGCAAGGTGCTGCATTTTGGGATGAAGAACCCAAGGAGGAGTTACCAGCTAGGGGGAGTGCAGCTAGCACAGACAGAGGAGGAGAAGGATCTGGTTGTGCTCATTACAGGGTCAATGAACAACTCGGCACAATGTAGGAAGGCAGCTGCAAAGGCCAACAAAATGCTGGGTTGTATTGTAAGGGGTATATCCTCGAGGAGGGAGGAGGTGATTCTGCCACTGTATAGGTCATTAGTTAGACCACACCTGGAGTACTGCGTGCAGTACTGGCGTCCGTATCTGAAGAGGGACATTAAGTTACTGGAGGGGGTGCAGTGCAGAGCGACAAAGATGATCAAGGGGCTGGGGGACTTATCATACGAGAGGAGGTTGAAGGAGCTGAACATGTACTCACTGAAGGACAGGAGAGACAGGGGTGACATGATTGAAACCTTTAAATACATGAAAGGAATAAACAAGACAAGTACAGAGGGACTGTTCAAAGTAAGGGAGGGAAGGGACACCAGGGGCCATGATATGAGACTGGAGCTAGGAAGGTTCAGGAGGGAGATGAGGAGACACTTTTTTACAGAGAGGTGGTGGCTGGGTGGAATGCGTTACCTCCTGAAGTGGTATGTGTAGAACAGTGGACTGCTTCAAGCGAGGATGGGACAGGACAAGGGGAGGGTTAATGAAGGGAAGGGTGGAAGGAGGGCAGCTGCAGAATAAGGGTACGGCTGCACATTCGAAAGCAGACTTGATAGACCTCTAGACTTTTATCTGCTGGCAAATTTCGTATGTTCGTACGTGGCAGGCCAAGTCTCCCTGACTCTCCAGCACTTCTGCTCCACCTGCCAGCACAAAAACCTTGTTGCCAATCGTCTGCTTGTCTGCAGCCAGTGCAATTCACACAGTGCCAGTGTAATATGTTCTGGCCTCCTAAAGGAGCTCAGAAACCAGACTGCTGCATTTTGCACCAGCTGTAAGCACTGAACAGGACCATAGCAGAGGCCTTATACAGTGCACCATGGCAGTCAAGTCGTGAGATTAGTGCCTGAATTAGACTGAAACTGAATCAAGTGGTTACACTCAACACCACATCAAGGCAATTCCAATAGTTCAGAATCCATTGCCCCGGTCTAACATCCTTCTGCTCCAATGGAAAAAAAACAAAGATGCTTTGCCACAGCTCCACAGTTTATTCCACTTCAGATACATTTATCTGGGAGATACTCACACTTCTCCTTCTGGAGTGTAGGTGGATCCAGTGATGCCGAACTCATGAAGACTGCAGGTAGACCCCTCAACTTTATCAACGATAAACATCTGTTGAATTAAAAAGACACAAGATTAAGTATTAAGCCTATCTGGTATTTAACAAGCTGACAGCACTCCTCGTTATTTACGATCAGAGTTTAATTCAATCAGTGCTGCAGACATCCTAGGAAACAAGTTCCCTGCCGAGACCTGTGCACCTGTAATGAGTTCAGCCTCCAAGTCTATACCATACACCTCTGACATACACTGCCACGTGCCTCAACTTCTTGATGTACTCGGCTCCCAGACAGCCATGTACCTCACCACTATAACACGCCCTGCCCCCAGTCAGACATGCGTCTCAACTTTTTGACAAACTCGGCTCCCAGACAACCATGCACCTTACCACTGTAGTATGCTCTGCTCCCAGCCAGACATGCACCTCAACTTTGTAACATACTCAGCCCCAGACAGCCACGCACCTCACCACTGTAACGTGCTCTGCTCCCAGACGGACACATGCCTCAACTTCTTGACAAACTTGACTCCCAGACAGCCATGCACCTCACCACTGCAATGCGCTCTGCTCCAAGCCAGACACGCACCTCAACTTCATAACACACTCGGCCCGACAGCCATGCATCTCAACATTGTAATGCGCTCTGCCCCCAGCCAGCCACGCACCTCAATTTCTTGACATGCTCGGCCTCCAGACAGTTATGCACCTCACCACTGTAATGTGTTCTTCTGCCAACCAGACATATACCTCATCTTCTTCACATACTCAGCCCCCAGACAGCCATGCACGTCAACACTGTACGGCACTCTTCCCCCAGCCAGACATGCACCTCAACTTCTTGACATACTCATGCCCTAGGCAGCTACACACCTAACACTATCATGCACTCTGCCCCCAGCCAGACATATGCCTCAACTTCTTGATATGATCGGCACCAGCTAGTCACACTGTGGGATTCTGGATTCACACATGAATTAGTCTCCCAGGCAACACAATAACCCGCTGTTTCACCACCGGACCTGCCCACACAAGGCACACATTTTCTGTATTTTTTTTTTTTTTTTATAAACACAGTTCGTAATACTGGCACACAAATGTTAATTATACGTCTTCATAATCATTCAGGTCTAGAAATTATTGGTATTCCACCCTGGTTTGCATATCAAATTTCAAAGCGGATTATAATTTTTCCCACACTGGTATTCCGAATAGAATACCATTTTGCCATGCCATCTCTCTGCAGCGCAGCTCTTTTGGGAATGCAGAATACCAGATATTGAGGCAGAATACCAAATTTGGGGGTTAGGTATTCTGCCACACACACTAAATTATTTTCTTAGTTTTTACCTGTCATTAGATTTTGATTATTTTCACACCTGAAAAAGGGGTCCTGTGTATTGAAAATGATCTGTCAAATAAAAATATATCAAATCACCTACTTTTGTTTGTCTATAAATATTACTGATGTTATTTATCTAGATATGGATTTGGCAAGTCTGACAGATTACTCCTAAGTAATCACCAACCCATTTAAACATATAGATGACCATCCAAAGCATTTAATGGCCAAGAGAAAAAAAAAACCTGAAAATTATAACGTATGTGAATGGTAGCCCACGCCTTAATCTCACTTGTGAGAGAATAGGATTCACAACCCTCTAATGGTGTTAAGGTACTGTTTCTGTCTCCTGGGGAAAGGCATTATGTTCCAAAGTGAGCCATTAGCTGAAATTGCAGCTATAATGCCTGTCCCAGCGGTACAAGTGTACAGCTAATAAGATCAGATAAGGACTATTATAATTGAGAGGATGGCATCCCAACTGATGTATATCACTGCAAAAGTCTATTACAGGTTAATTATTTGTAAACCATGTGTTTAATTTTGTATATCTAAGTACATTAACTATACATATTTTTTTGCCTCAGTGCTGAGAATACACTGATTGTTCTTCATCTTAATGAGCTATTAATCCCTTCACAAAGGACTAAGAACTAACTGAGGAACTTTTGACCAGCCTATGTTTTTTATTCTTTCTTTATGCCCCCTCCTATGCCATCACCACAACCTTCCCCTGAGGCCTCAGCTTCGCCAGCACCCGATCGTTACAACTGCCTTACATCTATACTGCCACAGATATCCCCCGGGCAGGAAAGGGGGTAGAATCCCCCTCTAACAAAATACAAAATTAGTTGCGCTCTGCACAAGAAGTAACAAGATATTCTCAACAAACTGTTGTAATTTATTGGTCCACCACTGTGGGAGCCCCTAGCACCTCGGCAAGAGTGCCTTCAAGGGGGCATGTCACATTCCGGCAACATTTTCAACACATTTAAATACATTCCAAAGTAGTGACATCATAACATTATTAACCAATCACCAGCTTACTACATAAATTCAAAACTTTAAATATCAAAAATCAACACTTCAGAGTTCTAGTTTTTCTAACAAGCTCATATAGTAAAAATGGGGCGTTATATCAACGATTGTCTGTGTGTGTGGAATGGTGTGTTGAAAGGGCCAAGGAATTCATCCATTGGTTAAATCAGAATGATTTAAATTTAAGATTCACGGCTGAAATGGGCCAAAAATTCATTAACTTTTTGGATATCACACTAGAAAGCAATGTTGAAACGAGGAATGTACAGCCTAAGAGCTACAGAAAAGAAACCTCTACCAATTTGTTGCTGAGAAGCGATAGTTCACACCCGTGAAGTTAAAAAATTCTATAACTTACGGGCAACTATTGAGAATAAGAAGGAATTGTACTACTGACTTGGAATTTGATATTCAGGCAAAAGAGTTGTTAAATAGGTTCAAAGAAAGAGGTTACAGTACTAGTAACAGTACAGTTTGTCCAGTACAGTAACTGTACTGGACAAAGCCATGGAAAGAATTAAAAGTAAAACTCGGACTGAGCTAATCAAGCAGAATGTAAAATGTAAAGATAAGGAATCAGATAACCAAGTAACATGTCCTCTTGAATATAATGCAATAGCAGGAGAAACAGGTAACATTGTTTTGAATAGTTGGACATACTCAAGGGGGAACCAGAACTGAGGATGATAATTCCTGAGACATCTAGAATTACCTTTAGGAGAACAGCAAATCTGCATGACAAACTGGTTCATAGTCAGTTTTACAAAAGGGGAAGAACCAGAAAGGATGTGGCTACCAGCAAGGCTAAAGGGCAACCACAGGTGTGGGAGATGTAATGTGTGTAAATATATGCACACAGAGAAAGAACTAACGTTATCCAACAACATACAAACTGATGTGAGGGATTTTATTATGTTTACAACCCCTTTTATGGTCTACATCTTATGGTGTAACTGTAGTTTGTACTGCACTGGAAAAACAGTAAGGCCCTTAAAAGAACGAGTACAAGAACACCTAAGATCAATAATAAACCAGAAGATGGATACTTCAGTTGGGAGACATTTTTCATGTATGCATAAATCTGATCCATCTTGTTTTAAATTCATGGAGATAGAACATGTTAAATGTAACCAAAAAGGTGTTGATAACTCTTTGTAATAACAAATTCGGGCTAAGTGCATGGATTTTTAGGGCTGACACAGTAAAACCTTCAGGCCTGAATGAGAGGTGGGATCTCAAACCTTTCCTGAGACAAAATTAATTAACTAACGACTTCTGTTTTGTATCCTTTCTTCCACCCCAATCAAAATATATTATTGATAATTGCTAATGGTAAATGCTTAGTTAAGTGTTGAAGAACGTTGTACTAATTTGTTACTATTTTTATTATTAATATCTTTCGTAGGAGGAGCTGTGGACTCACTGTTTCCGGTAGAGATGGCCTCCATTTATTTTGGATTTCTTCTTTATGTCTTTTTCTTCAGCTCTATCGTTTGTCAGTACCGTGAGTGAACAAGTGAACATACAGTAAATTTAATGACAGATTTATTTCTGTAATGTTTAGAAAGGTCGAAATTAACTACTAAAGTGTATCCCTTTATGAATTTATCAATAGGATAACCCTTCAGCAGTAAATGACAAATGTATAGAATTTATTGTTATATTCTGATTAACTAAAGAGAAGTCACTATGCTGACATATTAATTATGTTTCATTCAGCTTCTTAGCCTTACTAAACTGCATATGAGCTTTTTAGAAAAATTAGAACTCTAAAGTGTTGATTTTTGATATTTAAAGTTTTTAATTTATGTAGTAAGCTGGTGATTGGTTAATAATGTATGATGTCACTACTTTGGAATGCATTTAAATGTGTTGAAAATTTTGCCACAATGTAACATGCCCCTTGAAGGCACTCTTGTCGAGGCGCTATGGGCTCCCACAGTGGTGGGTCAATAAATTAGAACAATTTGTTGAGAATATCTTGTTACTTCTTGTGCAGAACGCAACTAATTTTGTAGTGTATTCTTTGGGGCTTGTCACCCTGTCCGTTGAGAACCCCTTCCAGCTAGAGCACAGCTATCTGGACTTTTTGGATCCCCCTCTAACACACTGTGCTGCGTCAGGCAGGTCACTTTGGGGAGTGCAGGTCTGGTCTCCTCTGGTCCACCGGAGTTCGTCTGTTGGGTAGTGGGGTTTCTCCTTTATTTTCGCCCATGGACACAGGCACGCATGGGAGGTCCTAGGTGTGTGTGTGTGTGTATGCAAGCGTGTTGCATGCTGAAACCGTAGCCTGTGTCCACCATTCTCACAGTGCCTTCAACTGCACTGCCACCTGTGGTCACAGAGATGGCAGTATTGCAGCAAAGCCAACAGCCCACCCTCTGCAGAGGAGAGCGACCCTTGGACGCTCAATCCTCCTCCCCAAGCATGCCCCCCCCATGACCGAATTCATTCCCAAACTCACGTTGTCTATGTCACGAGCAGTAGTGCTACCACTACACCGATGGGCCTGCAGTACAAAGCCTATGTTAAAAAAATAGCATATTGGCACTTCATAATGTTGTTACATGATGCTGTGAACTAATCAGATCGCTCGGATTTCTCCAACAATTTCATATTATAGTGGTGCAGTAGCACCACTATAATTAGGGCTGAGCAGGGGTTTCTATGCTAAACCCCAAATTTTACACTTTAATAACTTTACAACCATTCAATGGATTTACGTAAAATTTAGCAAACATGGTCGGCGGGTGTGTGTGTATGTGTGTGTAGATCTGTTGATGTGCCAAGTTTCGTTCCAGTCGGATGTATGGATTCCGATAACCAGATGGCGAAAAAAGTTTAAAAAATAAAAAAAAAGTTTTGTTTTTTTCATCGCCTAGTGCCCAGACTATTTGAAATTTTGATCTGCAGTTTTCAGAGTAGAAAGGGCTTGGCCCACAGACGTGCCTTTTGTTGGTTTAGTGAAAAAAAATTAATCCATTCCAAAGTTATCAAATTTTGAAATGCTGGTTCTGAACATGCTCAGTACAGTCTTTTGGGTAGCTGCTTGGAACTAAAAAAGAATTTCGTCCATACGAAAAAAAGGGAGTGATCCTCTTTTGTGAGGAAAAAATATTTTTTCAAACCTTTACTGAGACAAAAGTAATTAGCCAATGACTTCTGTTTTGTATGGCCACCATCTTTTTCTGTTTTTTTTTTTGTTTTGTTTTTTTCCAAAAACCATACAAATTACATCCTGTGAAGACACCAACACATGTATCTTGCTTATCAGGACTCCATTAGGTGGATTCTGCACTTAGTTTGTGGAAAAAGACCCAGAAATGTCTTTTTTTTACATTTATAAAATCCTTTTTCGTGAACCAATTTTTTTTCATACGGGCATATGAAAAAAGAATGGGCCCATATGGAAAAGGAATTTGGACTTAGGTTTTTTTTCGGATTCTTTTTTCGTATAAAGGATCCTTTTGTATGTTTATTCTACAAAAGAAGCCCTTCATACTAAAAAGAATTGGGGAAAAAACAAAGTCCAAATTCTTTTTCGTATGAAGGATCCTTTTTCATATGTTTTTTCGCTCATATGAAAAAGTAAGCCTTCACATCTAAAAAATTCAGACTTTATTTTCTAATTCTTTTTCATATGAAGGATCCTTTTTGTATGCTTTTTCATCCATACAAAAAGGATTCCTCAAAGATTCTGGACTTAGGCCCCCATTCTTTTTGTATCAAGGAATCCTTTTTATACTTTTTTCTTCATATGAGAAAGGATTCCCTCATCTACGAAAAAAGATTTTGACTTAAGTTGTTCACCACATTTGAACATCAAGCCAGAACTCCTCTATATTTGGACTTATGGACACTCTATATATTAAAATAAAGGTCTTAATGTGTACTACAAGAATACCACATATCCCCCCTTCCCCCCAAAATTAATTGGGAGCCATATAAAAAAAACATAAAAATTAAAAAATCTAAATTCCCATAGGATAAACACTGTAACTTTAACAAACCATACAACAAAGCAAATAAATTGCTGCTTTAGCAGAATTGGAAGCACAGGGCCCAGCCCCCAACGCTCACACCATTCTCATATACTCTACACATCTCAGCTTATTTGCGGATAGAATGGGATGACTGTTAGGGTTGGCAACTCTAAGGTACACCCCACACCTCATTTGCAAAGACACAGGAGAGGTCAAACCATAATAGTTTTTCCTCATACTGCCTGCTGGGTGAGGGTGGGGTGTTAGGGTTGGGAACCCTAACACCACATTTCTCTACTTTTGTTGCTTTAACCCTAACTGGTGCATTAACAAAGTTTTTTGTAATGAATTTTATATGTATATATTAGGGATGGGCGAACCAGTGCGGCAAAAATCCGAACCAACCCGCATAAGCTGAAATGTTCAAGAACAAACAGCTTCCAAACATTTTCAGCTATTCAAATTGGTTTGGAATAGACCTCCACCCCCAGTTTTCCTTTTTCCTGGTGTCAAGCAGACCCCCCCTCCCTATCCCTGATTGATTCCCTGTAAGTAAGTAAAAAAAAAAATACAGTCCTATAGCTTCCTTTTGAATTTGTGGACCGGGACCCCCCTCCCTATCCCAAATCCCTTTTGATTAAAATAAATAATTAAATGTCCCCAAATTATTCTTTTTTCCTGGTGTCTAGCGGACCCCCCAACCCTAGCAGGTACTGCTCCCATTCCACTTCCCCCGACCCCGAGCGAGCAACTGGCACAGCCCTCCCTCTCTGCCACGGCCGGCTGCCCGCCCGACTGAGCTGACAATGAATGAGCATGTACCTGTACAAGAACGCACTCATTCATTGACAGCCAGCCAGCTCCACTCATTCCCTGAGGTCCTCCAGGGGACCACAATGCCATTCCCCTTCATCCACCCCCCCCCCCGGGGCGACCGAAACTGCCCTCCGCTCATCTCTGCTGCCACTTGTGCGTTATATTTCTGCCCCTCATACTTGGAGATAAACTGCAAATTTTAAGTCAGGCCACTGCATATCATAGATAGATAGACAGATAGATAAATAAATAAATAATAAAAAAAAAAAACTACATTCATACATTTGTAGGGTTGAGGCACAAAACAAAAAAGGTTGGGAAATACCAAGTTAGAGGTAAAACTGCCCTGAGCCTTGGTAAAATCTGTGGTGTGCTGTTCCTCAAGGTCTGAACGATCACACAACGGAACTGATATTACATAACTTTGGCATCCTATATCCAACCATTACCGTGTCCGTATTTTACTTTTTGTGACAGGACAGTGCTAAAGTTAGGGTAATGTCAGTTCTGCATCATATGATTGTAAAAAAATGTACAAGTAGCACATCCCCGCTCCACTGAAGGCCTCGCACATGGAGCACATCCCAGCTCCACTGAGGGCCCCACACACACAGCCCATCCCAGCTCCACTGAGGGCCTCCCACACACAGCGCATCCCAGCTCCACTGAGGGCCCCCCACACACAGACCATCCCAGCTCCACTGAGGGCCTCCCACACACAGCATATCCCAGCCCCACTGAGGGCCTCACACACACACAGTGCATCCTAGCTCCACTGAGGGCCCCACACACACAGTTCATCCCTGCTCCACTGAGAGCTTCACAAACACAGTGCATCCCACCTCCACTGAGGGCCTCGATCACACAGCCCATTCCCAGCTACACTGAGGGCTTCACACAGTGCATCTCAGCTCCACTGAGGACCACACATACACACACACACCCCGTATCCCAGCTCCACTGAGGGCCTCACACACAGTGTATCCCAGCTCCACTGAGGGCCTTACACACACAGCGCATCCCAGTTCCACTGAGGGCTTCACACACGCAGCGCATCCCAGATCCACTGAGGGCCTCACACACACAGTGTATCCCAGCTCCACTGAGGGCCTCATACACAGAACATCCCAGCTCCACTGAGGGCCTCGCACACACAGCGTACCCCAGCTCCACTGAGGGCTTCACACACATACAGCCCATCCCAGCTCCGCTGAGGGCCTCACATACACACAACACATCCCAGCTCCACTGAGTGCCTCACACACACACACAGCATATCCCAGCTCCAATGAGGGCCACACACACACACACACACACACACACACACACACACACACAGCATATCCCAGCTCCACTGAGGGCCACACACACACACACAGAGCATATCCCAGCTCCACTGAGGGTCTCGCACACGCAGCCCATCCCAGTTCCACTGAGGGCCTCACACACATACAGCACATCCCAGCTCCGCTGAGGGTCTCACATACACACAGCACATCCCAGTTCCACTGAGGGCCTCACACACACACACACAGCACATCCCAGCTCCACCGAGAGCTTCACGGACACAGTGTGTCCCACCTCCACTGAGGGCCTCACTCACACAGCCCATCCCAGCTCCACTTAGGGCTTCACACAGCCCATCCCAGCTCCACTGAGGGCTTCTCACACACACACTGCATCCTACCTCCACTGAGGGCCTTGCTCACACAGCCCATCCCAGCTCCACTGAGGGCTTCACACACACACACACACACACACACACACACACACACACACACTCTGCATACCACCTCCACTGAGGGCCTCGCTCACACAGCCCATCCCAGCTCCTCTGAGGGGGCTTCACACACACAGAGCATCCCAACTCCACTGAGCTGCCTTAAGGAGCCACTGCAGCAGCAGGCAGCTGTACCATTCCCACCACAAGTTGGGACATGTGGCCATAGGGAGTGCTCTCTTTGGCAGACTCCTGGGATACGGCTACTGCTAGGCCACCAGCCAGCCCTCTGGGTAATAAATTTACAGTAATAAATTAACTCTGCCAAACAATTGCACAGAACTGGCCCACCCACCACCGGTGCAATTCAGTAATGCAAACTACCATTTCCTCACAACGTCCAGTCTGTAAATGTCACAGGAAGAGCCTGCCTCTTAAATATAATAGGGTCATTACAATTAGCTTTTCAATAGTTCTAATTAACCAAAATCAGTCCTGGATAAGACAGTTTGCCTTGGCAACACAACTAGAGGAAGAGACGGTTAGCTCAACTCTTTAAATCCAATTTTCCATTTTGTTTCCATCCTGTGTTTAAGAGAATTTATCCCCCCCTTCCCCCAGACATTATTTGTGATGAAATAGGAGGCCGGGCTTTCCTAGGCTTCAGGTAAAATATCTGCTTAAATAAAAGTCAAGGGATGGGCTAATGTGTTCACAGATGGCATGAAACTAGGAGGAATAGTACAAATCAAAGCTGACAGAAAACAACTCACAAATAATCTAACAAACAATGGGCCATCAAAAATATGCCTTTTATCACAGACAAATAGGTAGTAATGCACCTATGGAAAAGATAACCCGTGGCAGTTAAAACCAGAATGCCAAAGTTGGCCCCCTGGCACAGCGGTAGCGCTACCATTTGCGACGCCGATGACCCGGGTTCGGAAACAAGCCTGAGTGTCGGAGGACTGGACGGGGGGGGGGGGACTGAGCGCCCCATGGACTGCTCTCCTCCTATGGGGAGGGGGAAGGTGGAGAAGCTCCAAGTGCTCACCTGACCCCTGGTGGAGGCCAGGGGTCCAATAGTCACGCAAGTGGTTGCTGGAGGCAGGGCAGACGCCGGCGTACATGCCCCTGACTTCACTGGACGTCAGAGAAAACAAGAAAACTTGGGGGCCACGTAGGATGCTGCCCGTCTTGTGCTGCAGGTCCCACACTACCGAACCGTGGCACCACTGGAGCCACATCCCATTGACCATCGGAAGGAAGGGCCCCCTCCTGATGTCCCCGGACTGGGGGGTAATCCAAGGCGTAACTCCGGATCAGGTAAGTTCTGGGGAGATGGGTGACGGGGCTGGGTGTGGAGAAGGGCCGATGAGGGCCTGTCCTGGGGATAAAGTACAGCAAATATTTAAAAAAAAAAAAAAACGGATGCAAAGAGAAGGACCTGGATATTATAATCAACCGTAGACTCAAAACTGGTCTTAGGAGAGGGTGACGGCCCCTTTTCCAGTTTTTTTTTTTTTTATAGCTTTTAATGGGTTGTCTTCCTTTTCTTGATTTGGCTTTCCCCATTCTGAACGGAGGGACATGCTTCGTTAATACTCTTGATAAACCTGGCTAATGCTGATGATGTTTTATCTAGCCTCCTGAAAGCTGGCACATACTGTAACATGGCAACTTTTCTTGTGGCCTAATACAGTATTCTGGTATGCCGAAAGTCAACTTGCGATGTAAAATGAAGTGGGCATTAATTCCCTAATAATGCCTGCTTAATTTTGCAGTACTGTCATTCTCCACACTGGAATCGCCAGCCGAGTGATATGTAAGCATAGAGACTTCCCATCGACCCGCCCAGTGCTCACAATTCTATCCAAGTGCAACTCCTTGTGTCCCAGATACTAAAAATTCATAACAAGTACCTGATTAGACGCAATCCTAATGTTCAGCTGTTGAAAGTTATTTTACACTGAATGTGCCCGCAACAGTCGTTTCTGGCCGCAATCGCTCGATTTAGTGAGCGGCAATCTCACAGCGGACTATGGAAATCTGCACTCACATATTGCAGCACTCCGCGAAAACACAGAAAAGAAAAAAGTTACAAGCATTTTTAAAAATGCACAACTAAGTTTTGCAAAAAGTTAGTATACCATTTATAAGTGTGTGTTAATGTTGCAGATGTTACATGATTAACTGCAAGAGCAGTATGTATCAGCCAAAATATAAAAGAACGTGGCATGTGTGAAAACAAAGTGCATGCATTAAAAAAATTACGATTAGCAAAAACGGACATCTCTCTCTTTCTTTTAAAATGTTATTGAGTAAAATTGATTTTATAGCGCTTCCCATGTTAGAAGCACATTAATGCACTCCGGAGTCAGGCTCTACTAATGATTAATGCCCGGTTGGTGTTTGGAGCCAACCAGGCATTAATTTCCTAGCAAAGCCCTCCTCTGTCGTGCATTAATGCTCACATTTTTTCGGTATGGAAATGTGATCACTTAGTAATATCTTGCAACCTGGTAATTTATTGATATTTTGGGTTTTGTTTATGTTCGTGTTTGTGTTACGAACTTTAACAGTTGCAATAGATTGATGGATGTTACAATGCTCACTGGACACTCTGCATGGGTGCTGTCTCGATATGGATGTACCATTGTAACCGTCTGTACACTTTATCTGCTTATCATAATAAAGCAAGTATAAAAACAAACAAAAAACAGTAGCCTCAAAACTAATGATCACTGTAACCGGATGATAACCGAAGCAAACAGCATCACACACAATAAAAAGAAGTCATCAGTAGGAATACAAACGTAACAATTCCCTACACAGGATGTATATTAGACCCAATACGGACTTCTGTTCATCAGTCTAGAACCCTACTCAGAAGGGGCAGATGAAATCTCTAAAATTAGAGAAGGCCCAGAGAAGGGCAACAAAACTGATCACAGGTATAGACATTGTCCTATGAGGGAAGAGTGAATAAATTGGGGCTTTTCGCACTAGAGGGAAGAAGACTTAAGAGTAGACATGCTACAGTTACATAAAACAGTGCATGATGAGGAATCAATGACAGCAATGAACATGAATTTCAAGAAAATAGTCACAGTCTTGGGGGTCACTCATAACCTTCAATTAGCAAATCAGATTTAAAGGACAACTAATAGATGACACTTCTTCGTCCAGAGGGTGACAAATGGGTGAAGCAGCCTCCCAGATTGGGTAGTACAGTCAAGGTCAGCAGAAACATTCAAGAACAATTTAGGCAAATACATGACAGAGGTATCAAGGGTTAAAACCACTGAGAAATATGGGATGGTTTCATATGGGCAACAGTCTTTTCACCGTCCCTAATATACAGTATAGTATCCAGTAAGTCTTAAACCATTGTACTTCTAACTAGAGTTGTCAGAACCCTCTGAAGCTCTGGGTTCTGGTTCCAGTCTAGATCTTTGCAAACAGCTCTAGGGTTCTAATCTTTAGAATACAAACTCCTTTTTCTATAGAACTGTAAAGAAAGGAAAGTACAGTTACGCAAGAACTTACTGTAACAGCAGATCTTCGAGAGGAGCTCTTGCAGTAGGTAATAACATTAGGACTAAGGCCACAGGCGTTAGGACCCCTCGGAAAAATTTTCTAGCTAGCAGTCTGTAGCGAGGGACCGACCCGACGTCAGACATGGTATAAAGGGGGCGGTCCCATGGCACCATCTCAGTTCCCCGCCAGAGACCCGGTTGGTAAATAATGGAGAACCGAGAAGGAACTCTCACTATAGAGAGAAAAATAACAGGTACAAACTGACCTTGGGGATGGAGGGTGGGAAAGCCACTTGCTGCAAGTGCTCCTCTTGAAGATCTACTGCTACGGTAAGTTCTTACATAACTGTACTATCTGACTTCAAGGTGGAGCTCTTGCAGCAGGTAATACCATTAGGACTGAGTCCCAAACAGTACCCCAAAAAAAGGCCCAGATCAGAGGGGAGGAGGAATGACTGTGAGGGGACGAACAAGATCACTCTCTCATGAGAGCAATCCCTGAAGAACAGCCAAACCAAAGACTGCTCTCCTCCTAGAGGCTATGTCCAGACTGTAATGCCGATTGAAGGTATGGACAGTGCTCCAGGTGGCTGCGGCACATAGGTCTGCCGCTGACACATTCCTTAGAGAGGCAAAAGAGGTGGCGATAGCCCTGGTGGAATGACCCTTAACCGGGCCCGGTAAGGGCTTGCCGTGATGCTGATAACAGAAGGAAATGCAATTTACTAACCACTTGGTTAGTGTTTGCTTAGTGACAGGGTCCCCTGTCTTGTGTTTTGCAAACGCCATGAACAACTGGTCAGTGTTCCGGACAGAACGAGTCCAGTCCAAGTAATAACAGAGAATTCTGTGAACATCCTGAGTATGTAACAAGGCCTCCCCCCTGTTGGAGAACTCTGGATAATAGACCGTAAGTTGGATGTCCTGGTTCAGAGTCATGGTGGGCACCACTTTCGGTAGGAATTTGGGATTTGTACGGAGCTGCACCCTATCCCTATGAAAAACAAGGTAAGGTTCCTTGCACATCAGGGCCTGAAGCTCAGAAATCCTTCGGGCTGAAGTACTGGCAACTAAAAACAACGTCTTCCAAGAAAGGAGATGTAGCTCGCACGATGTGGCTGGCTCAAAGGGGGTAGGGTGAGCTTTTCTAAAACAAACAGGAGGTCCCACGGAGGGACTGGATCCTTCCTGGGGGTTCTAATATGCAAGACTCCTCGGAGGAATGTCTTGCAAACGTCGAGCTGCACTAGAGTCCTTTCTCCAACAGCATTGTGATACGCTGAAACTGAGCAAAGATGCACCTTGATAGAGGAATGACTAAGACCTAAGTCAAGGAGGTGGAGCAGGTACTCTAGGATGAACTTGACAGAGCACTGGAGAGGATCCAAGGATCGGGCTGCTGCCCAGAGACAGAACCGCTTCCACTTCATGGCATATGTGGCCCTGCTAGAGGGTTTCCTTGCTGCCACCAAAATCTCTGCCACCCTCTGAGAAACTCCCAGTCTCTTCTCTGCTAAGACTGCAGGAGCCAAGCATGCAGGTGAAGGGATCGTAGGGACAGGTGGACTAGCATCACCCGATCCTGGGAGAGCAAGTGGGTGGAGAGAGGCAGTGGCATGGAGGTTCCGTGGCCAACTGCTGCAGAAGTGGGAACCAGATCTGACGAGGCCAGAAAGGGGCTACCAAGATCATCCTGGCCCCTTCCGACTGCAGTTTGAGCAGTACTTTGAACCAAAGGGAAGGGAGGGATGGCATAGAGGAATGTCCCTGCCCAAGACAGCGATAATGCATCTCGCCAGAAAACACCAGGCTCTGGATCTAGCAAGCAGAAATTTGGTAGTTTGGCATTGTACCGGGACGCAAAGTGGTCCAGCTCGGGACAACCCCATCTTACAAATAGGTCATCTGCTACACCCTGCAGCAACTCCCACTCATGGTTCAGTGACAGAGAATGACTTAGACTGTCGGCGAGAACGTTCTGAATGCCAGGCACGTGAACCGCAACTATTCCCAGATTCTCATGGCCTCTCTGCAAAGAGGGTACGATCCCGTTCCCCCTTGCTTGTTCAGGTAAAAGACTACCGAGGTATTGTCCAACTGGATTACCAGAGGACCCTGGAAGAGCTGATCCTAGAAGGCCTGAAGGGCGTAAAAAAATACAGGTTACTCACCTGTAACAGGAGTTCTAGGAATGGTATATGTTGTTCATCCACACTGTCTGGCAGGTATCCTTGCCGCTTTAAATCTTGCCGGAAGGTCTTCAAGCTGGCTCCTCCCACCCACCCGGGTGGTAGAACTCTCAGCTCCGCCCCATGACGCCAGATCTGGCCCGCTGGAAGCTCAGGTTGTGCGTCGAACCCGGGGAGGTCGGGTGGGTCGTGTGGATGAACAACATATACCATTCCTAGAACTCCTGTTACAGGTGAGTAACCTGTATTTCTAGGGACATGGATATGTTGTTCATCCACACTGTCTGGCAGACTCCTAGCAGTTCTCCGGGAGGAGGGAGGCAAGGCGCACACCCCCTACTTAGGGAATAGAGACTGGAGAACCGAGGCCCCAAAACCAGCATCCCGGCGTGACTCAAGGTTGATGTGGTAATGGGTGATGAAGGTGTGCTGACTTCCAGGTAGCAGCCCTGAAGATTTCCTGGATAGGGCGCCCTGGAAGCAGCCACCGATGCAGCAGTATGGCGGGTAGAATGAGTTTATCCTCCGGGAGGCTCCATGCCCGCCAACTTATAGCAGAGATCTATGCAGGAGGTGACCCACCTGCCTATCGCCCGCTTGGCTGCAGGTCTGCCAGGTGCGGCTTCAGCGTGGTGACAAACAGCTGGCGAACCTCTCCCGATTTCAGCCGCGCTCCTTATAGTAGCTAGCGCCTTCTAGGGTCCAAAGTATGGAGCCTATATTCGGCCTCCGAGGTGTGATTGGGGTAGAACACCGCAGAGTCAACACCTGATTAAGGTGAAACTCCAACACCACCTTCGGAAGGAATTTAGGTGGGCGCAGGACAACCTTGTCCCTGTGGAAGACCAGGTAAGGAGACTCGATGCAGGCGCCTGGAGCTCTCCCATCCTACTGGCTGGCGTGATAGCCACCAAGAAGCGGCCTTCCACGACAGGTGAGAGAGTTCACACCTGTGCATTGGTTCAATGGCTTGCCCATGAGCTTTGCCAGTACCAGCAGTAGATCCCACGGAGGTGGAGGTTCTCGCATCGAGGGGAAATGTGATCAAGGCCTTTGGAAAAGCACCAGACCACCTTCTCCTGCGCCACTGACTGCTTCCCGGCCCGCGCCCGGTAAGCAGAGATGGCTGCCAGGTGCACCTTAAGGGTCGTCGACCTAAGCCCTTGCTGAGAAAGGGACCAAAGGTAGTCCAATATGCTCGCCAAGGAACAGGAGGAAGGGTCCAGGCCCTTGCCCTGACACCAAATGGAAAATCTTTTCCATTTGAAGGCGTAGCATTTTCTGGTCGACTCCTTACGGGACGCCTCAACTACGTTGAGGACCTCGTCAGAAAGGTCCAAGGCCTGGAACTCTAGCCGCTCAGGAACCAGGCCGTCAGGTGCAGGGATTGAAGGTCCAGATGGAATACCTTCCCCTGATTGACTGAGAGCAGGTCTGGGCGAGCTGGAAGCTGCCTCGGGAGCCTGGAGCTGAGGCTGAGGAGATCTGGGTACCAGTACTGGCGGGGCCAATCTGGGGCTATCAGAATCACCTGCGCCTTGTCCCTCCTTGCTTTGAGAAGCACCTTGTGCATCAAGGGGAACGGGGGAAAGGCGTAGAAGAGGCCCGGGGTCCACGGCCTCGAGAAGGCATCCCCCTGCAGCGATCCTTGCTGAGGGGGGCGGGCATGGAACAGCCTCGGCTTCGCATTCTCCCTGGAGGCAAACAGGTCCACCTGAGGCGGCCCCAATGGGAGAATAGATCTTGTACTACCTCCGCAGGAGAGACCACTCGTGGACGCAGCTCCTATCCGGCTTAGGGCATCGGCCAGGGTGTTGGAGGCTCCTGCCACATGAATGGCTAGGAGATCCGCCTCCAGGCTGCGCACGGTGACCAAATGCGGAGAGCCTTGCATAGAAGCATGGAGTGCGCCCCGCCTGGCAGTTTAGATAGTACATGGTCGGGGTGTCCGTCTGGACCCGGACCACTTGACCCCAAAGAAACGGAGCAAAGGCGGTGAGAGCTAGGCGGACCGCTCGGAGCTCCAGCAGGTTGATGTGGCATCGGGACTCCCTCGGGGACCAGAGGCCGTGCGCTCAGTGTTCCCCCAGATGGGCACCCCAACCCATCAGAGAGGCATCGGTCGATAGAGAGACCGTCGGCTCGGGGCGGACAAACGGGATGCCCTCCTGCAGATGAACTGGAACGGTCCACCACTGGAGAGCGTTCCACATCCCCTGGGTCACCGTCACTAGCTGGTCCAATGGATAGCAGCATTGGGACCACTGGCTGGCCAGCCCCCACTGAAGGGGGCGCATGTTCCAACGGGCCCAACGGACCACGCTGGTACAGGCCGCCATGAGACCCAGGAGGCGCAGGAAGTCCCGGGAGAATGCAATTGCCCAACCAGAAATGATTGGCAAAGGAGGAAAGAACCCGACCCTGTCCGCCGGAGCCATGCCCTGGCTCAAGAGAGCCGAGCTCTGCCCGATGAAAAGAATCACCTGCTTCGCTCGAGTTCCGACTTGCCTCTGCTGATGAGGAGGCCGACCTGAGAGCAAACCTGAGGCCAGATTCTGGACCGCCTCCACCTCCTGTCTGGAGGGGCTGCAATCAGCCAATCGTCCAGGTAAGGGTAAACCCGACCTCGGCACCGCAGGGAATGCTGTCACCACTGCCATGCATTTGGTGAAGACCCTGGGAGCTGGGAGAAGTCAAGGGCATGACTTGAACTCGAAGGGATCCCTCCGCTCGAAAGCGAAGGAACCTTTGATGGGACGGACGGATAGGGACGTGAAAAAGCCGCGTCCTGTAGGTCCAGAGAGCAGAACCACATGCCGTGTTCCAAGGATGGTATTATCTGAGCCAGAGTGACCATCCTGAAGGTTCGAGACCTTGGGAACTTGTTTAGGTAGCCAAGGTGATCGAGGTGGGCGCCAACCCCATCCGTTCGAACCAGGAAGTACCTGGACACGAACCCTGAGTTTGAGGGAGGGTCCGCCACTCTCTTATCACCTCCTTCTCGAGGAGGAGAGCGATGTCGGCTTCGGCGAGCTGACAACCAGGCTTCGACTCGAGGCCCTCTCAAGTCCGGACGGTTTGAAGGGTGGGGCCTGCTAGAACCCAGAGGCAGGCCCTTTCCTACCACTTCCAACACCCACCGGTCTGTGGTAATAGCAGACCAGGCGGAAAGGAAGAACCAGAGCCGTCCCCCCACGGGGGGAACCTGAGGTGAGGTGACGAGGTTGGGGGCGACACCCCTCAACCCGTCACTGTGCAGGCTTGGAGGAGGGACCGGCCAAGGGACCACCTGGGCCTTTGCCTCCCTGCTTCCTGGAGGAGGAAGCCGCGGGCTTGGGTTTGGGATGCCAAGCGCGAGCCTGCTGGCCCTGGTGTTCCTGGGCCGGACGTGCCGGGGGCGCAGACGGACGAAAGGGCTTGGGTTGCGGTCTGCGGCCCTTGTCCCTCTGAGCGGATGAGACCGAGTCCAAAGTGGCATTGGACTTTTCGATCCTCTGGAGGTGGCCTTCCACTTCAGGGCTGAAGAGGTCGGTCCCCAGGAAGGGGACATCCGCCAATTTGTGCTGGGTATCCGCTGTGAAGGTGGATATCCTCAGCCATGCCCGACGGCGCATAGCCACTGCGGCTGCGACTGACCTGGCGCATGAGTCTCCAATGTCCAGAGCAGTCTGAAGTTGCTGCTTGGCCACTGCCCTGCCCTGGTCCCGCACCTGCCTAACCGTGGTCTGCAGGTCAGCCGGGAGATGAGGGACTACCTCGTCCAGGGAGCCCAACAGGGCATGGGAGAAATGTGCCATAAGCACGGCCGAGCTTGCCTGGCGAAGGCCAAGGGCGAGACTTCGCCCGGCATAGTCCAATTTCTTGGACTCCTGTCGGAGGTTTGTCCATGCCCCTAGGCTGCCCGCACGCCGGAAAACGCTGTCGGCAACCAACCCCTCGGCTGAGGGATGTTCCGAGAAACCGGACAGGGAACCGGTAGGGACCGCATACTTCCTGGCCATCCTGGCCGAAGGCGCAGGGCAGGAAGCAGGGTGCTGCCAGAGCTCCAAGGCCGGGCCCACAATGGCCTCAGCCACAGGAAAGGCCTCCGAGGAATCCCCGGTCCAATATCTCCATGAGGGATACTTGGCCCGCTTGGATACGGGCTCGAGCTGCATCCCGTGGACTCGAGATGAGCCTGAGCAAACCCAGGAAGGACGAAAGGTTGTCGTCCAGCGACTGACCTCCAGAGGACTCCAAGTCCACTCGCTTGGAGAAAAGGGAGGAATCGTCGTTGGACTCAGAAGAGTCCGCAAAGAGCTGCCTCAGGCCTGAGCCACCCTCCACCTGCCGAGGGCGATCGGGAGTGAGGGTGACCGACAGCCTATGGGGCAGACCCTGAGCCGACCGAGAGTTCTTGGTCGGAGTCCCAAACAGCGGCTGTGGAGGCGGAGGTTCCACCGGAATCGGTGGGGCAACTGGTTTTGGCTGAACAACCGGCCTGGGAACAGGCTCCTCAGGTAAAACAAGGGGTTGTTTCGGCCACTCCGGTGACAGCCACTTAATGGCCGGGGAAGGAGGCGGTGTCGGCTTGTTCCCGGTCAGAAGGAGCTGTTGCCACATGAGGTCCTCATATCGTCGACGTAACTTACGTCGAACCCTCCCCTCATCCGAGGAGGAGGACGAGGACGAGCGGCGGCGCCGCTTACCGCGGTGCCGAGACCAAGACCGCCTATGACGGCGGGATCGGCTGGACCACGAAGAAGTCCGAGACTGAGACCGAGAACCTCGGCCTTTCCGAGGACAGTGCGGGAGGGATGGGTGGAACCGCTCCTCCTCGGCTCGGAGGGTTCACCGAGGGCTCCGGAACCGAGGCACTGGCAAGCCAGCTGGATCCTCAACTCCACCGGGGAACTGGGAGAGGGGATTTTCGGCGCCGGTCGACAACCTGTCCAACGGGTCGAAAAGATCTCGATCGCGCCGACGGGAGTCTCGGTCAACTGACCCGACGGGACACTGTGAGACCAGTGGCGGAAGTCGATGGCCGACAACTCGGGGAGAGGGACCTTTCCCGCTCCCAAGAGCGTCGACGGAGGGACTTACCCTTGTCTTTCTTCTTGGACCGAGAAGAAGGTCCAGCAGACGTTGGTCCCTCTCCTCTAGTGGAGAGGGACAGACAAAGCTCCTTAAAGGAAGCTGTGTAAGAGGAACCCAGGGAGAGCGGGATAAATGCTGCGGTCGAGGAAGATGCGGCCCACGCCGCCTCCTCTTCGAGGGCGATCATCTGCTTTAGCTGATCCGCCGAGCCCGCCACCACGGAAACCGCCGACCGGGCCTCTTTTGACTTTACCGGAGGAAAACGTTTCTTGGGGCGCCCCAGTTGTAAATGGGCAGCACGGTCTTCGAGGACGTAGGCTGAGAAGGAAGAGCACAGGTCGCAAGCTTGCGGGTCGCTCAAGGCCTAAACAGTAGACACACGTGAGTGCGGATCCGTCCAGACATCTTTCTGCCCGCAAGGGCACCGCCGAAACCGGAGTCGATTTGTCCATCGCAGCCATGGGATAGAAGACAAGTCTATAATGCAAAAAACTTTTAAATTCGGAAAACCGAAGAATTAGGAACCACTCTTATACGCAGAGCGTTAAGGAGGGAACCTGAGCTTCCAAGCGGTAAGGAAGATCTGGCGTCATGGGGCGGAGCCGAGAGTTTTACCACCCGGGTGGGTGGGAGGAGCCAGCTTGAAGACCTTCCGGCAAGATTTAAAGAAACTGCCCTCATCTCCAATACATTGATGTGGAGATACCTTTCTGTGGCAGACCACAATCCTCTTGTCCAATGCTCGAGAAAGTGAGCACCCCAGCCTAGTCCCGAGGTGTCCCTTGTGACAGTCTGCGTTGGACTCTGCCTCTGGAAAGGGACACCCTGTTCTAGGTGAGCTGGATCTTGCCACCACTGGAGGGAGTGCCAGACTGCTTCTGAGATTTGGATAGGTTGGTCCAACTCGTCCGAACCCTGATCCCATTGGACCCTGAGGTGCCACTGAAGAATTCTCATATTGAGACGTGAGAAGGGGGACCGTGGCTATGGCTGCAGCCATGTGACCCAATAGCTGCAAGACTGCTCTGGCAGACACTTGATCCACTGACTGGATTCTGCAAGCTAGTGCCAAAAGGCAAGAGTGCTCTGTCCGCAGGAAGAAAACCCCGCCTTGTAGAGTATCAAGCATCTCTCCAATGTATTGAAGCCGTTGGGAGGGCCAGGGCTGGGATTTCGGCCAGTTCAGGGTGACTCCAAGAGAACGGAAAAGCTGTTCCATCTCTCTCTCTCTCAGAATGCTCAAAAGCTGATGTTCCCTGGGTGCGGAGATTAGCCAATCATCGAGGTAGGGGTAGACGAAGTGACCCCTTCTCCTCAACACTGCCGCAACTACCACGAGACACTTGGTAAAGGCCCTTGGGGCCGAAGGAAGGCCAAAGGGCAAGACCCTGAATTGGTAATGCTCGTCCTGGAACCGGAAGTGCAGAAACTTCCTGTGCGAAGGCAGGATCTTTATGTGCATATAGGCATCGTGCATGTCCAGGGAGCATAGCCAGTCCCCTTGGCGAAGGAGGGGAAACAGGCTTGCCAGGGTGACCATCCGAAATCTTTTGTATAGGACAAACTCATTCAGGTGGCTGAGGTCTAGAATAGGGCGAAGGTCTCCTGTTTTCTTGGGCACCAAGAAAAAATGGGAGTAAAAGCCTTTGCCTTGCTGGGACTTTGGGACTGGCTGAATGGCCTTCCTCTGGAGGAGAGAAATAATCTCTTGTTCCAGGAGAAGGGCATGTGCTGCTGAACAGTGGGATACCACAGGCGGATTGACTGGGGGGACGTTGAGGAACTCAATGGCGTAACCCCTCTGGATAATCTGTAGCACCCACTGGTCAGATGTTATAGTGGACCATTCTTGCAGGTGGAGGGAGAATTTCCCCCCTACATGTTCTCCCCTCCAAGACTGATGACTGGGGGGAGGACACTGGGAGTCATGCAGTTCCTTGTGGGGGTGGTGGCTGGATGTCTGGGGGCTTTCGGCTGTTTGGGGCCTTGGCCTCCCGGTTGAACGGGTTGGTTACGGTGTTTGAAGCCTTTGCCTTGGTAAGGGTGGCCTCCCTGTTGACTTTGCTTACGAAAAAGAACGCTTGAGGGCATGTTGAGGTTCGGACTTGTACAATTTATGCACATCCGCAATCACCTTACCCAAATCCTGGAGTCCCTTTATGATTCCTTCTACTTCCTGACCGAAGAGGACTGGACCCTGGACGGGGGCATCCAGAATACCATCCTGGACGTCTTGCCTAAAGGACGTTGTCCGAAGCCAGGTGTGCCTATGGAGACAGACACCTGATGCCGCTGCCTTAGCTGTCATATCAGCTGAGTCATACGAGCATCTCAGAATGTGTCTGTCAACATCTAGACCGGACTGAGTGCAAGCCAGCAGTTAATTTTTTGTGTCAGAATCTGGCTGGGACTTGAGAAGCTCCATGGTCTTTTCCCACAGTGATTTCTCATATGTGACTATGTGGGCCAAGAAGTTTAATGATCTAATGGCCCCAGTGGCCGACAAATAGACCTTCCGTCCCCAGTGGTCTAAGTTTTTCGACTCTGGATCTGGGGGCTGTGTACTAAGGTGTTTCGGTTGGGACTGTCTGCTGTTTGTCGCAGTCAAGACCATAGAGTCTGCCTTTGGTTGTTCCGCCAGAAAAGGTTCTTCTTTGGGCGGTTTGTATAGGTGGTTAGCCTTGTGTGGAACGGCTGGTGTGGACAAGGGTCTCTTCCAGACTAGTCTGGCCACATCCTGGAAGGGCTCCACAAGTGGGGGGATGACGAGGGATTTTGGTTCCTTCTCCCCCAAGAACTTCACCAGACGTTTCCTTTCTGGGTCGAGTTCTTCAGTGTCCCATTTGTACAAGTTCTGTATATGCCGCATGATATCTAGGAATGTAGGGTCATTCGGTGGAGACCTGGGGTATCTTTGTTATCTGGCAAGGGTGGCCTTATGTCCTCATCATCTGAGAAATCTGGAGAGGACTCTCCTGTATCATCCCCAGAAGTGGGAGTGGAGCAGCCGCTAGAGTCAGAGGTCAGGGAATATTTCCTCTTCCTTCTACCCTTAGAGGCTAGTGATCCCTCTCCCGCACCTTTATCCTGTGGAGGGGGAGTTGGAGGTGTAGGAACCGGTTCTGGAGGCCTATAGAGAAGGTCACCTTTGATGGTGTTCCACCATTAATTAAATAGCACTCCGACGTCCACCAGGGGGATAACTGGTGGAGGCGGTGTAGGGGCGGATGGACCGGGTGTCGGGGGGACATCTGGTACTGGGATCTCCGTTGGGGAGGCTGCCCCTGCTGCATCAGGCTGGGGGGGTTGGCTCCCTGGGAGACTGGTCGTCCAAGCCGGCATCCAGAGTGGCGTGTGCCTGGTCCGGTGACCGGTCATCCTGGGGGAAGTCGGATGGCTGGTCGCCCTCTGTGGAATGCTTGTCAGGCGACTGCCCCTTCTGGGGTAAATGGCTACTGTCCGGTGCAGGCGTTATGGCTGGGGGACGTCTGTCCTTGTTGATTGGAGTCCTGGTGGGGGAGGCATCCGCTGTTGAACAACCGCCTGTCGCCGGTGGGAGTCGTCTGGCTTCTTGTGTCGGTCAGAGGATCCCATGGAGCTACGGCATTCTTTGGGCCTAACAGCAGGCGACTGCCCCTCCCGGACCGAGCCCTGTGAGGATTTATGGAGCCGGTGAGCCAGGGGGACCTGAGTGTGGCTGCGTCCGGAAGACAAAGTCTGGTCCCTGGGTTTAGATGAGGACAATCTGTGGGCGCTAGTTCCCTGTGAAGAGGAGGAAACGGACCCTGACCTCCCGCCAGAGGTCGAAGAAGAAGGCCTGGAGGGAGACTAATGGCGGGACTCTGACCGGGGCCTGTCCTTGTCTTTGGAGTGTTTTCCCGGGGTCTTCTCTCTATGGGGAGACTCCCTAGTGGGCGAAGACGAACTAGGACCCGACGGGGACTTTTGCATGGTGGCTACCTTCTGCTCGAGGAGGTATGCCTTTAAAGCCTTTGCCCTGCGGATTCTAGTTTTGCTGTTGAACTTCTGACAATGTTGGCAGTCGTCAGGGCCTAAACAGATCAGGCAGGCTTCATGACTGCCCTTAGCCGGGATCTGTTTGCCACAATGGCACTTCGACTTCCGCCGAGGAGGCGAAGAAGACATGCATGAAAGGTGAAACTATATCAAAACTGTCGAAAATATCAGAAAAAAAACTGTACATCTTAGCAATTTAATTATCTGCGGTCGACTGCTGTAGCGAGGCTCCGAGGAGCCGAACAACGCAGGTTGACGGTGGGAAAGTAACTGAGATGGCGCCAGGGAACCGCCTCCTTTATACCACATCTGACGTCGGGCATACCTGACGTCGAGGGCAGTCCCCTGCTACAGACTGCTAGCTAGAACATTTTCTGAGAGGTCCCAAAGCCTGCGGCCTTAGTCCTAATGGTATTAACCTGCATCAAGAGCTCCACCACAAAGTTAGATGGATAGATACTGAGAAGCAAAAAAAAAAAAGACCTGCTCTCTCAACACAATACTGTTGTCCCACAACACATGCAGAAAAGAAAGAGAAACAGTGGGTGCCAATCATAATGCAAATGCCAAGAGTCATAATTTCACGTGCTGTAGTCTGGCGCATCTGCATATGAGCAGCACATTCTCATAGGTGTCTCATATTAGAATGCAAATCCCAGCAATTAGATTGCTTTCCAGACTGACATCTCCTGTTTTTTTTTTTTTTCCATTCAGGCATTCCAAAGACATTATAATTTAATATTTAGACTCCTTAATACTTGGAACCTATGGGTGTTCTAGTTCTAAATTAGAACTCGAACCCCTGTGTTCTAAAAGGGTTCTAATCTTTTTATAACTAGTTCTGACAATCCTACTTCTAACAACTGCATTTACTGTTGTCTATGTTTCCAGCTGTGTCCCACTAGCTGAATTTTAGTACATTTCAGGAACAAGTACTAATTTCACCATCTGGCTATGAAACACCAGACAGGCCCACAGCTGTGACATCACGCTATATTCAGCACTACAATATTATTTCTAAGAATTAATTCAATTGAGCTGTTAGAATCACTGAGCTGTAAAATGGTGGGTCATTTAAGAAAAGTTTAGGTCATATTTCACCAGGTAAACAAGCAGAGCTCAGGACACTGATTTCCAGTTGTGATTTTGGGGGCGCCACAGAAACGATTTATCAGGTAATCAGGAGAAGCTAATTATTAGGTAATAAATAAGGGGTGCTCACAATAACAGTAAGCTACTCTATGAAACGAATGAGTAAACAGCAGGCATACTGTACGTGTACCTAGATGTACTGAACACGTCAATGAGGATGTACAACAACAGTAACAACAATGTGTACACAATCAAGTTAGTAACCTGACCAAAACAGTAGTAAGGTGACAGATACTGGTGGTAGAGAGGGGTAGTTATGGCAGGATAAAGAGGCCCCATGTAGAAATAAGTTTAGACTTGGTGGACCAGAAACTGGGCAATGAACTGAAGGTGCTTGGTAGGCTATTCCACAGTTCTAGCAGTCTGTATCTGAAGGACACTTGGCCTACATTCTGTTTAAAGAGGGAGGTCTGGAATCTGTTGCTTGCTTCAGATCGGAGGGAGTAGGAAATGTTGGATGCAGGGGCAAGGATCCCGTTTAGCTACATAGGGGGGTTTCTAGCCCAGAATTTGTCACCCAACAGGGCCTTATGTCATGAGTGCACACAGCCTTCAAAGCTGGCAAAGCCATATTGCAAAAACTTAAAGTCAAAAGAAAATCAAAAAGAGTGTTCTCTACTAAACCATAATAACTAAAAATACGTAGTTATGAAATTAAAGTCAACAGCTCTTATTTTTGATCAAAGTAGAGCCTAAAATTTGAATTTACTGAAAATATTAATACAAGGGCTGTACCATAGCTGCAGAGGCAGGGCTGCTACTTACAGTGTCAATGACCCAGGTTCGGGAACATGCCCAGGACATTAGGTGCCAGCCAGAGAGGAGGATTTGGGAGTACCGGTGGATGCCCTCTTCCACCTCCTCCTCCTCCAGGGAGGGAGGGAGGGCAGCTGGCTTAGTTACAAACCTGCCACCTAGGTAGCCAAAGGTGGCAGTGAAATCAAAGCAGCCTGGAGGGGGAGGCCAACGATTAGCACTGTGCGCTGCCATGCAACTGTGGGCACATGTGCACTCTGCCCCATGTCACTGGCATTCTGAAGGCGTGGAAATGAAACAGCACAGAAACACCCAGCAGCGTGCAAGATGAAGCTAGGAGCTTCAAGGCCCTGACCTCCCCAATACTAGAGGACCAAAGGGGGCAGCTGTAAGAAGACCCCCCCCCCCAGGAGCCACCACAGGGCAGAAGCTGCTTTGTTGCACTGTAGGCTGAGATAAGTGGCAGAGAAGGGAAAGGCAAGGCTGAAGGGGGAGCTCTGGCAACTGGTAGATAAGTATCATAAAAATCAAAGAAAAAGAAAATATTAACCCAGGATAAGAAAATTAGGATATTTTACTATTTTCAGGCTCACCCTTGTTTTACAATCTGAAAGCGTTTGAATCATTATAACAAAACTGTAAAATACAAAATTATGCAATAAAAATTACAGCAGCCACACACAACCTCAAATTACATATATATAAATATATATATACACACACACACACACACACACACACACACACACATATATATATATGGGATACATGATGGGCAGGAGTGTGATATGGAAAATATCTTCACTCCTGCAGTGAGCTCTGGATACTCACGAGTGCCGAAGGCACGAGTGAGAGTAACCAGAGCTCAAGATGCAGGAGTGAAGATATTTTCCATAACACATGATCTGCACATCATGTGCTCGATTTATACAATAGGGGTACGAGTTTCAGATGTATTGTTAGGATTTTTTGCGTTCTGTTGCTGTTTCTGTGTGTGACATTTTCTGAATGGGCTGGCAATGTTACAAACTCTGTGGGAAAAGCAGAGTGTGTTTTGCAATGCTAAGTAAGTTATCTTCGGGAAGCAGTGAGAAAGAAACTGTTTTGTGAAGTTGTGTGCTTTAGAATTTTGGCTGCAGTCAGCTAAGAGTACCACAGTAATGAGCTGGGAGTGAGAGAGAGAGTGTGGGAAGCAGGTGAGGATGTTTTGCCATGGTAATTAAGGCCCTGTCCACACTACACTGAAACCCCCCCTCTGTAACGTTACAGAGGGTCCAAACCGTTACTGCAATGGTTTGCATTTATACCTGTAACGTTACAGGAGGCGTTTTCGTAACCATTGTTGAAACCACTTATGAGGTGGTTTCAACAACGGTTACGAAAATGGTTCTGCCTCTGTAACGTTACCAGCTGTAGTGTGGATACGTTAGCATGTAGCCCCAGCACTGCCCTCAGTGCTGCACGAACTGCATTGTGGGATAGGGTGCCGACCATAACGGTCACATCACCCACAATGTGGACCGGCTGTAACGGTTCCAAACTGTTATCACGTCAGTTCACTGGCAGCGTGGACACACTGTAACGGTTTGAAACCGTTAGAGGGTTTTAGTGGTGTAGTGTGGACAGGGCCTTAGTTAGCTGCAGGCAGCAGTGAGTCATCTCACTCTGAGCCATAAGATAAATGTCAGCCCTTACATTTATCTCACTCTGGTGAAGATACATGTTTTTATCACACTCATTTATCCTTCCCCCATTGTGTATTTATATATACACACACACACCAGAAAACAGGACATGAAGAGGTTAACTAATTATACTACGCAGAAAATAAAGTACAGTAACTGAAGTTGACTTTACTCAATATACGCTGGCTTGCTATTCTGTTCATCACCGAGCTCCCCCTTTTTTTTAAACTATTTCCTCCAATTGCAGCTTATAGAACTCTCTCAGGTATCCTATCCTTATTCCTGCCCGCCTCTGGATCTCTCAGTCTGCACCTCCCCCAGACAGCACCCCGGTTTCACCCACCGGAGGGTAGCCCACCGCCTCTCTTGGGCTCACTTGTAAGTCAGACTCCGGCTGCAGGTGGGGCCCGGCTGAAGGAAATGGAAGGCCGGCGGAGGGCATGGAGGATAGGTGCCATCACCTATCTCACTGAGCCGGTGTTTTCCCTGTTCTGCGTTTGTAGTACCCCCCCCCCCAACGTGAGCACGCCCAGACAGTCTGACGCACGACAACCCTGCCTGCGTCGACCACGCTGTTCTCGTGCTGCCTGGCTTGCTGCAATGACCCCTGGTCTCCACCGGGGGTTGCTGGCACGCCGGGACGACCCATCCCCTGCTCCCGGGAGGACAGCACCCACAAGGGCACTCCTTCTCAACCCGCCCACCAGCTTTCAGGCTCGCTCAACCCGGTCGCCAGCGAGCGAGGGTGGCATCCAGCGCCTGGCCCCTCAGCACCACTGGGCGGCCCATCACCAAATTTCTTTACATAAATACTGCTAAGGTTGCCCCCACTGGTTACAACACTGATTAGCTGAAAAGCAAAAGGTTGCCATGCAGCCCCACTTTCAAGTAACTGCTTTGTCCTCCAGTTGATTTGACATTAATGAGGCAAAGCTTGCCAGGAAAAGGATGAAAGATGCAATCTTTACTTACACTCTGGCACACTTGTTCTCAGACGCAGGCAGCCTTGACACAAGCACAATTTGTGCAGTCCTAATTAAAAATGTATAGGAGGTATTTTTCTTACAAAACAAAAAATACTCAGTTTAAGGGAGCAGACAGAAGAGGTGTCAATCACTGTATCAAAAGCCGCAAGTGAGTTTCCTGTTTTTCTGCACAGCACAGAAAAAGCAGAGAAACTAGGTATATTTTGGATGTTGCAGAAGACTGTACAATTAATGAAAGTAAGCTTTAGGGTGCTAGAACAGTGAAGAAGTGCCAGGCAAATAAGGCAGAGCAAGGTACAAGCATATAAATGCACTGTAGTGTATAGCTGACCTTTGTTCAACATGGATTCCTATCTACAGAAATACAGAAACAGGATTTTCCAGCAGATAAGAACTACTTTGCCCACCTAGTCTGCCCATTTTTCCCTGCTTAAAGTATCACCGCAAATCCTACTTGCCCATTCACCCCTCTCCCTTCCCTAAGATTCTCTTATGCCTATCCCATGCATTCTTGAAACCCACCACTGTTTTCACCCCCACCACCCTCCACTGAAAGTCTGCTCTAGGAAACCACAACTCTTTCTGTAAAGAAGTACGTCCTCACATCTCTTCTGAATCTACACCCCCCTCCAGCTTCTTATCGTGTCCCTTGCTCACCTTTTTTTCTCAAAAAACTTCTTTCCTGTACCTTATTTACTCCTGTGAAGCAATTAAAGGTCTCTATCCATCTCCCCTCTCATTCCTCCCTTCCAGAGTGTACATCTTTAGGTCCTTAAGTCTCTCCTCGTAGGGCTTCTGATGCAGACCCTGCACCATTTTAGCTGCCTTCCTCTGGACCGCCTCTACTCTACGTCCTTCCAGAGATGTGGTCTCCATAGTACACTAGCTGGGGTCTTACTAGCGATCTATACAAAGGAAATACCTCTTCCATCTTTCTGCTGGCGATACCCCTCACTATGCAACCCAGTGTCCCACTAGCCCTCCCAAGTGCTCTGCTGCACTACCTGGCCACCTTTAGATCATCCGATATGATTAGCCCAGGTCTCTTTTTCCTGCTTGGTGGTTGTCAGCACCAGTCCTCTGATTTTGTACCCTGCCCCGGATTTCTGTACCCCAAGAACATTACTTTGTACTTTTTGTGTTGAAACCCAGCTGCTACACCCTTGATCACTCTGAGTTATCTCAGGTCTCTGCTCCTCCTTTCCAAACCCCTGAAGTATCCACCCTATTGCAGATTTTGGTGTCATTCACAAAGAGGCAGACCTTCCCTACCAGCTCCCTCTGCCGTGTCACTTATAAAGACATTAAAGAGAACCCATTCCAGTGCTGATCCCTGAGGTACCCCTCTGGTCGACCTCCCTTCGTTGGAGTGAACTCTGTTTACCACCACCCTCTGCCGCCTATCCGCAGCCAATTTCTTATCCACTTTGACAAGCAGCAAAAGTGGCACTCAGGTTGAAACCAACGCTTAGGAATATATTAAAAGGTGAGTTTAGTAAGACAGAAAGGACACAGATAACTGACCCCAGCGCTTCCACCACACGGATCTTCCTCAGGGGATGCATCAGTAACAGCCAAAGACAAATAATTTTTACAGCTTCCAATCAGTCACATGCACAGATCATTAATCAATCAATTACAACTTTTAAAACAACAGGACCTGTACATCCATTACATGTAAAAACCTTCTATACCATTACATTCACGTGACTCTTACAAGAAAAACAGATTTCCAACTACAGCATCGTACACCACCACATAGATGTGCTTAAAAAAATGAAGAAAAAAACTTTTATTAAAACATTTAAACAACAATGGAGTGTTTAAAATAATGCATACATGTACTTATTAAATTCTGCTCCATTCACCAAAATGCAGTTATTAAAAAACTGGGACAATAAACTACAGTTCAAAGAAATGCCCAATTATTTTAATATTTTAAATTAATTAACAGTACCATATGCTATTAAGGCAAAACTGTTTTACCAGATGAATATTTAATTTTAACTTATAGGTATGGTTTAAAATATATTTCTTCACTTAGCCCTAATTGTGCCAATGTGTTTAAAACTACTATCCATTTTTGACTTGCCCGTTTATCTCAGGGACAGTATGCATGTTCTGTCTAAATTTGATAACTTCATCTGGCTAGAGAGTTTCTCATGGATTACAATTGACATTTGTAGTCTGTACAAAAGTATACCCCACAATCAAGGAATTGATGCTGTGGGGTATTATGTGAGAAAAAATACCCAACTGGAGAGAAAAGGCGAGTTGATTTTGTTAGCTCTGGCATTCATTTTACATAGAAACATGATTATTCCATAACACAGCTGTCTTAACGCACATCGTCCTATCTCCATATTTGTATGATGTAGTTGGAAATCTAGTTTTCTTATAAGGTTCACATGCATTGTAATGGTACATAAGGTTTTTACATATAATGGATGCACAGGTCCTGTTTTTATTTTGTCTTTTTGGGTCCGACCCCTTCTTGATCGTCGGACCCATCCGCCCGCTGCCCCTATGCCCAGGCTTACCCACTTGGGTGGGGCTGTCAAGGGGGCTTCCCACTCCCAACAGACATCGTGAGCAAGCCCTGGATTACCCCATGGGTCGAGGCCACGACAGCAGGACCCCCCGGTGGACATCCGAGGCAGTGGGTGGCAGAACGGGCAGTCATGCCAGGGGCTGGCATTTTTGTGCTGCCTTTTTGTTGCCTGGAAGCAGGGACGTGCAACGACATCCGGCATCCCCCCCCCCCCGAACATACTGGTGCTGGCTACGGCACTGCCCCCAGCCTCCACCAGCGGTCCGTCAAATGCCGGACACTCTACCCCTCAGAGAAGGAGAGCAGTCCCTATGACGCTCAACCCTTCTGCCTTGGCCAGCCCTCCGACTCCCTGGTCCATTCCCAAACCCGGGTCGCTAGCGTCACAAGTGGAAATTTAGCTGCTGCGCCGGCAGTCCTGTTGTTTCAAAAGTTGTAACTGCTTAATTAATTACCTGTGCATGTGATTGATTGAGAGCTGTATAGATTCTTGTCTTTAGCTGTGACTGACACATCCCCTGAGGAAGACCCCATGTGGTCCAAGTGCCAGGGTCAGTTATCTGTGTCCTTTATGTCTTAATAAACTCACCTTTTCAATCAATCAGTTTATTTGTATAATGGAGGGTATGTGAGCAAAAATGCCCATTTTCACAAACGTTCAGTGGAAGAATACAACAAGAAAAATACATAACAGAGTCGAACAGTTACAACATATTTGCAAGGGTATCAAAACACTACAGAATAAATGGCAAACAGTTTCAAAAATGTTTACTGGATAGACAAAGTATTTAGTAGCAAAAATGTCTACAAAAGATGCAAAGAGCGAAAAGATGAGTAGAAAGGCATGAAACCTTTTGATATATTCCTGAGCATTGGTTTCAACCAGAGTGCCACCTCTGCTGCTTGTCTTTGTCGAATTGGATTTTGTGTTCTGGTGCGCACCGGTGTAGCTACCTGTGGCACCCCATTGTTTGCAGTTTGAAGTTCTTACCCACTTTACCACCTTTGGACCCACCCCTTAGCGACCCAGCATGCTTTCTAGCAGCCCATGTGGGACGGTGCTGAAAGCCTTACTGAAATCTAGGTCGGCTACCTCCAGCACTCCAGCCGGATCTAATTCCTTGGTCACCCAGGCAAAGAAATCTATCAGATTTGTTTGACATGACTGCCCCTCCAAGTGAATCCACCTAGAGAGGTTTTGATTACAGCTTTGCTCCAGAGTCGGTTGTAATCAGAAATGGTCGGTGGCAGCACAGGCTGGTTGTGCATGACTGCCCATCCAGTATTCTCTGTATACTGAAACTTTGTACCACACAGCTCAAAGGTCATGGAACAGAACACCACTGTATCCTTCTGTGGTACAACAACATTCCAGCTAATCAGAAATCCACGGGCCACCAGTACGGAGAACTGCTCCATGCACAATTACTTAAAAAAAAAAAAAAAAAAAGTGATGCTGCTAAGCCACACGGAGGAAGAGGCTTTTTTGTAACTTGCCCTCTTCAAAGATGACTGTGATACAGCCATTTCAATGCAACTCTCCCAGCTGTTCCACTTTCATTTCTGCTGCTTACCCTCACACTGCAACGTGCTGTCTCTCCCCAATTCTGAAAAACAAAACAAAACAAAAAACACCTATACACTGTATAAAACACCGGATGGGCTACCTGATGCCAAACCCGCCTGGGCTGCTATTACGAGGTTCTGATTACAGTTTCGCTCTCGAGGTCTGATGTAATTAGAACCACTCTGTGGTAACACTGGCTGGTTATGCACGGCTGTCCAGCCAGTATTTTCCATGTGGCAATGGCCTCGGAAAGCTTTCATGTTGTTTAGATCCTCCAGTACTGTTACAGCATCCATTTTGTTCAGGGCACCAAAAGGGAGAGACAGAATCAGGTGTAATGCGAGCCAATGTTTGTTTTCACCCCGAGAGTGGCAAGCCTCTGGAACAAGCCAGCAAAGAAAGCAGTATATGTGGGAAGTGCTGAATCTTTTAAAGCAGAACTGCAGCGACAAATATTCTTCCAAAAAGCCGATTTCCAGCTTCAATTAATAAAAATATTAGCATGCATGTTAAGTCTGCCTTTTAGGCGATTCCTGCTCAGTTTACTATACATTTTTTTATCTGGACCAGTCAGTTTTACAGCGCTAGAATAAATGAAGCAGTCATCTTTTTTCTCTTGAGAAAAACTTAATTGAAAACCGTTATAAAATACCTGAAATTCTGGTAGAACTGGGCCATTTTACCAACAGATAAAACTGAAAACTGTCGACTGGAATCTGTTACAGTTAAAAAAGTAGAGCCCAACGTTCCTGCCCCACTTCGCTGTACCACTGCTTTCAAATGCTGGATCAGTTCTTCGTTTACTCAGTAAATTTATTTTAAAATATTGTTCCTCAGGAAAGGCACACTAACTAGTAGGTTCTCATGGTGAATAACACTGAATTCCATGGAAAGGGTTCCCTAAATGTTCTGAATTTTGTTTTTTTGCATAATGTTGGCCGCTGCAACTGCCTGGATGGCAGGAGGTGAACATATTCAATATATTTTTTTTTTTGATGGGCAATTGCTACGGAGGCACCAGTTTTAAACAGAGCCATTCCCGTTACAAGTAAATGGTTGGGGCCTACTTTAGACCTATGGAAGCCTAGCTCATGTAATTCCAAAACTGATCTACACATTAAATACACTGATATGGTCAAAAGTACACTGCTGACTTTGATCCAATGCTCCAGATAACTTTTTAGGCCAGGAAGTAAAAACTTCTTAGTTTTCCAAGCTGGTACTATTTTGGTATGCCAGGTAGTATTCTGCAATGCAGTCACACTTTTCTGGTGAACTGAACTGCAAATGCGTGAAGTCCATGGAAACAACTGGTAGTGATGATACTACCCAGGACTCTGCACATGGTGTAAAAAGGGCAAAACTGGGTGTAAATACTCCAATACACCCCTTAACTGGACCACTGCTTTCATCTAAGGTTTCACACTGCAGTGCATTACCAGAGGTGTCACGATATCGCATGACATGTATTACTGCTTAATTGTTTGAGTGTATTGTTTTGATTATGATCTACAGAACATAACCTTGTAATTTCACTACAACTCTACTGTGCTGCAATGGGAAAAGGAACTACAGACCCCCATTTCAGAGCAACAATGGGAACAAGGATGGGTACGAATCCATTTGGCATGCCGGGATGAACGCACACGACATATTATGAATAAGACCCTCCACAGATGGTACAGAGACCCGGCTAAACTATTTAAGATGGGACTCATCTTGGCTGACACTTGTTGGAGATGTAGTAACCAAGGTGCTCATTTGTTCCATGTACTCTGGGACTGCCCCAATCTTCAGCACTTCTGGCTAGCAATTCAGGACATGTGCCAACAGGTGTTCCCCAATATTGTTCCGGACCCTCCTTTACTCCTTCTTGGCTGTGGTAGCTCTACCATGCCGAAGTACAGTCCAGAGGCACAATGGATCACACTGGTCGGGTCACTGGCCAAGAGACTCATACTGATGAGATGGAGAACCTTGGAGATTCCTGCTTTTCATGAGTTTCTCCTGGCTCTTGCTCAAGGGGCCACATTTGAGAGGATCTCCAGTTTTGCCCAAGGCTCCTTAGCTTGGTATGACAAATGTTGGAAACCTTACTAAAGGTCTAAGTATTGTCATAATACACTTTCCAGTCCCACTCCTTAGATTTCCCCCCTTCACTGTACAGGTCTGGGTTTTGCTATTTATAGTCCCATTTTCCCTTCCTCCACTCTGACTATACATATGCTTCAGTAAAAGATTGCCTTTCTGTATATAGTGGATATTATAAACTGCATGGTAGAAGGACATACCCTAGGTAGAGTAGTTAGAATATTACTCAGGCCTTTTTGTTACATTTTTCCTTTTGTGTAATCTGTGTATTTACTGCTAGGCTCTCCTCCATTTGGGGGGAGCAACCCTACATTGGCTTATTAACCTCCGGCTTCAAGGTCTGTAATATGGACATTATTTTATGTCATACCTTTTAAGGTTCACAGCTAACTGAATGATTACTTATGTTAATTTCATTCGCTGGCCTTACCAAATGTTGCGGTATGAGTCAGAACTGTATGTGTAATACTCCGTCTTTGTGTGTGTGTGTTCTGTCCAAAGAATAATAAAAAAATGTTAAACAACAAAAACAACTCTACTGTGCAGCTAAACAAGGCGAAGTGCGGTTATAAGAAACAATAAGACACGACAGAATTGTGGGTTGTTTCGTTGTTCACGAGGCGCTATGCGAGTGACTACAGCAGCTGGGTAGTGCTCTTATCAATCAACAACCCACAACCTGAAGTGTCTTATCACTCTTATAAAATGGATAACAACTATTTCTATAACAAACAAAACTCTGGACACATTATTAAAGATTCAATAATAGTATGTTATTTTATTTAAATATGGTGAAAAAATAGTCCCCAGACTTGGGCAGAGGAGTGGCAAAACTGACTGAACAGCAACTCACTGAAAAATGTTAAACTAGTGAGTTGGAGGGACAGCAATGTATTATTTGAGCAGTTTGGGTCTGCCTCTGCCTATGTAACTGTGTTTTCCCACCTTTTCTCTTTGTTTATAAAGTATTACTGTATTGCCTACTTTGTTCATCCTGTTTTTTTTCTGTTTTTCCCCTCATTCAAGACACGGAATGTTTATCATGGAATGTTTACCATGGAATACAGGGATTCAAAATTCTGCTCAGTTCCACTGGTAGAATGTTACTCTCCCAACATACTGTACACACAGACAACAAAGGCCTGTTTTAGAGCCAGTGACTCAATTATCTCAGTGTCAGGGCAAGCAGAAGAGATTTCCCTGATGAGCAGGTAAAGACAGAAGGGGGATTTTCACTGTTAGAAAAGAAACAAGTTGTAATGAAAACTATAAACAATACTTAGTGTTTCTAATTTGTTTATGTGTGTAAGGAGAGTGTGATGATCAGGGAAACAACGTTTAATTAATATGTTTTATTTTTTAAGATAGTTTTATTTTTAGGGCCCAGTTGAAGGTTTTTACAGTGTAAAGGTAGCAGCCATGTTTGTGATGGAAGATCAGTTCTGGTTGCACAGGGACTGATGGAAGATGGTTCTGGTTGTAGGAGGACTGATTTGCTCATTGTGTGATGTGGTTTAGGACCAGGATGACTGTGTGTATATAGAGATTTAATGTACAGTCAGCTGATGTCTCTTGGCCAACGAGATTTCTAGATTTTTTCTTGCCATTTTATAAAAGGAAATAATGCACGCCTTGAACGGTTAATAGGCACAAGACATTGTATTAATCCCTGATGACCTCACACCATGGAATGTGTAATTCCACTTATTAAATGAGCTTTTATTTGCTAAAAAAATATATATGTCATTCGGGTGAGGTGTACAGCTGCCAGAAAATCAACAGTCATGTGATGCATTTCTACCAATGAGCTTCAAGGATCTTCATGGCCCACTTAATAATGTGAGTTAGTCCTGGGCAACAGATGTAACAAAATAAAAAGCAAGCATTTGCTGTGGGGATGATCATGATGTCACAAATAGACAATTATGAGTTTAGTGGAGGAAAAGGCAGGAGCATCAGCCTCTCCCCCTCCTTTTTTCTGCTCTAGGCCCCCCAGACAATCAGGGTCATCACAGCTGTAGCAGTCCTCTAGTTGGGTGTGCCAGCAAACAACTGGCTTCACAGCTGGTGCCAATGCCGCTTCTTGCTCAGCCAGCAGGGGCCGTATGAACATCAGGTGGCCTGAACTCTTCCTCCCCAGGAGTTGAGCCCCTCACCTCCATGACATACCCAGCCTCCAGTTTGGGACAGTCTTTTTAATAGCAAACTGGATGCTCTCAGTATCATGTAAAACTATGTGCAAGAACTCCCTCCTGCCACTTATGGGTGGGGGGGGGGCATGGTACTGGAAATGCCAGAGACAACTCACTTGGTAGTGACTCTGACTTAGTCAATCCACTGGGCAAAGTACAGTGACAGAGAGAATGGTGCCAGGGTACCATCTAGGTCAATTTTCTTATTGTCACTCTGCATGAGGTGGCAAAGACCTCACATCTTGTAGCTGTCGATGGATCCAGACATTCAGACCAAATCAATTCAACACCCAGGCACCTGATACCACCCCCCATTCCCATCCAAGTATGATTTTTAAGGCTGAGTAAATGCTGTAATAATGTAATTTAGTGCACTCCCTTAATTCTTAATTGTGTGCCCATGAAAGTTTTTTGGCATGACATCCCTGTAGGAAGGGTCCCACTGATAAGGGGGTGTCACCTTTGAGGGCCTTTGCAGTCCTGTGTACAGCGATGGAAATGGAAGAACCCGGGGGAACTCAGTTCTAAGAGTAAAATCTGTTCCAGGAGTAAAATTGGGATGGAACTGTCCTGTGTAAAACAGACCAAGTTAAAGGCATAAAACTGACTAAATAATGTGTCAAAATGCAATATGTAATGAGGAAAAAAATTTCCCGAGATCCCAGTCAGGTATGTTCAATCCTAAAGGAAAGGTGGTGGGTTCCCCCAATTAATTTTTTCCCATTTTTAACACTGCTGGTGCGCAAATGATGCTGCCATCCGAGCTGCTGATGGAGATCTGGTGAGACAGAGAGCTGCTGACGAAGGCAGGAGATGTGCCTACATTGTGCGCAAGCGATCCCAGTCTGGGATGGGTACTGGAGACGATTTCTCTGGAAGAGTGGTGGGGGCGACTGCCAGCCACTGCCAGTGAGCAGGCTGGAGTATGCGCTATTGTGCTGTATCCAGCACACCATCTGGTAAGAAAAAGCTGCTGTCAGGTGCTCAAAATAGTAGCATCCTCTGGGCTCCAGCAGAGAGACTGGCCTGGCATGGAGCAGCTGCCCTCAGGATCACAGGACCCATAACTGCCTGCCAGTGAGCCCAAGTCTGAGTGAGATGTCTCAACAGCAGTGATGCCTCCTGCAACATTAGCTGTCCAGGCACTAGGGTACCCAAGATGTGCAAAATGTGTGAAACACGAAAATCAGCACAGTGGGAGAATTTAAAAGTTCTGCAGAGTAGAACAGGCTCTGATGCGAGGAATAATCTCACCCACTGGTGTGTGAAAAACGGAATATGAGAACCAGCCCGCTGGCACAGAGGCAGGATGCCGACCTGCGACGCCGGCAACCTGTGTTCGGGAATGGACCCGGGTTGCTGGCGGGCCATCCAGGGGGAGAGGGATTGAGTGTCTGGAGATGGCTCTCCCTCTCCGGTGGGGGCATGGAGTGTTCGGCGTTACGGCGACACCTGGCGGAGGCTGGGTGTACCATGCCCGCGCGACACCAACTGCGTTCAGGAGGCAGGAGTGGATGCTGGCCGTCATTGCACGTCCCGCCCCCTCACAGCAGAGAAAAAAAACTGCAACAGCCGACCACCTTCATGATGCCTGCCCTCTGCTCTAATCGCTCCCAGGATGGCTCCGGCGTTCGCGGCACTATGAGGGCCGGTGCTGTGACCCCTACCCTGGGGGGCACGCCAGAGGGTATCCATGAGCCATGGCTAATGTGGGACACGGGAGCAGGAGGGTCCATGACCAGGCGGTGGTCCGGCGAAGGTGCAACTGCAAAAAAAAAAAAAAAGAGGAATATAAGGGGTCACGTGGCTCCTGTTGTGAGAAGGGTGCAACCTTTACTAAGGGACCTTAAGGTCTTGACTCAGGTTTGGGGTCAGGACCAAACCTGTTTGCACAGTGCTAACAAGAAGAACGTCCGGTTACTATATTGCCATGTGTAACTGAATGTATGTCAGTGAAGTGGGACTGCCAGTCAAACCACTGTGCAGTGTGATTTTTCATGTTTGAGCTGAGGTCATCCCAAGGTCAGCGGAAAGTACTGTGTGTATGAGAACCCTCTGGCAAGCAGTCCACCATACCCCTAGACACAAAGGGCTTCCCCAGGACATGCCCACCCCTAGATGACAGCAAGAGAGGGTTATCACATGGTATCAGCCTCAGCTGAGAAAACAGTACAGCAGCTGCAGAGAAAAACCCATGAACTAGAGGTCGAGTTGCAGAAGTTTAACAGGCAGTTGGATATGCATTTTCTAGGTTACAACAATGCACATTACGCCGGTTTTAATGCATAAGCCTATGGGGACCCAATCTGTGTTAGCTCTGTGACAGCTTGTCGTCCTCTTCCTGTACAGGTGGTGTGTACACGATTAGCTTTCTGCTACTCATGAGAGTTGCCATACAAATAAAAAAAAAAACATTGTGTTACAGCCAAACCTTGATGAGATCACCATGTTTTACATCTTTCTCTTGGAGCCCAATGTGATTTTATTACCAGTATGACCTTTGCACTCAGCATGCTGATATGGAGAAACAATGGCTTTCTAATCTTGCCATGTTAACTAGTGTATGATTGTAACAGATGTGGAATTGGGAGGGTCACTGCATTTTATTTTTTAAATAAAAATTTTAAGCAGTCTACCAATGCGATAAAGATGTGACATTTAACTCAGGTCACTAGGTACCAGCTGTGTGTTGCTGCTTCTTTCCTGCTGGAGCGCATATGTGAGTAGAAGTGTCCTAGGTGCAATAGCAGCCACAAACAGAATTAACAGTATGGGGCTGAGCAGTACATGAGCTATGGTTAGACACAACTGGTGTTCTTACCACTTCCAACGAATAACATTTATTCTAATAGCATCAGTTGTGGCAAGAAAAGGGAAATATTAACACTGAAAAGCTCATTAACCTGCTATATATGCATTATAGATCGAGGAAGCGCTCCCGGCCAATCCGAGTACTCCTTTCCTTTGCACGCGAGACATTCTTATTCTGTTAAGAGTGACTCACGGGCAGCTACCCAGGAAATGGACATGTTCAGTTAAGTTTTTTTTTTTTAATTTATATATTATTGATAGAGTTCGATCAATAATATAGTAATACTGCTACCGAGACCACTCTTGCAGTTGCAGACATATTCCAGGTCAATTAAGCAATAATGGCCGAACAGCCGGTCATTTCCTGGCGATTAATGACCAGCTTGGGGTGGCCGAGGCACGGCGAGGGCTAACCTCACCTAGCCGATCATTAATCAAAAGGAAATGACCGGCTGTGAGGTCATTACTGCGATATGTCTAACCGCAATACACACAGGGAAAAACTTTTTTTTTTTTTTTAAATAGAAAAGACTGTTTATAAACGCGCGCATTACTCTGATCTGTACCGTGCACTTCTAAAGGATTAACGCCTGGTACACCAGCCAATCAGAGTGTGCATTTATTTCATGACTAAGTAATTAGACTTATAATTACACTTATGGCCTGACTTTTGACTCGATCTATCCAGTGTCATAAAGTGCTTGCTAACATAGGACAAGGTTACTGGTATTAATTGGTGCCAATCACAGAAGTAAGGTACTCTAGCAGATTTTCACAGATGCTCCCAAACAAAATGTCTCTAGCTGTGTGTCCTTAAGGGAATATATAGTACTGTAGGTGTGGAGGGTTTATTTAGTCAGAAAAACCTTAAGAAGCCATTTCAAATGAGATATTGGGCTTTCCTGCAGTTGTAAGTAATTTGAAAATGTCCTTGCTTAAGCCAGTCCTAAATTAAATCAAGGCAGTAGCCATTTCTTGGAACCTTGATGAAGAAATTGATGTCACAGTTCAGTAAGCTGGGTGTTGTTGGGCACTACCTGCCTAACAGGGACATCACTGTCTGTCTCAAGGGTCTATGTTATTGCTAGGGAACAACAACAAAAAATACTCTAAAGGACACAGGCATGCAACTGTAATCCATCAAATGAAACTGCAAACTCACCAAGAAAGCAATGCAAAAGTCAGGGGTATCAGCAGTGGTACATATTTATTAAGATCAAGTGTGCAAAAAACCAGCAAGCTCCGATGCTTTGGGGGTGCCTTCCCCTTCTTCAAGGAGCCAGTAACAAGTGAAGAAAAAAACAGGTGCTTTAAATACAAAGTGACAGTCACATGCTTCTTATAGCATTTCCTTAGGTAAAGTGAAAAAATAATTCATCATACAATGCACGTGATGTACTGCATCAATGTTTGCTTTAACCAAGGAAATGATGTAAGAAGCATGTTTTTTCTTCACTTGTTACTGGCTCCCTAAGGAAGGGGTAGTGAACCCCCAAAGCGCTGAAGCTTGCTGTTTTTTGAACTCTTGATCTCTAAATATGTACCACTTCTGCTGATACCACTGACTTTTCCGCTGTTTTCTTGGTGGGTCTGCAGCCTATGATATGGCTGCTGCCTTGACTGACGAAATGGCTGATTCAGAAAAGGATATATCCAGACTTCTGACACCTACAGCTAAGCCTAATACCTTGTCTTGAAGAGCTTTCAGACTGAAGGACCATGCATGCCTCCGTTCACCTTTAACACCTTAATCCACTAGGCGTCTTTCACTTGCGGATTGTCATCAGTGGAGAAAGTAATCACTGAGCAAACTGCAGGGCAGGGTGCACTTCTTTCCATTCCGTTCAGAATCAGACTGAAAAGGTTCCAAAGAGTTTTCTTTTCAAGTGATATTTGTATTAGCCTCCCTGCTCAGCGGTGCACATGGTGAAAGGCAAGCTCTATGGCCCAAATGCAAGGGGCACTATGGTGCTCAAACTGCTGCCAACCCTCCCTGACTGTGGGGCACTGCCAAGTGGCAGCTACTTCAGCCTGTCCCATTCCCCCATGCAACAACTCACATCCTCTCCCAAACCCAGGGCAGCCTGCACAGCAGTGCAATGCGCTATCATGGAGCCATCTGGGCGGCCAGGACATTCGGTTCTTCATTACTAAAGACATCTGCATGAAACAGGTACTTTGCGTCTTAAAATTTCAGCTGCCCCAGCTGATTTTCCTGGGCCGAAGTCAAAATAATCCGTGACATGAGAATCATTTCCATGGCTAGAGGTTGCGATGTTATACAGCAGTGGATCTTGACTTCCCAGCAGGATAAGGAACAGGAACGAATCCAATGGAAAAAGATTCTATTTTAATGAACACATTTGCAGTAATAATAAAAAAGCAGGATCTGAAATACGATTTTTGGGGACTTTAGTGTAAACGAGTTCCACTGATGCCAACTTTGAACTGTGTGCTGGAAACCAGAAAAATAGCTTTAAATGACCTGCCTATCGGCCACAGCGAGTCCAGTAGCTATGCAGAGATTCCAACCACGATCTCCTTGCTTAACCATTCTTTCCTACAATCACCAGACTGCACAGCTGCGTCGACTGAAGTAGTCATGAGCCACAGGGCACGGAGGGTAGAGGAAGCCCTGGATAAGATGCCAAACCTTCCGTGGTTCAGAGCCCAATCTGTGTTCTCGGCAGGGACTGAAAATGTGCCTCCATTAGCCTCTTGCTGCCAAGCCAGTCACATAACTCCATATGGTTGACAGGACAAGGATTACAAACAGTTCCTTTACTGCATCCATTTTTTTTCCATTTCTGTAGGAAGTGAGCCTTAGTAAACAGACACATTCAGCATTTATTATCCTCATTAAAGAGGTTCTCACAGAAAGAGTAAGGCATTTTCAAGTTGATAAGGCCTTGCAAACAGCACACTACCCAGTGGTCCAGTTAAGGGGTGTGTCAGCATATTTTACGCCCATTTTTGCCCTTTTTATGCCCCGTGTAGAGTCCTGGGTAGTATCATCACAACCAGGTGTTTCCACAGACTTCACGCATTTGCACTTCAGTCCACCAGAACAGTGTGACCGCGTCACAAAATACTACCTGGCACACCAAAATACTACCAGCTTGGAAAACTAGGAAGTTTTTACTTCCTGGCCTAAAAAGTTATCTACAGCACTGACACTACCACTATCAAACGCTGCCAGGTTGCGCCCTTACTTGAACCTAAGAAGCAGAAAATACGTCTGCAGGCCTTGCTGCTTTGCATCTCGAGTACTGCTGTGCACTCTGTAAGGGCCTAACCAGTGGCCATATCCGATGCCTGCAGCTGGGGTCAGAATGCAGCTGCTCACCTCCTGACCCCAATGCAGGGGTCAAAGCAGATCACTTCATCACTCCACAGTCTGTGCTGGCTACCTATTAGACAGAAGGCAGACTTCAGGGTTATTGTTTTGATTTTCAAGACTCTTAGCAGACTGGGTCTGTCTACTTCTGCGAGTCTCTGAAACCCCTTCAACCAAAAACCACCCTTTGGTCCAGGGACTGTTCCTGCGTGGTCCCCCACACCAGGTTAAAATTTGCAGGGCATTGAGTGGTCTCTGTAGGTGTCCTGGAGCCCTGGAACTTCCTCCCATCATTGCTTTGGCTTATGCACTGTTTGATCCACTTCGAGGCAGCAGTCATGCGGTGGCTTCTCCTGCGGGCTTACCTTGGTCTTTTTGTTCGAGTGCCTTTTTTAGTGCCATTCATTTCTAGGGCATTACAGGATACTTATTTACCACGCATACTTGCCTATAGGTCACCTCATCTATAAGTCGACCCACCCCACCTTATTAATTTTAGCAAAATTACAGATATTATTTTGCTGCCCAAATTGGATGGAAAAATCTATTTTGTGACTAATATTGGGTACAGAATCTGTCTTTGTGACCAGAACTGGACACAAAATCAGGGGATACAAATGCAAAAATGGTTTACCATTGTAAACCCCGTAGAGAAGTCGACCTCACAGCTCAATCCAGTCCCCCTTCTCGAGGCCTATTTTTAGCACCAAAAACTAGACTTATATGTATGTATAAACATGTTAATTGTGACGGTATACATTTATTGTATTATTTACATGTTGACTGTATGTTGTGGTTTTGTTATGTGTTTTTGGGCTGCATTTGTAAGTATTTCAAAGGGTGCTTTTTAAATAAAATATCCAGTCTTATCCTACCCTATTTTGGTTTTGAACCTTTTTTTATATATATATATATATATATATATATATATATATATATATATATATATATATATATATAGTATTGGTGGTCTCATTTGGGGTGCCGTCAGCCATGATACCCCTCAGCCAGTCCTGTGTGGTGGTTCAGGAGAGATGGGGACAGAGATTGCTGGCTTTACACTGCCGTGTGTCAGGGTTTTACCATGTGTTTTACAAGATACTTGCTTCCAGCAGGTTCAGTCAGTATTTTCTTAGGGCTGGCCCGCTGACACAAGCAGTAGCACTACTGCTTGCAATGCCAACAACCCGGGATCGAGAACAAGCTCGGTGCGTCGGAGGGTCAGCTGGGGGGGGGGGGATCAAGCATCTGGTGGACAGCTCTCCTCCAGGGCGGGTAGGCTGTGGCACTCAGTAACAGTCTGGCCCCTAGTGTCAGCAAGGCAGAGACTGCAGGAACAAGCGGATTGGGTGAGAGGCGGATGTCGGTGCTTCACGCATGGTAACACGTTTGACATCACCAGGACGTCACTGCACATCCTCTCCTCCAGGGCAGAAACCAGGGTTGAAAACGGCTGTTGAATGAGAGGGTAATGTTGTTTCTGCCCACCACGTCCTCCGCCAGATCCTACCTGCTCTGCCCTGGATGCCCCTAGCTTTCTCCTCCACATGTGACCAAATTGGACTGTATGGGAAAGTTCAGGAAGATGCTGAAGGCAACGCCGCCTCAGGCGGCAAGCTGACAGGTCCGGCCACCAGGTGTGTCATGAGTGGATCAGGGGAATCCTGTGCCACAAGCAGCATGGTCTCGGACAGATGCGATACGGGTGCTAGAGATAGTCAAAAGAGATGGTCCCGTCCAACGGTGCAAGGATGGATAAACAGAATTAAAAAAAATAAAATTAGTTTTTTCTTTTAAAAGGTTTTTGGAGTCCTTCCAGGCAGGTTAGCGCCTGTATAAACTTGCTTTGTTACTCCCCCTTCCCCAGGACGCCAGCAGCAAGGTGCACGAGCACACAGTGATGCATGGATACATGCACACCTCCAAGTGGTGCCTTCCTTACCCACTCGCTTCTCGGACTGCACTGCCACCTGCGATCAGCCAGGTGGCAGTGTAGCAATGGGGTCACTGTCCCTCCCTCACCTCAATCCCCACCCCTCAGCCTGACCCTGGTGACCTAGATTCATTCCCACACCCAGGTCACCGGCATTGCAAGTGGCAGTGCTGCTGCTGCTCCTAAGGGCTGGCCTTCCACGCTGTTTTAACGCAGCAGTGCAAGGAAATTGGCAAAAAATCTGACTCTACCTTTTTATAGAAACACAGAATGTGATAACTGATAAGGACCGCTGGGCCCACCCAATCAGCCCATTTCGTTTTTTAACCTTCATTTTTTGCTGCCGACCTTATTTGATCTATGGCACAATCTCCTCTCTTCCTCCCTCCCACCCCTTTTCTTATCCCTATGATTCCCTTGTGCCTGTCCCAGGCATTTTTGAACCCCATGCCCTCACTACCTCTGCTGGAAGGCTATTCCAGGCATCCACCACCCTTTCTGTGAAGAAGTACTTCCTCACATCCCTCCAGAATTTACCCTATAAAAATTTCCCTGAATGTCTTCCTATAAAAGATTCAAGGCAGCTTCCAGTTTTATTTAGTGGCAAAATGTATTTTCACAAAATATTGAGTATTTTATAAATGTTTCAACTTAAGTCTTTTTCTCAAGAAAAAGAATGGCTGCCACAACCGGCTTGCAAAAAGCACTGTAGACTTGGCAAGGATTAAGATCGAGAAAATAAAAAAAATGGTGCGCAGCATAGGTGGTACCTAGACAGGTTGATTTGACAAGTATGCTTACATTTTTTGTTACTTATAACTGAAACTAGTTTTCTGGAGGGGAGAAATCATTTTTCGTTACACTGCTGCTTTAAGATCTTATTGGTAACCACAGCAAACTGCAATAACATTTGTCCTTTTTTCCTGCCTGCTGTTGCTCATTTGCATATATTACATGGTGGGAAAGGAACAGACAAGGTCTCCTACTGTTCTGTAATCAGAAGCTACTTGTAGCAGATCTTTATTTTCTACAGCGTCATTCCGAGGCTCATCGTGCTTAACAGTAAACGATCTAGTAACGATGACACAGCCCAGCAGATTTTCAAATGTCAGTGTCTGCTGTACATAGCAAAACAGGGAAACAGCCACATATTAATCCATAAACAGGATAGCTTATGTCTCACAAGAGACTTATTTCGGCAGGTTTAATCAGTATTTTCTTTTAAGAGGTTTCTGGAGTCCTTCCCGGTAGGAAAGCTCCTGTATAAACTTGCTGGAGTGTTTACCTTTTCAGGGCGGAGATCCTGTACATAGTTTGGCTTGAAATAAAGAAGGGAATCAAGCTGGCATGCCGAGCAGCTTTTGCTGTGGCTCCTGTTATTAACCCATTAAAGCAATTCCCTAGTATAACAAGTTCTAGCCAGAGCCAATACGGTTGTGGTGAGCTTCCGAAGCTCGGGTTTGCCTAGCGCCTTCGGCACCGCCAGATGCCCCCATCACAAGATGGTGACAACTGCACATACGCGGCATTCGCGCGTGCACAGTTGCGCGTGAATGACAATATTTTTTTTTCTAACTCTATTTTGACACCTCACCCCGAACTCTCTCAGGTTGCCTCAACTCACTGGTCTGCTCTACCACCCATCATGGTCCTCTTCTCCTCATATATATTACTGCCCCTCGGTGACCTCCACCAGGCAAGCCCTCTGACTCTGAGCCCCTCGGGGCAGGGCCGCCCACCACTTCCAGTGCTCTATCTATAACCTAGATTGTCCAGCTTTGAGCCACTGAGAGGCCGAAGGGGCGGAGAGAGGACTCTGTACTAGGCGTGTGGCAGCCAGCCCTGTGAGAAGCCGTCGCCTATCGGGAGAAGGGGTTTTCTTAGTTACGCCCCTTTCCCCTCCCTCCCTGCAGAGCCCGAGAGTGCAATGACACCAAGGACATCTGTCGCGGCTCTGCAACCCACTACTAGGCCCTGTGCTTTGCAGTGCCTCTGGTCTCCACCGGGGGCCGCTGTAGTGCCGATCTGCCCCTGGATCCCTCCCCGAGAGAGAGGAGGGCAGTCCTTCAGACGCTCGATCCTCTGTCTCCCCCTGCCAACCCCTGGCAGCCCAGGCTCGTTCCTGAACCTGGATCACCAGCGTGGCGCGAGGTGAGGCGTTCAGCACCTCAACCCTCAGCGTCACCGGGCCTGCTGCGGTGAATGGCAATATGCCATTCACAAGATGGTGGCACCAACAGAACTGCGCATGCGCAGTTCTTGTCCTGGAATGCAGAAGTAACAGCCAAAATAGTGTGGCTGTTACTCCATAGCAGCCGATGGTGGCGGAGTGTTACAAGCTCCGTTGGACTTTCGGAAGGATACTTCCAAAAGTCCAACGGAAGGTGCCATGATCGGTCATTTTGTAAGCTAAAAAAAGCAGAACGTCTGTAGGCGCTACCCACAGCCGTAAAAATAGACATAGTAGTTCAAAGCTTAAAAACAAGCAAGACTTCCTTTAGCCTGACCCACTTTTTTTCTAAATTAATTTCCCTAGAAGAGCCTGCATGAGACGTCTTTCAGTAAGTAGGGTCCTGCTTCTGTCCAACATTTTCAGCTGGGATGACTGAAGCAATGGAGGAGGTCAAACAATGCACTCAAAGTCACACAGCAAGTTAGTGGCATGGACTGGATTCGAATCAGGATCTCCTGGTTCCTAGGGCCTGTATTCTACCACTAGGCCACCCTGTGCACCACTTCATAAAAACAGCAATTGTTTTAGAAATTCCTATGCAATTCAGAAATCAGAGTGTTATGTTAAATTTAGCAAATGTCTACAGCAAGCTGGCCATTCAGTGCGGCCATTGCACTACCGTTCATGATTCCTCCATCTCTAGATCGGGAAAGAGCCTGAGTTGTTGGGTGCCAGCAGGGGGAAGGGAAGATCGTGCGTCCCAGAAGATGCTCTCCTTCTTCGGGGTGGGTGTGTGACAACCACCGCTGTGAGAGTGCCACCTGGGTGGCCATGTGGAGCTATAGTCAGCACTGCTTGGGAGGGGGGACTGCAGCTGTTGCCACACTAAGCATGCTTGTGTCTATGTACTTGTACACCCTTAGCCACCAAAGTCCTGCACGAGTGGGGACAAAAAACAAAAGAGAAAAACCCAACTGCTGCAGGATGAGATCACTCTCCCACAAGTCCAGTACTGTCGGCCTGGCTCCTTTCCACTACCTGAATTTGGTCTCTGAGAGAACTTGGATCACCCCTGAGACCCCACCAGGAAGCGCAACTGGCACTGTGGTAGGGGGGTAAGTCCAGGAAAACATGGGTAATAGGTTTGAGGAGATAGTCAGACAAGGACCAGTCTGTGAACAAGGGGAACAGTAGCTTAAAAAAAAAAAAAAAACCACAAATGTCTACAGTAAAATACTTCTGTACACTAAGGTGCACAAGGGCACATCTTCTGTCACTGCCCAAAACCATCTGTATAATCAGGGCAGATAGTGTGGCTGACCGCAGTGTTGGAATTACACTTTATGAGCTTTGGGAGCTATGAGGGGGCTCATACGGGTACTACCTTTAAACTGAGCCCCCTTTCCATTATAAGTCGACTGCAGTGATGCATGAGCTACCGGGGCTCACATCAGAGCTAGAGGGCCGAGCCCTCGCAAGTCCCCGCCCCCCCTTTGTAATTCCAACCCTGGATGACTGATCTGGAGACTGACAGGCCCAGGCAGTTTGCATTTTACAGAAGGATATCCACCTGGAAGACCTCCGAGCACACCTCCGTGCAATTAGAATGATCACGGTGCAGGATATCGGACGTAATCTGGTCTAAATGGAGTGACAGTGGATTTTTTATTTATTTAGCTTTTGTTGACCGGGTAAGTGCACTAGACAAATCCTGCCTATTTTCAGGCACGACCCGGGGGAAGGGGATACAGATGAATGCCAACTGACCTTGAACCAGATTTAGCTGTTGGTGGTATTTTAGTGAATGAGGAAATTTTACTGGACACTCGGGAAATTCCCTACTCTTTTCGATAAGTGCTATGGATCTTTAACATCCACCTGAACTACCACCAATCCAGGCAGATGGGTCCTCGGTTTAACGTCTCATCCGAAAGACGGCACCTCAGAAATGCAGCACCCCTCTCATGCTGCATTACAGTGTCAGTACTGGGATATTAACCCAAGTGCCAGATGTGGGAACTGAACCCACAGCCCTCTGATCTCCCGGCCTCAGAGGCGAGTGTGCTACCTACTGAGCCACTGACACTGCATAACACTGTATGACACTGGGCACTGGGAGCAAGCACTCCACCTGGAACGTACGCTAGTGACTCTGCTAAGGATGTGCAATGGTTAAGAATAAGTTCCTACTGAAATAAAACGCTAACAATTATTCATGAGGCATGTGTTTAAAGCAGCAGTGGAATGAAACAGGGCACAAAATGTGATCCTACTTTTTTTTTTTCACACTATAAAAGATTCCATGCATCTTCCATTTTATCTGGTGGTAACATTTTCTAGTTCTACCAAAATCTGAGTATTTTATAAATGTTATAATTTTGTTTTTTTCTCAAGGAAAGATGATGGCCACCACATCTGGCTTACAGATTGCACTGCAGATCTGGAAAGGGTTAGGATCTACAAAATGAAACACTCACGGTGCACAGCATAGGAGGTACCTAAAAACGTATATCTGACAGCTATGCTAAAATTGTTATTAACTGTAGCTCAAACTAGCATTTTGGAAAAAAACATTTTTCACTGGACTGTTTTTACCTTTAATGTTCTATAGTTTGTTTTTAATTTTTCCTGTCATTGTCCAACTATATATTTCAGAACAGCACTAAATCGCGCTGTGTATTTCAAAAAGACCAACTGTCCCCAGCTGACTATGGTTCCACCATGTCGGTTCAACACCCAGAAGGGCAACCGACATTACAGTGACACGAAAATGCAGACTATGACCATGATGCATGGCAACTGTGCCACCTGACCGCTGTCACGCCCAAAGCACTGGAGCACATCCTTCGCCCCCCCGCACCACCTGGAAAATAATATAATCACCTCCAGGTCAGAGGTATAGGGGAGAAAGAGTGCAACACCCCTGGTGTGGCAACGATGGTGGGAACTGTGAAATCTTGATCACTGGAATGACCGTCAGATGGGTTGCAGCGCCCACATTACTGTTGCTGTAATGGTTTTGCTGTGCTGACGGCATACAGGTGACAACACAGTCTGTTGTTATAGTCAGCACTATGATGTCACAAAGGCACTGTGAGATCAGTTGGGGATAGTCAAATGCTTTCTAGGCACACTTTTGAGGCAGGTTGCAAGATCAGGGGCATAGCCAGCCTTTAATAAACTGTATGAAGAAGGTTTCAAAATGCAAACTTCAGGCTGGAGGTCTTCGGGCTCCCAGAAAATTTGTTTTTTTTTTTGGTGCTTTCTGGGCATTCATTACATGTAACAGGATCTGCTAATCTGCTACCCTATCCCAAAGTCTGGTAAGACTGCACATTAACCCAGTGCTACATAATTAACTGGTTTTACTATGCCAGCAAGCGCAACAGTGCCTTCATTCAGCAGAAGGCGTCCAGTCGTGTAGAAGGGCAGGTAGTGTCGACTGCCTTCTTCATTCACTTCTCACTGGATCCTTAAGCAACACTAGGTGGGGGTGGGGCACTGTCAGTGTGTGCGTATGTGTATGTGGGCACAATTAACAAATGAGCGTTGAAAGATAGCGGCTCGGCGTGTAGGTGGGTGGGTTCTGCCAGTTGCCCATTGTGGGAGTTTTTTAAAAAAACAAAAAAACATACATTTAATATCAAATTGTAGGTGCGGGGGGACTGAGATTCTAACAGAGGGTGGGGGTATAGGCTTGTATAAAGGATTTGAGCTGGGGAGGAGGGTGAGATGCTTTTTTTTTTTTTTTAAACAGTAGTATTTCCCCAAGGAATAGGAGAGGAATAGTGCCACTATTCTCTATTTGGATATGAATAACAAATAGTGCATTACTTGTGGTAATTAGGAAGTACTGTCTGTTATTCGCACACTCCTAGTACAGATTCTTTCCTTTCCCTTCCTCCAAGCCTGCTTGAAAGCTTGTTGATTAAATTACAATTATTAATGAGATTTTGTCATTATCCTGTGGCAACAGTGTAGCTTAGTACAGAAAATGCAAAAAAAAAAAAAAAATTACTTCTGTGAGGCTGGACGTTGAATACTACAAATTACTGGGCATATTATTACTGCACAGGTATTGGAGGGAAAATAAAAGGAAGAGACTAATACTGCATTTACACAGCCGATGCGCTGCAACTTCTTCAGCGCTTTAAACTGCGCTGACCACTGGAGACGATTAAATATTCTGTCCACGTGGCCCTTCTCAGAGCCAATGCAAGTTGCACTAGAGAGGGGCCTAAGTCTGTGGACAGTCGGCTAGTTGGTGTCATCAGCGGGGACGTTAAGCCTGGTAAAAGAGAAAAGGTACACCTAGAAACAGAAAAGTTTTATGAAAGCACAGACACTGGGGCACTTGAATGGAGCATGCATCACCAATTAATACGTACTTAATTTTGGGGAAACTCAATGGCATATGGTGGGCGATGTGGGAATTGGCATATATCTGAATTAATTTTGTGATAGAGGTGCTGACTGTCCCTGTTAGATCAGAGCAAGCAGTGCAGCCTGGCCACATGGCTGCGTATGCCATTCGCTCCGATCAGCATCCCCAACTTTCCAGCAGATCCCAGAGCAGTGTAGTGATCAACTTACCACAATCTAGTAAGTGTCTACATGGCGGCCTCTGCGCAAGAGCAGCACAAGCGTTCGCGCTGCTCTGGTGCACATGCAACCATGTAAAGAGTACTTGAGACTCACAGTGCTGGTGTGATAAGAGGACAGTCTCATTTCCTTCTGTGGCTTGTGTGCTCTTTTGTTTAGGTAGGCCCAGCGGTCAGAAGAGGGCGTGGGGGGCATCTGGTTTAAGTGTAGCAAGCTGATAAGCTGTAGCAATTCATCGTCTTCTGTACTCAACTAGATGAGGGCTCCAGATCAGACAGGCTGGAACTGAATCAATCCTGAGGGCTTGCATGCTGCGATAGCTGGGGCAGGATAGACTGATCACTGGAGAGAGTCAGAAAATGACCTCATACTTGCCAGCCAACCGCGTTAGCCAAGAGAAAATGAAGACTAAAGTCCAGCAGGCTAATCCTGGCAGTAGTAGTACCCAAGTGCAGGAGTGGCAAGTAAGTCGCAACTGTAGTAGAGGCCAGAGTCAAGACTGTCTCAAGTTTGGGCCCACAATGGACTGACAAGCAGAAAACATGGCGCCAATGCACATATCCTCATGCCATGGCATGTACGCCGTGCTCGTTCTCAGCACCACACTTGCTGGATCGGAGCACAATTGACTTGACTGGGGCTGACCTGAAGTAACTCAACCATCCAGGAAGCAGACAAGACTCTGGAGGCTTGGTTGGGGCTCAGCCAATTAGGTTTTACTATAAACACAGACGTCACTATTCATCCGCGCTGTTGCCGATACTCACACTGAACAGAGCGGGCATCTATGCACTGAGGAACTGATTTTTTCTTCGCAGGGTGTTAAAAATATATTTTTTTTTTCCGGGTGCTGGAGAGCCAGAAGGGGGAAGGGATTGGGTGGTCAGCATTTTATTCATTATCGAGGGTTGCGGGAAGTGGGGGGAGTGTTTCTTGGCATGTAGACTGAGGAGGGATAGTTGAGTTAACTGGACATGGGTGAGCTGACTGGCAACTCTTCGCGGTGGGGTCCAGCAAAGGACGGCAAGGGAGGGGGTAAACTAAGTCTGGTTGCTGGGGAAGGGCAGACTGATTTGGCGCAATGCATGGGGGGGGGGGGCTTTATAATTTATTGACCAATTTTTTTAAGTAAGGTTTTTAAATAAACACAACTACACTTTGGGTACTTCTTTACAAGCAAAGTGATACTGTGCTCAGCAGAAACTACACGAAGTGGCACTTTACTAGCAACGTCAATGGCGTAGTGCAACTACACATAGTGAACTAGGCAGTTCACTGTGCGAAAACCCACGCAAATCCGTGAAATTCGTGAAGCGAAAGTTTCCCCAACTTTGCCCACCCCTAATTTATAAACCCTGAGAAAGAAAACTGAAAATGAAAAAAATATATATATTGTCTAGTAAAATCTAAAAAGGTAAAACATTTCGTTTATAGAAGTACAGGATGAAGAGCAGAATTGCTCTTTCAATCAGACAAACATTAAACGGTCTTCAAATGAAAAAGGCAGGACATTTATAGAGGAGGGTGTTTCCCCATAAAAAGCCAATATTAGACGTGGTGTTTGGCTAACACGACTTGCTGCTTTTAACTTTGCAAGTGCAAATATCAGATCACTTCTGCTTTACCTTCTTTTACTACGAAACTCAGTAAAAATACCAGTCCAAACTAGATCGTGTTGTGGCATGGATATTACAGAATGTAGTGACAATCCGGCTACAGGTGATAAGAGCTTGATTTTTCCTGTCATTTGAAGTTGAGGTCGCAGGTACACTAGACAACAGTCCCGGCATGGAAACCAGCACCTTTATCCTCCCTGTAAGTTATAATAAGTACTGCAGTAAGAAACTAGTACTACACCAATCAAGTGACCCTTCCAGTACCAAATGAGGCAGTTTTAACCAGTCCAGAAAAGCACGTTTTGCTGGGCGGGATACTGGAAGGGCACTCTTTTTCCACAAGAAGGGGAAATCCACGATTAAAAACTTAATTAACAAGATAGATAAAAACTTTTATTTTTTGACAGGACATAACTTTAGGACAACAAGCCCTATTTCACAAAGTTATCCTGTTAACATCACGGAATGCCAGAAACACAAAAAATTATAATTCTCTTTGGAAAAACACTTTAGTATACAGATACAGACGTATAAAACTCTGCATATACACATCTGAGCTTTATACGTCTGTAGACGTATATTTAGTCTTATTAGTTGAGCAGTGCCTTAACATTTGTTCAAATGGGCCCTCCAAAATGTATTAAAAAAAGGTATGTGAAAAAAAACATTAAAATCTATGGAGGGCATCCCCACAAACTCCCATACTATTACCTCCCAAAACATGTGAATGTGGGATTCACTGTCAGGAAGTGCAAGGGATGAGGCTCTTGGCACCACGGAGCCTAAATATGACCCCTTCCCCTCCTGAAATCGCATGACTGTAAAATGTTACTTTTTGCAGCAGATTATTCACTTGTAGGTAAGGGCACTTGGATTTTTTTTTTGCTAGTTCTGTTTATCCCCCTTGGCGCCATCACCCAACTGAACACCCAGAACTGCAAGCCCTACAGAGGCAGCATGCAGGCGTGGTTTACCCCAGGTGGGAGGCGGGTATCTAGGTCCCTTAGTCCCGTTCCAGTACCCTAAGATCTCGTTAGGGTCCCTCCACCTCGAGTCATGCAGCGCCGGTGGTGAGGGCATAGCCGATCCCTCTAGTTGGTGTTGCACCGGCCCGTGTTTTTCTGGTGTATGCCTCTACCAGAGACGCGACGCACAGGTCAGAGCGTAAGCCGGGCCCGTCACACTCCACCCGCTATGTAGATGGGCATGCCGATCCTCCAGCCACTGCTACAGGTCGGTCATACACCGGGTCATGACTCCCCCCGTCCTCCCAGAGGAGACAAGCGGTCCTCCTCCCCTTGGGCGGCCCTCCGATAACATTCCTGAACTAGGGTCACCAGCGTCGTGAGCGGTAGTGCTACCGCTGCACCAGCAGGCCGGCCACTTGGTGGATTTCTGAATTTGATCGAGAAAGGTGCTCTTCAACACACACAGGGGAAGGAAAAAGGTGTCCTTCATTGTTAGAAAGCATAAGTATACGTCGTCTATGTCAGGCATGGCATGGCTTACAAGTTAATGTTGAAGGAGGGTGTGACACATTTTGGGCCCTGACTCATGGATGTAGGAATGCATATGCCAAGTAAGCCATGGCTTACAAGTTGATGTACAGAGGGGGCCGCATCTGGGGCCCTGTCAGCTGATTGGCTACACGTGCTATTTAATAGCTACCCCTACTGGTGTTATAAGTCAGCAATAAGCCACAGCATATGGCGCAGGGGAGTGAAGCACAAGGCCTAATGACGGGTGTCTTTATGCCCCTGGGAAGTGCCTTCAAATCCTTGAACGCACACCCTAAAAAGCTTACTGCAGTTACAGAATGGCTTGCTGCTCATATGTTGTTGTAAGTAAAGCCAGAACATTTGTAATATGACTTTTTCATGCATAAAATAACTGATTTCAAAACATTTTAGATGATAAAATTACATACATGAAATAGACCCTGATTTTGTAGGCAATGAAGATTTCTTGTCTTGGTAATGAGACCTGGCATCTGACCATGCATTGCTGGCTTTTTAATGCAGTCAGGTGATGTCTCTTAACCAATGAGGTTCCAGGATTTTTTTCTTGCCATTTTATAATACGAATGTTGTGCTCCATTTGATGCAAACATACTGCCAAATGCATAATACTATGCACTGCTGTATTTTTGCTGTTACAATGGCGTTCCTGAAGCATAATATGGGGTGTACAAGGGGTCTGGGTACTAATATAGCCATGTCTATGACTGGGGGGAGGGCCACCAAAGGGCCTTACAAATTTTATTTTCCTAGCTACACTGCTGTTTAAAAACCTATTTAAAGTTCTTTTAAAAGGTGGCACTTGGTTTACCTTTAGGTCAAAGTCGTCTGCAGTTATCTAAGCATGCCCGATCAGGGCTGCCACCATTTTACAGAACCTTGCAATGTCACACATGGGGACACTGTGCCTGAAAATACTGTAGTAAGGCATAGCTCCCATACACATTACATGGCTTTAACAAATAGTGGAAGTGCAGTACTGACGTAGGGCAGACTTACATCATATGCACTGCCAGACGGCCGCCAGCCACAGGTAAGGCAAATGCCTCATTCAAAGAAGCTTGTCAGGATCTTTCACATGATCAGGGCCACAGCTCCTCAGTCTCACCCTTTAGAATATTACTTACAAACATACGAAACTGCCAGAAGACCATACGGTTTACCAAGTCTGATTGATGGGGCCCCCTGTGTGATTGTTTACAGTGGGTCCCGCCCCCCACTTTAACTTTAACCTTCCTTCTGACTTTGTCCCACACCCTCTTGAATCCACCAACTGTTTTCTGGTTGACAACCTCTGCTGGCAGTTCGTTCCACTTTGCCAGTACCTGCTCCAAGAACGATTTCCTGACCTCCATCTTGAACCTCCCCCTTCCGGCCAGTTTACAACCACACCCCCTTGTGTTTCCATTCACTTACAAGGTAAAAAGGTTTCCAAAATACTCTTTGTTTATAGCTTCAGGCACTTGCAGGGTTTAATCATGTCTCCCTCTCTCTCCTGTCCTCCAACAAATACAAAGGGTTTAGTCACCCACAGCAAACTAAAACGCTTGTAGATCATTGCAAAATGCTAGCTGATAGAGGCCAGGTGCAGCAGCATACAAGTAGAGCAGGGGTTCTTAAATGGGGAGGCCCCAACCTGTTCCAGGGGAGGCGCAAGCAAGTCTGAAAAAGTGCTGTATTTAAATTTTGAGTTTTAATATTTTGTGTGAAGAGATGAAGCAAACTGAAAGAGGATAATAGTAGGTGAATTTTATGTATTTATTTACTAATAGGTGACAAGGGAAGGTGAATGAGCCAAGGCTCATTTCAGGTGTACTCGGGGAAGGGTAGGGAGTCAATACATTTCAAAAGGTAACTGCAAAACAATCAAAAATACACAATGAACAACAGTGTAAACAAATATGAACAATAAACTAATAACGAGTGGTGGTAATTGATCAATGTGTAGACTGATGGCAGAACAGCCCAAATACAAGGGTTGAGCATGGACGCGCTAAGAGCAATAGCAGGAAGGAGCAAAGTAATCCCAGAGAAGTTGCTTAGGAGCAGGGAAGGAGGGGAAGAGGCAAAGTAGGTAGGAAGGTTATTTCATATAGAGAGAAGAAATGGAGAAAGTAGTCTGACCCATGAAAGTACTGCAACAAGGGGTAACAATGGTTCAAGAATGAAATTAGCAGAGCAAGTAGGCTGGCCTGTTTGGGGGGGGGGTTACAATAAGCTGAATATTAATATTTATTTTATTTATTTGCTATTCAGATAACACCTTTGAGCACAGGAGCTCTTTTTCAGTATAAAATAAAGACCTGAATGTGAGCCAAGTACTCAAAGGGGTTTCAATTTATTCATGGTGTACTGCTCAAAGTATAGTGTGTTATTTTTCTTTGGGGAGGCCCAAGATTATTTCAGTTTTTGGGGGAGGCTCAAAATCTTTTCCATGGATTTGGGGAGGCTCACTGTGACAAAGACTAAGAACTACTGAACTAGAGAGAGAGCGAATCTCTTCTCACCCCCAGGGCTAGCTTTAGAGTTTTAGGGGGCCCTCAGTGAGAGAAGTCATGTGGCCCTTACCCAACCCAAACTGACCTCATCTTTGACTTTATCCCAAATACACAACCTTTTATTTTCAATACAACAAGTTACATATTTATTTTCAGTGTGCAGTAGCGATGTTAGACTTGGGGCCCCACTGCCCACCTAATCCATGTCTATTGATCAGCTTCTGACTGGCTAGGACACACCATAGCAAGTAATTCCATATGACATCACATGAGAAGGTTCCCCAGAGCCAAGTTTTAGTTTTAATTTTAGTTGCAATGTTAATGTCATTTTACATACTTTCTTGTCAAATTTTATAGATACCATCCGTTGCATGTCTGTCACCCTTCCTACTGACGTGGAACCTTTGTATAAGAGTTATGTGTTCAAAGGTATTGTAATCCGAGAATGAATAAATAAATAAAATAAAAACATTGCCCCCCCCGTCTGTCCTCCAACACATACATACATATTGAGGCTCCTCAGTCTGTCCTTGTAAGAGTTGCAATGCTGACCTTTAAGGTTGATTTTGATCTTGAACTCTGTTCCTTTAAATGCCCCATATTATTATTATTATTATAAGTACTTGGGTGTGTATATGGACCAGAGACTTAAGTGTGATGTCCTCGGGAGAACTGTGAGTAAGTTTGGAAACACAGACCCAAGATTGGATTCTTATTAAAAAAATAAATATTTTTTCAGCGAAGAATCATTAAAAATTGCTAACACTTGGATTCTGCCATTACTAGACTAACTGGAAAGCCCCTTTATGGTCAGGCATTCAGAACCACTCTATGTAAACTTGATACAATCTATAATCAGCTTTTTTTTTTTTCTCTCCTCAGGGGCACCCACGATTGAGACCATTATAAAGGGGTTGAAGTGGCTGCCCCTGGAGGACCGGAGACAACTGCACGTTAATAATAATTTATAATTTTATTTCAAAGGTTTCACCAGGAAAGACATAATGAGCTTGTAATAGCCAGTGTCCAGATGTGTCCTGTGGGACGGAGGAAGGGGGATTATGTAGCACATGATGTGCAAGTGAAAACACATTATGTAAGATGCAGTAATAAAAAAAAAATTTTGCAATAAAAATACAAACAACAAGGTACAGTAAAAATAAATAACAGTGCACTGTCACAATGTACAAGAAGAATATTCAGGGCTACAAAAAATAAAAATGAAATATAATGCAAATTAAGATACAAGTGGACTGGCAGTATAGCCCAGAGGTTAGAGCAACAAGCTGTGTATGAGCTTGGTACGTACAGCAGACCTGAGTTTGATTCCCACAACCTCCACTTGCATACTGTGCGACTCTCAGCAAGTCACCAACTCATTTGTTCCCACAGACGCCATATGGCATCGGAAGCATCCAGTGCTGGATATGGCCCAAAATGGCCACCGGGAGCAAATGAGTTAACCTTCCCAGTGCTCCCGGGTCACCCTTGAAAACGAGCACCTATGCCTAGTGGGCCCTTACCTGGTTACCAAAGAATTAAAAAAAACAAAAAAAAAGTGCCAATTAGTACAGGGGAGGAATGCCAGATGGTAGCAGATTAATACGACCCAGAATGCTACCATACAGTGTGAGCTAACAAAGCCAGTGCTGGAGGTAGGCTCGGGCGCAGAATGTTACCAGATAGATGGACTGATTTAGGCATAACTGGCAGGTCACCTGATGGCCCAGTTGGCAGTGCGTCAAGCTCCCACATTGGCAACCAGAGTTTGGCAGCAGCCTCGACAGCCAGTCGGACAGCCCCGGGGGGGGGGGGCGCTGGGGAAGCGCTACTGTGTGGCAGCACTTGCAGCCCCAGGAGGCTAGGCGCCAGGTACCACTAAAAAGGTTTTTATCCTCTGTTAGCAAACTGGGCAGCTAATCAGTTTTTGTCCCCATGATATTCCCATGCCTCTCTCCGTTCTGCAGTTCAGTTCTCCTTGAGACTCAACAACTCCGTCATCCGAGCACCCAAAGCACACATATCCAGAGCTTGCTCCGGACCAGAAGGGTGAGTCATGGTGACACGGGCAAGGCTTCACAAAGCCTGGTCCCCAGTTTTCCCAATTTTCTGGTCCCTTCCCTGTGTTGAGGCATCAGAACGCGCACGTGGAGGTGCACACATTCTGCGCTGCCACGGCCCCTCTCTTTGAGCTGCTCAAGCCTCCACTGCCATCGGGCCCCACCCGGTGACAGTCCTGGGCTGAGACGGCTGCCCACCCTCCTCGGGAGAGAAGAGCAGTCCTTGGGATGTTCAATCCTTTCCCACCCCGCTGACCCCCAGCAACCCGTGCTCGTTTCCAAACATGGGCTGCCGGCATGGCAGAAACCCTTCACACCACTGGATCGGCTCCAATAAACGTACTAATGATAATTTTGCCTCTCTTACACTATATCGATTGGTTTCCAGTACAGGAAAGCTTCAATTCAAAGCATCATCCAAAGGGAAAATAACAGTACGCAGCAACATTTTTGCTGCAAATAGTTCCTAAACGTCCAACTGCGCAATGCTATAGATACCTGCTCTGGCTACACCACTGCACCACTACATCACAGCTGCACACAGGTCGCCACCTGTTAAGTCGATATCCCTTGTAGGGAACAAAATAAGGTAATATGCCTTTTCCTGTTTTGGCCATTCCCACATTATCCTAACAGAAAGCTTGCTTTTGGCTATGCTGAGCAGCCTTTAAAAAAAGGAAGAGCTATAAATTTTCCACTGATGTAGAAATCCTGGTTATACAGAGCTAGTAGAGGATATGTACTTGTTCAATGACCCCTAATATAGCCACCCAGTGTAAACAATTAACAACTCTGCAAATTCAGAAATGATCTCTCTGTGTTTATGCCTTTGGTACAAACGGACTTGGAACAAGGGAACTCCCAGCTGTTAAACATTAGCATAACCTTTTTTTTTTTTTTCGCACAGCTAGGCTGATTAAACAGGAAGGTTACTCTCTTAAAGATGATTTAAACAGCTGACTGGAAATACGTACCTGGGAATTATCTTGTTGACTCTGCTAAAGCAAAAGCCCTTGAGGAACAGAGCGGTGAAAGGGCTAGGTGTACTACGGATGGGCTGGGCTTGTTCTGGGAAACACACCTAAAATCAAGTCCATTTGAAAATTTAGAATCATTGTAAAGTGAGAAAAAATGAGGTCAGCTGCACCTAACTGTGTGGCGCCATGGTTCAGCCTGACAGTTCATAGGGGAAAGAAAACGAGCACTCACGACTCAGGGAGACAGAATTTACACAGGAGTCCAGAATACTGAAACTGTGCAAAAAAAAAAAAAAAACTCTTTTACAATGTACGGACATGCAAAATGCGTTGGAGGGGTAGTCTGTTTCTGCTAATTGTAATAGCTCTTGCATTTTGCATATTCTTTGGCACTGAATAGATAAAGTTTTGTTTTGCACAAGTTCACTATCCCGAACTCCTGTGCAAGTGCCCTCTCCATCCGAGTGGTGAGTACTGGTTTTCTACCTCCTTAAGAACCATAAAAAGAACCTCCTTTTCCACAAAAATATTGAATTCAGGTGGCAGCACCATCAAGGAATTATGGCTGGCTTTATTTTTTCAGACACGGCTGCATGGCATGCCAGGCCTCACAACTTATCAGTAAAGACGCAGATCAGCAACTCTCAGACATAATACATACAGTGCAGGACTCAAGTATCATACAACTGCTGTCTCAATTCATAACAGGAGTTCAGCTGGCAAATGACGACAGTCTTTAGGGTTATGGTGAGTCCTGGTGCTGTGAGGAACGTGGAATTATGCCAGCGAAATTAGCGTGGAATTACCATTCTACTGGCAGAATTTCTGCCAGAATATCACTGGTTCTTCAACGGAATTCCGCCTGCTGTGATCCACAGAATAATATTCTATGGAACAGCATTTTTTCCACAGAAAATCATTCCGCAAACAGTTCTGCAGAAAATAGATCTGCATCATAAAATTCCGTGGAAATGTTGCGGAAAAACTCATTCTGCATTTTTCTGCTGCAGGTTTGCGCCATTCTGTTTCTCACAAAATTCAGTGAAATTTTGAAAATTCCGTTCCATCGAAATTTGAAAATTCCACTTAGCACTAGTGAGCCCGAATCACCCAAACTGAATGAAACGAACCTAAATTTCCTTTTTTTTTGAAACTCAGCTTTATTCAAAAAGAAGATGAATACAGGCAATCATGCAATGGCACACGTTGTCACCATATAATAGACTTGTAGGACAATGCTAAAAGTCGATGAAAGCATCATGTGCAATAAAGCAGATAGGCTGCATGAGTCCGTAATGTCCGCTTCTAATGAGCCTAAATTCTAAGCACTGGGTCAAGGTTAAGCTAAAATTCTATAGGCAGCAGCACCATATGGTAAAGAAGCATACAATTTTTATTTATTTTATTTAAACATTTGATAACTGGGAAAAGCACACTGAGCCGAGGCTTGTTTCCAGGTGCGACCCCGGGGTGAGAGGGAGGGAGTTACAAACAGTATACATACATAGAATAGATACCCATAGTACAATGCATTCAGGGATAGGTTAATATATGCAACCACACTACAAAGGAAAGCAGAGCGATGTAGCTTTAAAGCAGCAGTGTACCAAAAAAAAAAAGTTTCTCCAAAAAGCTGGTTTCCAGTTAGTAAAATACTGGAATACCTGTATAAAAAACATTTAAGTAAGAACTTACTTGAACAGTAGATCTTCGAGAGAATCTTCTCCATTAGACCACAGCATTGGAAGTGTGAGCCATCAGTGTCAGGACCACACACAGAAACTTCTGCTAGCCGAGGCGCGCCCACAATGACATGCAGAGCTGATATGCATACAACACGGGCAGCCCCAACACTCCCCAGTTCCTCACCGGAGAGCAGCCTTGGAGAGCCTCTTACCATAAGGAACCAGGAAACCAAACCAGTATCAGGCAAACAAGGAGAGGCATGGGACTGGAAACCAGATACATGGAATAATGCTAAGGCACAGCATCTGATATAACCATCATTAGAAAGAGAAAAGGAGGGGAGGAGGGAAGGTACGGCATGGCCTAACGGAGGAGATTCTCTCGAAGATCTACTGTTATAGCAAGTTCTTAACTGTTCTATCTTCACGGAGGATATATCCTCCCTTAGGCCACACCTTTGGAATGATCCCCAAGCAGTAGAAAAACAGCCTGGGAGGACGGCACAGACGGACATGTGATCATGACAGAAGGCCTGTACTGCAGCAAGCCCAAAGCCAGCATGTCTACAAGAGACGGAATCCAGACTGTAGTATTCAGTGAAAATGAGGACAGAGCGCCATGTGGCGGCAGCAGGGTCAGTTGTAAAAACAAGCAACAGAAATAGCCATATCCCCTGTGGAGTGACCACACACAGTACCAGCAAGTGCTTTACCATCCTTCTGACAACTAAAAACAAAAAAACCTCTAGCCAGCCAGTTGGACAGGCATAGGAGCACCCACTTTTCCGGGGTGAATAAAAAAGCAGAGACCCTGCCTGTGTTAAAAATAAATAAATAAATAAATAAATAATGAGGCTCATACACAAAAGCCTGAAGGTCGGAAACTCAACGAGCAGAAAAGCATTATGACAAACAAACCACGGGTTCCATGACAGGCAAAAACATAAGCCACAAACTGTGGCAGACCCAACAAGAAGTCAACATCATGAGCTCAAGCACAAAAACAAAACCCAGGCCTGGACTGGAATACGTACAATATGTATCAAAAGCAGTATACGTCACAAATAAATGCCAGAGACACCTCTAGTACGGCAACTGTACTGCTAGCAAGAGGGGGCACTGAATGGCGATACAGCAGCCAAAGGCATCGTCAGAAAGGAAAATGAGTTTTCCTGAACATGACTGGTGCATAAAATGTAACGAAGAAAAAGTCCACATGCTTGGAGAAGCAGATGCAGCCATTTTGAGGCAGGCGATAATCGGGCATAGGGCACCTCAGCCATAGGCAAGATATCCACAACTTTAGGAAACATGCCAAGTGAGCCATGACAACATGTTCAGGAGTAAAATATGCAGGAAAGGAGTATAGTACTGTACGGACAAAAAAAAAAAAAAAATGCCCTAGGTCAACAGACCCCGAAACAGAGGGAAGGCGATAAAATGCCCAGTGCAAGGTGCCATGAAAGTGTAAGCCGCCATACTAGCCGATGTTCAAAAAAAGAAAGGGAAAGAACGGTGATAGTGGCACTCACCCCAGAGCAAGAGCAGCACAGGAGTGCTTAAAGAAAGGACCTGACTGGGCACACTGGACGAGCAAGGGGGTGGGGTATGATTTAAATACCTCAAGGGGATAAATTAGGTGCAGGAGGGAAGTATTTTTCAGAAAAAAGGTGCTCAAGAACAAGGGGGCATGACATGAAGCTGGAGGGGGGTACACTTAAGAGAGATGTGAGGAAGTACTTCACAGAAAGAGGGGTGAATGCCTGGAACAGCCTTTCAGCAGAGGTGGAGGGGACAAAAACACATGGGACAGGCACAAGGTAGTCTTAAGGGAAAGGAGGGGGGAGGGATAACGGACCGGAGATCATACAGGATCTGTGGTGTTACTGTAGGCAAGGAAAAATGGGCAGACTAGATGGGCCAAGCAGTCCTTAATCTGCTGGCAAATCCTAAGTTTAAATGTTATGTTTGGCCATAACATCCAACTTCTTAGATTCCTTATCCAGAGACAAAGTACCCGTGTGCCTGGGGGGGGAGTGTAGAGCAATCATAAGCAGCTCTAATGACCACAAAGTCAGCTTCAAGCCGAATCACACAATAATGCTTAGCAGATGGAGCAGGGTACTGCTTATCAACCTTCCCTGGAACTGCAGGTAGGGTATTAGGCCTATGCCAGGCAACAACAGTTGCATCTTCTAAGGCAGGATAGACTGGAGGAATTATAATGGAATGTGTACAGGGAACCTCTGAAAATTCCATAAGATTCCGTTTAATAGAATAGTGTCAGTGGCTCAGCAGGTTGCACACTCGCGTCGAAGGCCGGAAGATCAGAAGGCTGTGGGTTGTATCTCCACACCAGGCACTTGGGTTAAATCCCAATACTGACACTGTGGTGCAGCAAGAGGGGGGTGCTGCACTCCTGAGGTGCCGTCTTTTGGATAAGATATTAAACCGAGGTCCCGTCTGCCTGTTCTGGTGGTAGTTCAGGTGGATGTTAAAGATCCCTTGGCACTTCTCGAAAAAAAAAAAAAAAGAGTAGGGGAATTTCCTTGGTGTCCTGTCCAAATTTCCCCCATTTACTAAAAGTACCACCAACGGCTTAATCTGATCTAATTTCAGTTGGTTATCATCTGTACCCGAAAAAGGACTTCTAGTCTCAGTGGGCCTACCGGGTCAACAAAATTCAATAAATAAAATATAAACAAATATTAACAGGAAAGCCCATGGCAGCCTGCATCATTGTGGCTTTAAAGTGGGCTCCTCAGGGGGAACCTGGGTGTATATACCAGAGTTCTCACTGTAGGATGAGGGGGTGGAGCTAGAGGGCACAGTCCCCTTTTCAAACTGCCCCTCACGCCCGCATTTCTCTTCTAAATCTTAATCAATATCCATGAGGTATGGATCATATTCCACCTCACTGTCGTCATCATAAATAACGTCATGAGTCACCGAGGGAACTGGCAACACTGGAGGTGACTGACAGGAAGGAATCTGCGATGTGCTAGTGGAAGCCATTGATGAAGGTCCTAGAACAGAAGGCCCTGTCAGTGGCACAGCTATCATCGTCTGTGGCAGGGACAGTAGTACATGTCATAACGTATATGAAAATGATGCTAGCATAGCCTGGGAGTCGACAACACCCTGAAAAGGGTTTAGGACTACCTGCGTCAAAGGGCCAGAGCCCAACAATGGTGGCAACATACCATCCATAGTAGGTACTGCAGTGTCTGAGTCAAGCCCTGACCTTGGTGTCTCAAAGATGGTGGGGGGGGGGGTGCTTTTGTCAATGACGCCAGAGCGGGCATTGACAAGGACGTACTGGATTTCAGCGGTGACCAAGACCTCGCTGCCAAAGTAGTCTTGTCTTAATCTCTATGCTTATGTGCGGGGCTGAACGATGAGGACGCCCGTGATGATGACCATTCCTTATCCTTATCTTTAGGTTTCGACGATTGTTTGTTGATAGACAGCAAGGGAGAAGCAGGCCTGGAACCTGCCGTCTTTTTTTATGACTTTCAGGCTTACAGTTCCAAAGGTGTGGCCTAATGGAGAATATAGCCTTGATGAAAATGATTCTTTTCTATGGTCTTTGCACACTGTAAACTGCACAGTTTTTATTTTCTCGATCCTTACCTAGAACGTACCACTCTAAGGTCCTCAATGCCATTTCTAAACCCAAGGAAGTAGCTTTCTTTTTTCTTAAGAGAATAATTATTTAAATCATTGTAAAAAAAAAAAAAAATTGGAAAATTCTGCAAGTGCAGCAAATAAACGCAGACTACGTCTGGAATTTTTTGCAACTAAAAAAGGTAAGGCTGTATGTTTCACCTGACTTTGCAGCTCTGTTGCTTTAATCACAACTGCAAGGAGCACTAGGCCTCACCAACAACATGCACTACAGGATACAAATCTGAACAATGAGGTTATCCTTGTTTTACCAGAATTTTGTGACACAACCTTTTGCTTACCAAACACAATGAGTCTGCTTGAATATAAAATGTTAATCTTTGAATTATTATTTTTTTTAACTAAATAAAGGCATATTTACTAGAAGAAATATTTTTTATTTAGGAGTTTGGTTTCACACTGCATTTTCTCTGGGGGCAACTTCTTTCAAGCTGAACTGCAAACAGGACATGATGTGTCACTTACCTAGCCCAGCATAATTAACATGAAAGATCTATTATATGCTGAGAAGGAAGACCTGCAATTACGTTTCCACTGTATTTACACTGGAAGGAATTTTAATGTAGGGTGTGGATACCACAGATTAAGCACCCTTCTATAGTGGTTGTTGAAGTTTTTAAATGAGGGCTAGCTATAGACTGTCTTCTATTAACGTCCCTGGTCTATCAGCCACAAACATAGGATTCACATGTGGTGATGCCCTGTGCAAATGTGGCACCTTCCCAGATCAAGAAATGAGTAATTCTTATTTCAAAATCACTAATGTGCTGTTGTCGGAAGTACTGCTGCAATGGTTTCATCATGGTTTCAGCAGTGGATCTAGAAACTGGTCAAGGGGGTAGCAGGTTTTCAAATACAAAAATTGCAACAATTCTTTCTGCAGAAGCACAGGCCCCTTTGGGGCCTGCAGCTACGCAGACAAAAGTTCTGCTGCATTATGGGTATCATGGTTTCAGTAGCGGATCTAGAAACTGTTCAAGGTGTCAGCAGGTTTTCAGTTACACAGCTGCATATACAAAACCATGCAGTTAAGTATCATACCATCTAGCGTGGTACCATGTACAGTGTGCCTGACTACCTCTTTCTGTAGAGGCACAGGCCCCATGGGGCTTTCTGTCTGCAAAACAAGCTGTACATAATACACAGACAGGTGTGGCTGCCTAACCACATTCCCCTGTGGGGCCTGTGTTTATGCAGCCACAGACAGGAGTTCACGAGGACAGCACATCAGTGCTACAGCATTTGTGTCATCTAGAAACAGATGTATGTTTGTCTTACCTGATGATGGCTGTCTGGGTTTGGTTGTGTGGGCTTGTCCTTTTGCTGACAGGGGGGGATTAGGGTTGGAAACCCTAATACTACATTTCCTTACTTTTGTTGCTTTAAGTTGAAAGCTAACTAGTGCATTAACACAATTTTTTGCAATTGTTTTCCTTTCTTTTTGAGACAGTGGAATCCTATCCTTGTTCACACAGGTCCCTTCAGGACCTGTGTGAACAGATCTGTCTGGCTGTGGAAGCACAGGACCCTGAGCTTCTGTGCATCTATAAATGCAGACATGCAGGGCCATTCAGGCCCTGTGCCAAATGCGGAGTCCATCAGGTGGCGGAAGCGCAGAACCTTCTGGGTCTTGCACTTCCGTACCTGCTATAGATGTAGACACAAAGGGTCCTCTGGGCCTTGTGCCAAATGAGGAGTCTGTATGGGTGCAGAAGGGCAGGGCCCTGCAACTGCATGCCAAGTGAGCAGTTCATCTAGCTGCAGAAGCACAGGACCATCCGGGTTCTGCCGTTCCATGTGGCTACAGACACAGATGCACAGGGCCCAGAGGGCCCTGTGCCAAGTGAGGAGCCATCTGGCTGTGGTATGGGCCATGCACTTCCATGTGGCTACAGATGCAGACTTTATGAAGGAGCATAGAAAAATTACAATGTATGCTCATAACTTTTTTTTGTTTGTGAATATTTTGCCCCAAGTGTTCAACACAGCCATGTTATTACCCCAACTCATGAACATGGTAGGTGGAAATTCTCACATCCCAACCAAAATGTCATTTCACGCCAGAAGTGTGAAAACATGTTTCGGACAGGATTTGAAAAAAAATGAATGACAGCTATCACTTTCATGAGGTGGTGTTAAAAAATGGCTATGTTGCCGAACCGGTGGCGCTGAGAGTGGAGGCGCTGGACGCCACACCTCACAGCACGCCAGCGGCCTGGGTTCGGGAATGGACTCGGGTCATTCGGGGGTCGGCTGAGGAGGTAAGGATTGAGCGTCCAGACTGCTCTCCTTCCTCAGGGTGGGGGGTTTGTGCTGCATGAGTCAGCACAGCTAGAGGGGTATGGCCCACACCCACGGTGCTTGGCTGCCTTGGCGGAGGCAGAGACAGCTGCTGCACCCATTGCATGAGCATGGGCACGGGGGAGAAAATGGAGGAAAAATACCAGGACCTGGCACAACCCATGATGGCCCCGATGGGGCCAGAGGACATACCCCTCCAAGGTGGGGTTGTAGCCCCTGCCAGGTCCACAGCAGTGGACAAATAATATTGTTATAAAAAAAGGCTATGTTGAAAATCTGGAGTCAAAATATTGAAAAGTTTCAAAGTACACTCTTAACTTTTTTTTTTTTTTTAAATATTCTGACCCTAAATTTTCAACATCGCCCTTCTTATGACTCCACCTCATGTACAAGGGCAAGAAAATGTTCAAATCCCACCTGAAAAGTGATTTCGTGCAGCAACCGCAAAAACACCTTTCCAGATGGATCTGCATAATTTCACCAATTTGTTCATGAGGTAGGGTCCCAAACATGCCACGTTGAAACTCTGGCATAAACCAATCTTATGTACACATGTTGCAGTCACCGATTCCAGCAAGAAGGCCTGTCTTCGATCAGAGAGTGGATCTACATCGTGGGACATGTTCAGGTGCATGAGAGTGTTTGTGGGGTGGGGTGGGTGCCAGTGGCAGGGGTCGGGTTGGGTGGGTGGTTGCTGGGGAAGTCAGATCACACATGGTCTGTTTCCTTTTTATCAGGTTAAAAAAAAAGTAAAAAAAAGATCAGAGGGATGGTTTTCTTTACTGTTGCGGAACAGAAGCAGACACTGGAGACATGATAAGAAGCTGGAGGGCGACAGATTCAGGAAAGATGCATGGAAGTATTTCTTCGTATAAAGAGTAGTAGATTCCTGGAACAGTCTTCCAGTGGAGGTGGTGGGGTTCAAGAATGTATGGGAGCGGCATCAGGGAATCTTAGGGAAAGGGAGGTGGATGAATGGGCCAGACATCAAGTAGGATCTGCAGGGATACTATAGACAGGGAAAAATGGGCAGACTAGGTGGGCCAAGTGGTCCATGTCTGTCAGCAAAGTCTATGTTTCTAAGTCCTGGAGGTCCAGAGTGCAAAACCACATGCCCTGCTCCAGAGATGGAATGATCTGATTCAGAGTGACCATCCAGATTTTGTGCTTCTGTATGGACTGGTTCAGATCATGCAGATCCAGTGGGGGGCTCTAGCCCCCATACATTTCATGACCAGGAAGTACTGGGATACATAATATCACCCTGCATTCTAGGAGTGGAATGACACTGGCTCAAAGCACAAACAACATGTCCTGCGACATTCTGGACTGCCAGGGAGCTTGGAGTCTGCACTGTGGGAGGGCCTCAAAATCCAGAGACAACCCACTGCCCACCAATGCTAGAACCCATCCGTCTGAGGGAATGGTGGATCAGTGTGGCAGGAAGTGGCATAATGACCTCGACCAGGAGCTGGGACAGGGACTGGATGGATGCAGGGGATAACACCCCACAACCCATCACTGTGCAGCCTTGGAGGGGTCTCTAACTGCAGGGGCTGCAAAGGCCCCACCTCCTCCTCTGCCTCTTCCCCCTCCCCACTTTTTTGCCATTGGCTAACAAACTTGGATTTTAGATGCCAGTGCTAAAACCGCCACTTCTAGGTTGTGATGGAAAGGCCTTCTTTTTAGGTTTCTGGGCCTTCTCTGATAAAGCCACAGAATCAAGGGTGTTATTGGACTTCTCAATCCAAGTGAGATGCCCTTTCACCCATGGGCCGAAGAGATGGGTGTCCAGGAATGGGACATCAGCCAGCTTAGGCCGAGTGTCCACGGTAAAGGTGTAAAGCCTCAGCAATGACACAGGAGGCACCTTGTCCAAAGTCATCTGAAGCTGTTGTTCAACCAGTGACTGACCCTGGTCTCTGCCAATCTTCCCCAGCAGCTGCTTCTTCACCACAAGATGGCGAAGGAGCTCCCCTAACATCCAAAGCAAGGAAAGTCCAACATTTGCTATTGTGGCAATGTAACAGGCCTGACAAAGACTTAGTGGCACAGTAGCGTACCCTTTTTAGTTGAAGAGTCAATCTTCTTGGACTCTTTCCCTTGAGGCTTGTTCATGTCTCCTTGGTCCCCCCCATTTACAGAAGGATGTTTGAAACCAAACCTTCCATGCAGGGATGGTCAGAGAACCCAGAAAGGGTGCCCTCTGGGGCAGCACATTTGTAGACCATATGGGTGGAGGGTGCTAGGCAGGATACTGGGTGCTGCCAATGAACAACGCAACTTGAGACCATTCCTTTAACTTGTTCCAGTACTTCTGATGTTTCTTACAGACATCGGTTTGTATACAGAATCCCATATATTGAATGACCCGCATTGTATTTTTTGTCTCTCTTTCTAGGTGCTTGTGCTTTCTCTTGTATCCGGGCAGTCTTCCAGCAGATTTCCCGTTCTGTGTTTTTCCTGTCCTATTCCCGGTCCAAACCCTGACTGACGGGAATAAAGCAATGTGTTTTTAAAGTTTTGAGTATTGGAAGAAAACTACTACTGGCACTTCTCAGTTCCACCTTGAAAGGACTCTCTAAACATGTGCAGCAGGTAGTTGTTTTTGGCACAAAATCGATGCTGATGGCACAGAAAATTGCAGTTTTCAAAGTGTAGTTCACAAATACTTGATGTAATGAAATTGCTAATCTAAAACATGCTTGTTTATGTACTATGTGATTCTAGCCTATCATGAAGTTTTTATTAATGAACACTGTTTATTGTTCATGAGGCACTGTATTTAATTGGTGATGTTTTCTCCATTGACCACGTCCACGTCCCCAACAACAGGTCTTTTGACTCAAAGCACCAGGGCTGAAGTGGTGTGCAACAATCTGCTAGTTTCACTATCTGCACTTTAAACAATAATCAGGACATTTTGCAAAGTAGGCACTGGCGTGGACAGTGATTCTTGATTCAGTTTGTGCTGCCAAAGCTCCAGGGCCGGTCCCAAGATGGCCTCGGACACAGGAAAGGCAACTCACAGGGAAACTGTCCTTGTCCAGTATTGCCAGTAAGTCAGTAAATGGGTAACTGGTCCACTTCTGAATTGGCTCCAAGGGAATATATACTTTTAAGAACTCTGAAACAAGTTGTATCAAGGCTCCAAATGGCACTGACCTGTGGACAGTGGTCAGCTCTTTGACAGATTCCCAGTCGAATGTACAAGTCTTGGTCAAAGTCATGCATAACTCACCTTTGGAGTCAGAGGATTCCTCAAAACTAGCCCTCCGCGGACCACCCTGGGTTCTTTTGTCTGAGTGATTTCCACCGAGAGCCGGACTCCAAGCCAACTGCAGTACAGGACTCCTTGGTCAGAGCCATGAAAAGGAGCTGCAGTGGAGGTCACTCCACTCTAAAAGGTGGAGAAGCAGACACTGGGGACTGCAGAGACACATGGGCAGGCATGGGAATGACTGGCAGAGGCCAGGGGACTAAAAGTCCAGGGGGCAGAGCCCTACCCCTCCTAGCCATGGTCCAATGTTGCCAGAGGAGCTCCCTGTAGCAACGATATATCTTCTGTCGATTCCGCTCCTCACCCGAGGACAAGAAGTGTTGATAGCAACATATCCCGGTCAAGTGGGATCAAGAGTGTGAGTAGCGCCACAACCATTAATGGGTGTCCTCCAGGGGATTGTGGATTGCTATAAACCACCTGCTTTGCTGGCGTTGCAGATGATAGTGCTACCGCTGTACCACTTGGCTGGCCCTTTTTTTGTGTTTTCTGTTATGGTGAGATGGGCTCTCCCCAAAGATCTGAAGGGCCAGACACATTTCCCTTAACTCTTGAGAGAACAACCCTCCAATGCTGTCCCATCCAGGAACGGTGCCAAGACCAACAAGGAACTCACAGCAGCCACTGTCGCCTAATTCTTCAATGACCCCAGGATGAGCAGCAGACCCAGCCTGTAGTCTTTCAGTCAACCAATGGCTAATCATGCCTTCCAGTTTTCAATGGACGCTGGCAGCATTGGCCCAGTACAAACTGCATCCCACAACATTGTGCTGATCACCCAAGCAGTACAAGCACGTGTTGTGTGGATCCATGGCTAACATTTCTCTTCCTGCACCAGGCACAGAACTTAAAACTCAGCTTCTTGATCTCCACTGTCGATCATGAAGCGGGGCGGACATGAAAGTTGAAGATTTGCCAGAAGAAGCACTTGAATAACTCAAATTCCTGCAGCGCGGGAGAGATGCGAAGAAGAAGATTTGTTCCATCTAATGGAAGGAAAGCTCTGACATTACTGGGTGGAGCTGAAGGACACACTACCTGGGTGGTGGGAGGAGCTTAACTTGAAGACTTCCAATGGTGCAAATGGTTCCTGAAGAACTGCCAGAATGTGGATAGTGAAATGAATCCCCATTATTTGAAACCACAATTATCACGGCATCAGAACTCAGCCATGGTATCAATACAGTCACTTGCAATACCACAGTTTTCCATGAAACCTTGATTGTGCAACATCCCTTGTATAAAACATATTCAAAACCTTACAATTAGACAGAAAAACATCAGAAGGCCTTGGGCGCTACAACGACAAATCTCTGCATATTACTTCCATTTCACTAGTGCAGTCCTGACTTCACAGCTGTTTATGGGGCTCTATATATTTGCTCAGACTTCAAAAGCTGAGTGGCTGCTGTACCACAACTCCACCCACCTCTTGAGATACTACAATGGGAGGCCTCCTACTGACAATTAATCCTCAGTTACTAAACACCCTGCCCACTCCAAACTGCCTGTTTTTTTCCGGCACTTTCCTTTTTTTTTCTTTTACTTTATTTTTTATTACACAAACATACAAAGAAGCCAGCAGACCTACACCAGTGGTCACCAGGAGGGTAGTCCGAGGCAAGTAATTCTTGGCTGCAGCAGGCTTGAAAAAAATGAATAACAGTATCCTGTCCCAAGTTCAGCGCTCCTGGTAGCCAGTTTTTAAGAAATTCCAGTAAGTCCTCCCCCTTCCAATTCTTCAGGTAACCCTACTATGCAGACATGAGAGTCCTGATTTGCATTTTCCAAGGCTTCCAGTCGATAGCAGAGCTGGGAATTTACTTGCACCATCTTGTTTGTAGCAGTGAGAGCTTGCAGGGCTTGTGCTTCAGCGGCGGCTGCCATTTTCGATGCAGCTTCAATTTTAAAGTCCCGCTCCCCCATGCAATTCAAGATAATCTCCACTTTCAAATCAATAGCCTGCATAGAAAGTTGTAGGGATTTCCACGGGGGCTCCCCCCCTGCAGCCACCGATCCCGCTCCTGCAACTCGAGAGTCTGGTGCTTGAGATTTAGAACTACTTGGACTGCTTTTCTGTGTTCGGCCCATATTGACATCTAGTATCAAACTGTGCAGCTCGATTAGGCAAGTACAAAAATATTACTTTAAAGTCAATCCCGTCATAGAAATGAGTAATTTTATATAGATTTATAGCTCCAATGTGATGCAGTGATACATGTGATACACCAAACGTACTCCAAAGCGCCCCCCCCCGCCGCTTTCCTTTTTAATCCGATCTATCGTTTGTTTTTAATACAGCAGCTGTTTTCCATGTCACTACAATATCTTGCCTGCGAGGGAGAAATGCTAGCTGTAATTTAAAGAGGAACAACACCGTGCTGGCATCAAGCTTCTCTTTTCTAATGTTTTCAAGAGCAGTTAATATGTATGACTACAGAGGGTCTGAAGTTATGTATCATGTGTTTCACATTCTTTTCTACCAAGCAAAAGTACAGTGTCTCACAGCTGGCATGCATCTTCCTAAGGTGTGGCAGAGCTCGCTAATGTAGCTCTAAGGCAAATATTCCCTGCATCAACACTGAAGCAAAGTCACTCAAGGTGAACCCGCTGATCCCAGACTTTCTGCTACTCTTTATATAGGGTTTCCCCACTGCCTGGAAGTAGGCAGCAGCTGTGGTGACTGGGGCAAAGAGCATATTATTCTCTGGGCACAGTACATGTGCATAAGTGAGTTTTAGTTACAGAGAAGTGCTCTGGTATTAAAACAGGGGTAGTCATGCAATAAAGGATGGTGGTAAAATACCATTTTGGATGATTTTAACAAAACAAAAAGGAAGAGGGTGGCTGTGTGTTAGGACAGAGTGAAAGACTTCCTTGCACTGAGGAGATAACTGCTTGACTGTATTATTAATAAATTAAAGGATAGTCCCCTCAGCCTAGTTTCTGTATAGCTTGTAGGGACGGACAAGGAGTCCCTCTATTATACCACCCCCCCCCCCCCCATTTCATCCTAATTTAAATTTAAATGAAGTTGCTTCATTCTGTTCTGCCCTAGTGTGAAAACCTGTTTGACACCATTGCTAAGATCATAACCCACTCATGCAAGGCATCATGAGTTGATAATACATACATGCACAAGTCAGCACACCCACTATTGTCAGTCAGTTCTGCTGCATGTCTTCTTAAGTCCCTATATCTTGTCTTGTGCTGGCCCTCAAAACTTTTCAAGGCAAGTTCTCTAATGCTTTCTGTTGCTCAAGGTATGCCCGAATTGGGAAAATCCAGTTGGAAGGATGCTGGTACTTGTAAAATTTTGTTATTCATCTGATTAACTCTTATGTGCTAGTAGCACTTTACTTAATTTCAGTCCCTCTGATATGCAAATACACATTATCGGCTCCCACGTTTCCTTTTATGAGTGGGGTCAAGACCTCTGCAATGGCATCACACAGGTTTTTACACTAGGGCAAAACAGAGTGAAGCAGCACCTGATTAGAATAGTGCTACACGAATTGCGCCAGTCTACAGAGCGCTAGTTCGTGTGGCACTAGCATGGACAGCAAAAGTGGATATACGGCGCTTTCAGTAAGCCCTCCCCCTGGTCACTGTCCGTGGTGCTGTACAGCACAAGGGCACCAGAATCCAGCAGCTCCTGGTCTCCAAAACGTTTTGTGCATTGGGACTTATTTTTATTCATTTTTCACTCAGGGCTGTGGAAACAGTATTCCATGGCCCCAGAAATTTCAACCTGCCCTGTGATCTGCTCCCCCCGAAGTGAGAATCCTTCAGTCCAGGGGCAGAGCCCCCGCAATAACAAAATCTGCGCTATTTTTCACGCGATTCTTGACCGTTCTATTGCTGTTGGCACTGTTCTGACCCAGTGCCGAGTGAAGCAACTTAATTTTAATTTCTGCAAGAGAGAGAATCATTGTTCATTCCTACACACTACACTGGTTGATGGGACCTTCCCTTTAAAAAAATTTAGGGTGTTAGTCTTTACAGTGTGGTGGCAAATAAACAACAGAGTGGCAGTAAAAAACATAGTGCCTTGTTCACACTGACTGCCTTTGGAATGCCAGTGGAATGCTGTAATGTTACTGCACTAAGCTTAGATAACAGTTAAAATACTGGAAGATAACTGGCTCAGTGGGTCCACGTGACAAAACATTTTAAATAGATTTGAAAATTCATTATAAAAAGCTGTTTAGCTTAAATGGTTTAACGTGTCCACACTTACTCTGCACTACACCAAAAATGTTTTTGTTTTTCTTTGTTTTTTTAATAGAGGTTTCCCCCGGACATTTATCTTCCCAGGGATATACCCTGATCCCAGGAATATACCCTGTTCAAGTCTCTGTCCTCTGAACCTGTCCCCCGGTAACCTATCCCTTACCCCCAAGGGTTTCTCTCTATGGCTGGGGCTCCAGGGGAAGGGGGCATACTCCTCCTGGAGGCAGTCCACTAGGATCAAGTGCCAGCAGGCACTAAGACCCAAGGGTGTCCCAGAGGCCCAGGCCATCATAGATGGACATCAGCACAGCTGCCAGATTGGCCTTGGGTGCATACAGTAGACCCTGTAACAGAAGCAAGCTTACTGACCCAGCCGCAAGGGTTGCTTTGACACTGGAGCTTACAGTTGACCCCTCCCCCGCCTGACAGAGGCACACTGCTGCACAGAAGGTGCCACCGCCCAGCCTTCCTCCCAACCCTGCAACTTGAGTTTGCCACCGAAAACATGTAAGTGCTTATAGTATGGAGTGAAAGTATCATAGGTCTTTTTAAACCTTTGTAGACAACTTAAAGGACTCCCAAACCTACAAAAATGTCAAGTCTTCGTTTTAGAAAATGAATGCTGGGGCTATGAGATATAGATTGGAATACACATATGTAATATTCTATTGAGTTACACACAAATGTCTCATACAATCGGGAGTCTCATCAAATTTTGTCACGACTGATAAATGAAAAGAAACGCTGTCCAATTTTATTTATTAATTAGATTTTCAGAAAAAATACCTTTGAGCACCTGTGCTCTTTTTCAAAGGCTCCACGTCAAATGTGGTTCCATTATATTAAGGGTACATAATGTAGCTCAGGAAAAACCTGGTCAATGGTACATTCGTACAGAAAGGACACTAACAGTGAAGGCCCAGGTACAACCTGGTCTTTTCAAAGAATATCGCAATTGGGAAAGAAAGCCTGGTCAGCTAAAGCATTTTTGGTTAGAGGACATATTCAGTGCTAGCCCAGATTTGAGCTTGGGCATATTCTGACAATGGGGCAGTTAAAATTTAAAGCTTTACTGTTTTAGGGGTTGCAATTATTGGGATGTTTTTGCATTTGTCTTTAACAGTTTTTATATTATTGTTTGTATACTTTGCTTGTACTCAATCCTTTTGGAATGCGCCTTGGTATTTGACAGGCGCAATATAAAGAATATTATTATTATTATTAATTAAGGCGTGGCAGCGTGGTGAATGGGCTACAGTCAATAGCTGATAGGCATATTTGACATGTGTGTATCAACAGCTGGAGGCTTTCTTTTCAAGCTCTTTTCTCAGAGACGACTTAAACTGGGAGATTTAGGTAGGCCCCTAATGGGTTCCAGGAGATTGTTCATCCAGCATGCGGCTTGGGCAGCAAACGAGCGCTTCCCTAGACTGGTTTTATGAAAGGGGACTTTGACGGCTTGTTCTAGTCATACTCCTAGTCGAACAGTTATTATTGACTGGACGGAGAAGGTCACTTGATGGCAACTGGGGTGAGGCCCAATTGGGCTTTTCTTGCCAAGAGGCATGTCTGATATTTCAGTCTTTCTTGAAGTGGGAGCCATCCAGTTTGTGAGTACAGGGATAGGTGTAAGTTAATCTATCTGCCTCACAAAGTGGCAAGCTCTGTTCAGGACCAAGTGTATCCTGAGAAGGACCATCTCACAGGCTGCACCATAAATGGGGGGACTGTAGTCAACGAGGTGGAGTATCATCCCCGAGACTGCCATGAGTCTTGCATCCGCAGCTAGATTTAGTTTTTGCCTGTAGAGCGCTCCTAATTTTTGATTGGTCTGGTTTGCTATGTTGTCGACATGCGGGGCAAATGACAGTATCATCCAGGGTGATACCCAGGTACTTGAAAGTTTTAACTTGTTCCAAGTCAGCACCATGTGCATTGAGGACGACTAGTGAGGAGACCTTCTTGCAATGTCGCCCCGTAAACAGCATCGACTTAGTGTTTTGTAGCTGAGTACTAGTTTGTTCCTTGCAAGCCATTCTTCGAGGGACTTGAAGCTGTTCTGGAGATCAATGGAGAGATCAGCCATATGGGAGCTACTATTATAGAGTACCACATCATCTGCATACAGTAGCATTTTGGACTGCAGGCAGGCTTCAGGAAGGCTGTTGATAAAAAGACAGAAGAGAAGAGGGCCAAGTATTGACCCCTGTGGTACCTCAACTGAGACATTTTTGGCATTCGAGAGCACCCTTTCGATCTTGACCCTCTGTGTCCTCCCCGAAAGGTAGCATCTAAACCAGGAGAAGGTTTCTGCAGAGAGGCCTAGTGTGGATAACTTGTCCAGTAACAGTTGATAGTTTCTAAGGTTGAATACTTTTTCTTTTTTTTGAACTCTCTTTCTGCATCCACTTAACCGGGGCATCTCTCGGGGATCCATGCTCTGCTCCTCGGCTCCACCACCCATCTGAAATGTCACTCCTATCGCTACATCAGGATCAGGACCCCGGGCTCTCATGGCCCAAGGAGAGGCCCGCGAGTCCCCAAGGGGAAAGTTGGGAGTTGCAGCCAACCCTGGACATGTGGCTAGGGCAACTGATGGTCCTGTCGCCTCACCCGGCAGTAGGGATTATTTTCCTTGTTTTTTTCCCCCTATTGGCTGGGAAGTGCAATGCACTCCAGCGCGCTGTGTGCTCGCTCCTGAGCATGCCCACAGGAACGCCTCCCAGCCAATCCCCACTAATTCTGGCTCCCAACTGCTGTAAGCCCCCGGCACCACTAGAGGCCATTAGACTGCAGGAACGCGAGACCTCCCCACCCCAGAGAGGGAGAGCAGTCCTCCGGACGCTTGATCCCTACCCTCCCCCGCCGACCCACAGTTTCCCAGGCACGTTCCCAAACCCGGATCACTGGTGTGGTGCGAGGTGTGGCAACCAGCGCCTCAATCCTCAGCGCCACCAGGCCGGCTGAGGTCGAATACTTTAGTTAGGTCTATGTATGTAGCACCAATCAGTTGTCCTTTGTCTATTGCAGTGTGTAGATTATTGGTATACTCAACGAATTCAGTTCCAGTGCTATGGAGTTTTCGAAAACCGTGTTGTTGCTTTCAAAACAGGTTATATTTATTTAGGTGGGTGACCAGTTGGTCAGCAGTAATTTTTTCCAGAGCCTTGGAGAAGGGAGAAAGGATGGAGATCGGCCTATAGTTGGTTACATTAAAGGTCTTGCCACTATCCAGCCCTTAAACTATGCCGAATGTCATACACCACAGCTTTAATAAAGTGAGACTTCTCACGATCAATTAATACTTCCTCTGCTAATCCAGCCTTCAACTATTATTAACATCTTATTGTAACTGCACCAGATCTTGTACTGGTTTAATTAAAGTTGCCACTTTAATGCAAGTCTCTGAATTGTAAATGTGTACAGTATACAGTGCTCCCTCGCTATAACGAACAAAATGGGGTCTGTATAACACGTTCGTTATACTGGCATGTTCGCTATATTGAGGGATGCTGTTTTGAGACATGATCATGGTCAAAAACGGGTTTACAAATACAAAGCTACTGTTCATTGCTACATACAGGAGAACTTATTTCTGTAGTGCATTTTTAGCTATCAAACCTTTGTCTTAGTCTTTTTTATTTTAAACAAAAACCTTTACGGTATTTTAACCACAGACCTCTTTGTCTGCACCTCAGCCACTCACACCGATTTGCCCGACACCCTCCCAAACTCTCCAAGTGCCTCCCACTCATCCAACAACATTACAGCACTTCAGCTGTTAGATTTGTTTTTCTTTTTACAAGCAGACTTTTATCTTAGTTTTTTATTTAAACACAGACCAGAAGCAAGTCCCGTCTATGTCCACACCTCGCCACTAGCACCGGCCGCCCACCCGCTCACAGACAAGCTCCGCCGACTCACTGCAACATTCCAGCTTAGCATTCCTAACACAGTTCATTTAGTTTTAAATTAAGTTTTATGCACTTTACAGTTTGCAGTGAGTGAAGGAGAATGACTCTTAGGGTGAGCAAGAAGAATGACTGGGCATGAGCGGTTTGAAAAATTTCTTCTGAAACAGAGAGAAAAAAAGAGACAGAGGAAGTTGTGGTGAGGCGAGCCTGAGATTGGGGTCGGAATTAACAGCAGCAGTAATCAACAAGCAACACTACATTGTTTGTGGGGAGCTGTGAAGATGGTGTAGCTGTGAGACTGGGAAATACGCAGCTATCATTGCTATACTAAAAATATTAGACTTCAGTTGGGAGCCACACGAGCCATTCGTTATAACTGAGAATTCGGTATAGCGAGGGAGCACTGTATACTGTAAACAACAGACTTTGCTACTTAAATCCAATTACTGCGTACACAGCAATGTGTCTGTGGGTGTTGCTTATTCTGTACAACCTGCTGCTGCTTCTAGTACTATGTAATGCTGTTTATTGTCTGCCTGCAAAACTGTCATGTGTTATTCCTTACTTGTCCCCTTCCTGCCATTTCCCTGGTCACATCTGTAAATTAAATTTTTGTGCATCTCTATGTGCTTACCTGGTAAAACTATTTTAATTAATAAATTACTAAATCAATCAATAAATAAATAAAAATATGCCTATGGCACAGTGTTTGTGCTAAATGGAGCTTTCCCACTTTGTGAATTTCTTTGTCAGTAACTGAGTGTTTTATTAGAATTTGTCGGTTTAGGCAGCTAAGGGTGGGGCTTCCCCTAGTTACACTGTGTGTGCAAAAGTACCATTTTTGTTTATGGCTGTGTTTGCATTTTACATTTATTTGGTAGATCCTGCCATCCTCTGGCCTAGATATATGGTGTAGTCAGCTGATCAAGCAGTACTCCCCTCCTCCCCCCCGACATAAGCAACGGGAAAGTCAACTGTCTCATCATTGTATGCGGAGGTTTAAAGCTCCAATATGACAGTCCTTTGTCTTGCTGCCCCCCCCTCCGGATGAAGTACAAGTTGGGTGGCTAGACTCAGGTAGTGGGGAGTGCACAAAATGACGAGGCTGATAATGGGGAGGCGGATACTCAATCAACAAAATAAATCTAAAGTACAAAATACAGCAGTGAGCCAAACATTTTACTTTTATACACAGGTGCATAATAGAGGTAGCCGCTCACTTAGAATTGGGGTTTTCAGCACAGATGTTCCCCATTAAATCTACTTGGTACATTTCACTACCTTGCCATTTCCTTTGTTTTTGGTTCATCCTCTTAACCTCCTAACTGCCTACGTTAAAACTCAAAGGGTTTTCCTTATTTAATTTTTATTTATTGAAATGTTTCACCAGGAAAGGCACACTGAGTAACCAATTGCTCGTCTCTCGGTGCGTCCGGGGAGCAGGGGAAAAATAACAGACAATACAATAGATCCAGTAAAAGCAGCAGTTACATTATGTACAATAAGCACGGAACAGAATACAACAGAGCCCAGTGTAGTCAGCAGTACATAATGTAAAATAAGGCACAATTTTTTTTTTTTTTGGTGGGGGGGGGGAGAGTAAATAAAACACATCAGGCAAGCAGCAGACAGACTAGGATTGGGGAACAGGTGTGTCTAGAGGGAGCAGAGATGCGAGGAAAAAAGATGAAGTGCAGAGAAAAGGACGGATAAGAACTGCTAATAAAGAGAAGCGTAAAAGTGCTATTTGTTGGCATTAGTGAAAAATAGGGAGGTGCATAATAAGGGGGAAGGGGATAGGTATGAGGAGGGATAAGGTAAGGATATCTATGGAGAAGAGTAAGTGCTTTCGGGCTCAGATCAGATTTCTGGGACCAGTTTGACTTCATATCAATGGCGAACTGCTAACCTGTATCTCAGAAAACACTGGAGCTGTCGAACAGTTGACAGCTTCTCAAGGAGGCTGCCATTTTATTTATTTATTTATTTATTTTGCTTTTGGTAACCGGGTAAGTGCACTAGGCAAACAATGCCTATTTTCAGGCACGACCCGGGAGAAGACAGTTTACAGACATACAATATACATGTGACACAGCACATGAAGGTAGTACAAATCAGAGTAAAACAATGTTTTGATAGTAGATACAAGCGCATTGACAAAATGAATGATGAAAGTAAAAGTAAAAGTACTGTGAAATCAAGTTACAGATTGGAAAGGGTAACACGGAGAATAGTTCAAAAGGAGAAAAGGTAGCGAGGTACAATACAATAAGTGCCAAGACTGTGGAGAGGGAGGGAGAGAAAAGTAGGAGAGAGGGAGGGGGTTAGAGAGTGGGCAGGCTAGGACTAAGAGAGGAGGGGGAAGAAGTCCAAGAGAGTTGGATCCTCACTACAGTGTCTAGGGGAGCAGCGCACGGGCTCAAAAGTTTTCCAATGAGCAGCTTTCGCTTCCTCTCGTCTCAGTTTTCCAATGGAGCTGGGTTTACAGCTGGGAAGTCTGTGCACTCTGATTTTGCTACAAGTAAATAAAGAGTTGTGCAGAACAAGACAGACAGAAATGAGACTGTGATCTCTGACATACAAGATCTATTTTAATTCAACATTAAGGCACAAGCTAAAGCCAAGTACCTTATATCAGTCGGAAAGCAACTCGTGTTGTAAAAATGGACTGCAAAGATCCTACAGTGATTGTTTCCTCATTTCCCAAAGTCATGTCATTATGCCAGTGCAATCCACGCTTTGGCACTTCTTCCATCAGCCAAACACATAACACCATTAAATCAGTATCTCAGACACTTGGACCAACTGAAAACGGGTTGATTTTCAGCTTTAAAATGCTTTGGGTCCATTTTCCATTTTTCTAATTCCTATTAACATAGAAACATAGAAAATGTCAACAGAAAGGAACCACTGGCCCATACAGTCTGCCCAGTTTTAACCAATCCTTCTCGGAACCTACTGTCTAGATAGGGGTGGGGGGGTTGCCTTCGCCTTGCCCCCTGCCCTACTGCTATCCTCCTGAGTAACTATTAAGCTTTTTACTCTGTCCCAGCTGTGTCTGAAATAATTAATCATTTTTGTACCCACTACCTCTGCCAGTAGGCTGTTTCATGGCTTAATCTCTCTCACGGTAAAATAAAACCGTCTCATATCCCTCCTTAATCTCCCCGCTGCCAGCTTCCACTCTTGTTCCTGTGTTTTGAGTCACCATTCTTGCTGAATATTTCCTGTTTACCTTGTTCGTTCCTTTCAGGAACTATTCTATAAATGAAATCACAAACTCCAGGCCTTGTGTGTTGTGCTGAAACAACTCGGGCCACGGGGTGGTTGAAGGCACAAAGACGAGTTCAAGAGTGTAGCTGGCTAGAATTACTAGTAGTGGTTTAACCTTTGCACCAGATTTGGTAACAATGTCAATACACCTTAACTGGAACTAAGTTTTTGTCGTCTGCTCATATTTTAAACATAAAACAATATCTTCTAATTAAAATCATAAAAGTTACTTTAATTTTTTTTTTAGTAGAACCAATGTTATAACTACAAAAAACATACTTCAGGGATTGTAATTATAGTCAATGTTCACACTATCCTCTTGTAGCATTTGTTAGTTGGCAAAACAAAAATGGTATTGTATAGATTTTTTTGCATCAAGATATTTCTGACAAAATATTAACTATTGATATGTTTTTATTTCGCTCAGATGTTTTTAAAACAACTTTATTACTAACTTTATAATTAATGACTGAAGACATTAAAGATGGCTGCCACATACAGTTTTTAACAATCCCTTCTCGTCAGGTTACTTTTTGACCTTGTACAACGGATTCGTACTGTAGTGGTATTAGAAGGGTGCTAGCACAGATGTCTGATGGCAACAGCACAGCAACACAACACAACACAATGCTTAATTTATTAATAAGGGGCATGGCCCATGAGCAGTTACTTTTAAAAACTTCAAAATCCAGCGACAGTCCATCGGCACAGCAGTAGCGCAACACCAGCAATCCAGGAGTGAGCCAAAGTCGTCAGGGGCTGGCCAGGGGGAGGAGGACTGAGTGTTCCAGAGAATGCTTTCCTCTGAGGTAGGTGGTCGGCAAGCTCCACCGCAGCACCACCACACAGGTGGTACTGCTGCAAGCGAAGTGACTAAAGGGAGGGAGGATGCTTCCTGCAGAAGACATCAGCATGCTCTGCATGCAGCATGATGCTGCCCACTCCACGGAGCATCCTTGGGGAAGAGCAAACAAGGAAAAACCCACCGACCATGGCAGGATGACGCAGGTGGCCCACCGCAGACCCTACACCGCCTAAGGGCTCAGGGCGAGCTCAACCTAGCGAGGCTTCTGGAGGGGGAACCGGGGTACCCCCCCCTTCTGGCATAACCACAAGGAAAAGCTGTGGGGATTCGAGCCAAGGCCGGAAGTAAGTCCCAGAGATGGCGGGTGATAGGGTTGGGGGGGGGCCCATTGGCAGAAAGAGAGGGCCAGCCAGTGTACAGGGAGAAAAAAGAAAGTAAAAAAACCAAAACTTCAAAACCCATCTCTGAGTTCTGCAGTGAAATAGAATGAAAAGAAAAATGGATATATTGTTTTGCCAGAAATATATTATCACAAAATATATATATATATATATATATATATATATATAGACACACACAATTATTTTTTTTCTGCTAATACTGCTGCTTTGAAGGCACTCAGCGTTAAGTGCCTTATGTCCAACAACACACTTAAGTGCAAGTGGCCCATAATTATACAGCCTGGTGTGTCATACTGCATACACAACCCACACCCTAGTGTGTGTTACTGCTTACTCAAACCAATCCCTTTTTATGACATTTTTAAATATATATGTGGATGCTACAACAGTGATTGAAAGGACTGGAATGGCTGGACAACCGGGAAATGTAAATTTTGTTGAACACAGTAACAGAGTGGACTCTTGAAAATGGTATGCTGCTCAAAGCTGAAAAAAAAACAAACAAAAGAAATCTGATTGTTTTCTATTTTATAGAAGAAAAACACTGGGCTGGCCTGCCAGTGCAGTGGTAGTGCTTACACTTGAGCTGAGGAACCAGGTTTGGAAACAAGCCCAGAACGTTAGAGGGTCAGCTGGGGGAGGCTGGAAGGGTATCCCATGGACAGCTCTCCAACGCAGGTGCGGGGGGGGGATGGTGTGCATTGGCACCTGGCATTTACGTGACATCCAGCAGTGGCTGGATGTACACTAAACCAGGACCACACACAAAGGATGAGGCAGTGGCAGACATCTGCGGAGCACGTGTGGGAGTACACGCAACCTCGCACTCATGTCACTGCACGTTAGTGCCTCAGAAGTGCCACACAAGCGGACCGAGTGGAGCCACAGGTGAGGGAGGGGATGTGGGGAATGACACTGTGGCATTAAGGTGTCCTTAAACCACAGACAGAAGGCAAGAATTTGCGTCGGACGAGAGGTGCTGCAAGGAGAGGGACAGAACAAACCGGGGCCCGCTAAGATCGGGTGAAATCCAGCATGGGGAGAAGGAACATTCAGAGGGAGGTTTATTTCTTTTTGCTACTTTATTTACTGCGTTTTCAGCTATCTGGCATAACAAACCAGCATTCTTCTGGAGTGGGGGCTGTAATGTATTAATTATGTGGTGCTGGTCTGTGCTTTAAAAAAGAGTGAAGGGCCTTAATACTAGGAAGGGCTGAGGGAACTAAACGGAACTGATCGACTCTCACAAGAGAATCAGGGAGCCAATCGGAGGGGTAACAAAGCCCGCAAAAGTTGAATAAAGGGTGAGAGGGCCTATAATTACCACGGCCCAGATCCCTAAACGCTCGGATCGAGCGAGCGAGAAAGGAAGGGGTGGGGAAGGGCATCGGCACAGAGGTGTCTCTTAAACCACAGGCAGAAGGCCAGGATTTGCATTGGACGAGAGGTGCTGCAAGGAGAGGAACAGAGCAATTGGGGGCCCAGAGACCGGTCGAAATCCAGCGTGGGGAGAAGGAACATCCAGAGGGAGGTTTACTTCTTTTTGCTACTTTATTTACTGCGTTATTTCAGCTAACTGGCATAACAAACAACCATTCATCTGGAGTGGGGGCTGTAATGTATTAATTATGTGGTGCTGGTTTGTGCTTTAAAAAAGAGTGAAGAGCCTTAATACTGGAAGGGCTGAGGACCCAAATGGGACTGATTGACTCTTCATGAGAGTTGATAGGTTAGTCCATTTCCTCCCCATCCCTCCCGCCTGCTTATCGACTTTTACAGGGGAGGTGCTGGATCGGGATTGATGATCCATGTCTACTGGTGCAACCGCATTACTGATTAATCATTACAGACAAATTCAAAGGGAGGACAAGGGTCTGATAATACCATGGTTAACCCTAGTAACGGGGAACATCCCAGAGGATGGGGCAGGCAGGATGGAGGGAGGCAATCTGGAAGGGCGGTAGGGGGTCAGATAGGGGCATGGGAAAGATAGTAGGTTGCAACAACTGTGGGACAGCTATCTTTCTAGGGGTAGCATGAAGAGCAGGGGAATGCTTGGTGTGTAGGCAACTTATGCAGCTTGAGGAAGAGATTAGGGGTTAGGACGGAGATGAGTACAGGAAAGGGCAAATACTGGCAGATCAGTCCAGGAATGAGGGCACATGAGAGTACCCCAGAAGTCTGCAGGTGACCCAGGCCTGGGGGAGGGGTATATCGACCAATACTGCCACCTCAGGAACCACTGGGTACAGATGAAGGGGGTGGAGAAGGCTAGGGAACAGGGATGAGGGAGGCCCTGGAGCAGGTTGGAAATGTTGGCCTCTCAACAGTAGGCCAGGAAGGGCTCAGAGAAGGGAGGAGATGACACACAACAGGTTCTCAGTGTTGCCTACACTGGTGGAGATGAAGAGGGATGACCTCGTAGATGAGGCTGATGAGGAAGTGACCACTCACAACCAGGAGGGCATAGGTAGGGAGACTAAAGGGGCAGGGCTTCAAGAGGGATGGTTAAAGGGGCAGGAGCGAGGAGACGGGACAGAGGAATGGTAGTTAAGGAGAGGGAGGAGGGGAGGTGTGAGAAGACTAGGGGAAGGATGCCCGGGAGAGGGGGCATGCCATGGTGGGGGGAAGGGTGGTGAAAGCAGGGGAGAATGGGGAAGAGGAGGGCAGGGCAGAGAGGGAATGTCAGTAATGCATTTGGGATCTGAAGACCTGGAAGGAGGGGATGAGGAAGGGACAATGCGAACAGAACAGGGAAACAAGGGTGGGAATCTGAGTGCTGGGGGACTTAATTCTGAAGGGAATAAGATGGGGGGAGCAAGGGGGAGAGAGACATAGTCGTATATGGGTGTAGGCCACGAAAGGTATAATAGCAGGAAAGGGTGGGGCAAGCCATTCTAAGGATGGGGGGTGAGAGAAATCTCACCTAGTTCTACACTTGGGTACTAATGACCTGGCAGGTAATAGAGCAGATGTATTCCAGGGGAGGTTTGATGAGCTGGGGATGATGTGCGAGGAGGTAGGGAGATCAGTTACCTTTTCAGAGGTGCTTCCTGTACCCAGGGTGAGCACAGCTAGGAAGCTGAGGATAGAGGAATTTAGTGCATGGGTAACGGAATGGTGTCCAAAGGGTATGGGCTGATGGGGGAGTGGAAGAGGACTTGGGAGGGCAAGGACCTATGCGCCAGGAATCAGCCTCCTACAAGTGGGAGGAAGGAGAGTCTTGAAGCATAAACTGGAGGAGTACTTGGCAAACGATGGGAATTTAAACAAGTACTGGGTGGTGGCAAGTTGCCAGAAGTCCGGAAGGATAAGTAGGCAGGGAAGCCAAATGAGCTTACCCACCCCCCCATGCTGGCAGTAAGGGATTCAGAAAGAGTTCAGAAGATGGTGCTAAAAAGGGAGAGCAAGTGGAGAGGGGAGAGGCAGGGTGGAGGGTGGTAACCTTGAACGCTAGGAGTCTAGGGAACAAAACCGCAGAGTTACAGGCTCTCATGGCAGTTGGAGAGGTGGATATGGCAGCCATAATCGAGACATGGGCCACCCATTACCATGGCTGGGACCTGGCAGTGCCAGGTTATAGGATACTTCGGAGGGACAGGGTAAAAGGGAAAGGTGGGGGGGGGGTGCTGTATGTGAGGGAAGGTCTGAAGTGTGTCAGGGAGGAGGGTAACACAGTCGTTATGGGTGCAACTCCAGGACTCCAAGAAAAGGACCCTCAGGATGGGAGTGGTGTACAGGCCACCCTCTCAGACTGAGGAGTTAGACAGGATCCTGGGGGGACAGATCAGAAAGACCATCAGAAAGGGCAGTACGGTGATTCTGGGGGACTTCAACCTCCTGGGACTGGATTGGAGCACCCCATCCACCACAAGCAGGAGAGAGCAGGTACTTCTGGACACCTTGCTACTGCAGGCAGTCAAAGAGCCAACCAGGTTAGGAAACACCTTTGATCTTGTGCTAGCTAAAGGTGAGTTTGTAAGGAAGCTGAGAGTGGAGGAACCACTGGAGAGGAGCGACCACTACTCAGTGTGGTTCACGAAAGACACGGGGAAAGGGGGAAAAATTTCAGGCACAAGGGTGTTAAACTTCAGAAGGGCTGACTTCAGGAGGATGAGGGTAATGGTACAAGGATAGCTTACCAAGATCAGTCCAGATATGGACACTAATCAGAGGGTGGGAGGTCATTAAATAGGGTATAGTGGAGGCAACCGTAATATGCACAAGGCTCCAGAGTAAGAGGGCTAGGGCCAAGAAGCCTAGCTGGGTGAGTAGGGAGGTCATGCAGAAAAAAAGCCGCCTTTAGAAGGTACCAACAAACAGGCAGGGAGGTTGACAGAGAGGAAGACCTGAAGGAGTCGAGGGATGTGACAAGGGCAGCAAGGGCAGCCAAGGCACCCCGGGAACTCAGGCTGGCACAGGGCATCAAGGAAGGGGAGAAGGATTTCTTCAGGTATATCAGGGAGAAAAGGAGCTGCACAGACCAAATAGTGAGGATTGGCGGGGTGGATACTAGGGCAGAACAAGCAGAAGCATTAAATGAGTACTTCTGCTCAGTATTTACTGAGGAGAAAGTGGAAGCAGTACACAGGAGGGCTGGAGGGGTTGACACGGGAGGGGAAGAGGTGACAGATGGGGAAATTCTGGTGGGCAGGGTACTGGAGGGCTTAAAAGCACTGAGGGTGGACAAAGCGCCGGGGCTAGATGGCACACACCCCAGGGTGCTAAGGGAGCTGGCTGAGGTCCTGGCAGAACCCCTGGCAGGTCTGTTTAATGCATCCCTGGCCTTGGGGAGTGTACCGCAGGACTGGAGGATGAGCCAGGGAACTACAGATCAGTAGGCCTCACATCCATTGTGGGAAAGCTGACGGAGACTATCCTGAAGGAGAGGCTGGTTTCCCTCCTAGAGGCTAATGGGCTGTAGGACAGCAGACAACACGGGTTTGTCTCAGGCAGATCCTGTCAGATCAACTTGGTGGAGTACTATAATTGGGTAACCAGGCATTTAGAGAGGAGCCATGCAGTGGATGTCCTGTACCTGGACTTCCGTAAGGCATTCAATTCGGTGCTGCACTGGAGGCTAGGCAGTAAGCTGGAAGACAGGGGCAGGGGCAAAGATGGTGGGATGGGTAGAGAACTGGCTGGAGAGAAGACAGTAGAGGGTAGTGGTGGGAGGGGAGCTCTCGTCACCCAGGGCACCGACGAGCAGGATGCACAAGGTTCTGTACTGGGGCCAGTGTTGTTTGGGATATTCATAGCAGACATCTCAGTAAGCATAAAGAATAATATCAGTGTGTTTGCAGATGACACCAAGATGGGAGCGGTGGTGGATGGAGTAGAGGAGTGGCAGGGATTGCAGGATGATCTGACAAAACTGGAGGCATGGTCAGACCCTTGGCAGCTGGGGTTCAATGCCAAGAAATGTAAGGGGTTGCATTTCGGGGCAAAAAACCCAAGGAGAAGCTACCAGCTGGGGGGGAGTTCAGCTAGCCAAGTCGGAGGAGGAGAAGGATCTGGGGGTGATCATAACTGGAGTAATGAACAACTCGGCACAGTGTAGCAAGGCAGCTGCAAAGGCTAACAAGATGCTTGGTTGTATTGCCAGGGACATATCCTCCAGGAGGGGGGAGGTGATCCTGCCACTGTATAGGTCACTGGTTAGACCGCACCTCGAGTACTGCGTGCAGTTCTGGAGGCCGTACCTGAAGGACATTCGGTTACTGGAGGCGGTGCATCGCAGGGCAACAAAAATAATCAAGGGGCTAGGGGACTTGCCCTGTGAGAGCAGTCTGAGGGAATTGAACATGTACTCCCTGGAGGAGAGGAGGGAAAGGGGGGGACATGATTGAAACCTTCAAGCACATGAAGAGTATAAATAAGATGGAAAAGGAGGGACTTTTCCAGTTAAGGAGAGGGAGAGACTCCCAAGGGCACAAGCCGAGACTGGATGGGGGAAGGTTCAGGAGGGAAATGAGGAGACACTTTTTACGGAGAGGGTGGTGTCTGGGTGGAACACATTACCAGAGGAAGTGGTATCCTGTAGTACATTGAGTTGCTTCAAAAGGGGATGGGACAAGGTAAGGGGGAGGGTCACTGGAAGGGAGGGTCAGCTGCAGTATAAGGGCTGCTTGCTGCACAGTCAAGCAGACTTGATAGACCGAAAGGCCTTTATCTGCTGGCAAATTCATATGTTCATAAGTAAACACCCTTCTCAGTTGTACAATGTAAAGCTTAGTCCAGAGGAAAGCCTCAACAGCCGAATGACACCTTGCCACACTTGTCAGGGACTACAGATTGATCTCGGTCCCTCCCCTAGCCTCGCCAGGGAAGCCCTGCTGTCAGCGGTAAATCATAGACCTCCCCAAGGGGTATACAGGGAGGATGCCAGGTGGAGGGGGTCCCTTGGGACTCGGATGATAATAGGGTACATACCCAGACAGAAGTGAAAAATACAGGTTACTCACCTGTAATAGGAGTTCTAGGAGTGGTATATGTTGTTCATCCATACTTACTGGCAGGTTCCTTGCCGCTTTAAATCTTGCCGGAAGGTCTTCAAGCTGGCTCCTCCCACCCACCCGGGTGGTAAAACTCTCAGCTCTGCCCCATGACGCCAGAACTAGCCTGCTAGAAGCCAGGTTGCGCGTTAAAGCCGGGGAGGTCGGGTGGGTTGTGTGGATGAACAACATATACCACTCCTAGAACTCCTGTTACAGGTGAGTAACCTGTATTTCTAGGGGCGTGGATATGTTGTTCAATCCACACTTACTGGCAGACTCCTAGCAGTCCTCCCGAGAGGAGGAGGCAATGCTGACCCCTCTATACTTACTTAGTAAATAAGGACTGAGAACAGAGTTCCAAACCAGCATCCCGGAAGGATCAAGGTCGATGGTAGTGGTAATGAAGGTGTAAAGACTTTCAGGTAGCAGCCCTGCAGATTTCTTGGATAGGACCTTCCTGGAAGCAGCCACCAAGCAACGGTATGGCAGGTAGAATGAGCTCTTGGGAGCTCTATGCCTGCCAACCTAGTAGAGATCTCCACGAGGTGACTCACCTGCCTTCGTCCGCTTTGCTGCAGGTCTCGGCAGGTGCCTTCAGCATAGGTGACAAACAGCTAGCTAACCTCTCCCCTAACTCTCAGCCATCCGCCTTATAAGAGAGCGCTCTTCTAGGGTCCAGAGTATGGAGCCTATATTTGGCCTCCAAGGTGTGACTGGGGTTGAACACTGGCAGAGTCAACACCTGGTTAAGGTGAAACTCCACCTTCGGAAGGAATTTCGGGTGGGGGTGCAGGACAACCTCATCCCAGTGGAAGACCAAATAAGGAGACTCGATGGAAAGCACCTGGAGCTCTCCCATCCTTCTGGCTGACGTGATAGCCACCAAGAAGGCAGTCTTCCATGACAGGTGAGAGATGTCACATCTGTGCATCGGTTCGAATGGCTTGCCCATGAGCTTAGCCAGTATCAGCAGTAGATCCCATCGAGGTGGAGGTTCTTGCACCAGAGGGGATATGTGATCAAGGCCTTTGAAAAAGCACCCGACCACCTTCTCCTGTGCCACCGACTGCTCCCCAGCCCGTGCCCAGTAAGCAGAGATGGCTGCCAGGTGCACCTTAAGGGTCGACAACCGAAGCCCTAGCTGAGAAACGGACCATAGGTAGTCCAGAATGCTAACCAAAGAACAGGAGGAAGGGTCCAACTCCTTATCCTGACACCAAATGGAGAATCTCTTCCATTTGAAGGCATAGCATTTTCTGGTCGACTCCTTATGGAATACCTCAACGACATTGAGGACCTCGTCGGAAAGACCCAAGGCCTGGAACTCTAGCTGCTCAGGAACCAGGCCGTCAAGTGCAGGGACTGAAGGTCCGGTGAGTCACCTTCCCTTGCTGGATGAGATCAGGTCAGATGGGCTGGCAGTCGCCTCGGGAGCCTGAGCTGAGGCTGAGGAGATCTGGATACCAGAACTGGCGGGACCAGTCTGGGGCTACCAGAATCACCTGCGCCTTGTCCCTCTTCACCTTGAGAAGCACCTTGTGGATCAAGGGAAATGGAGGGAAGGCGTAGAAGAAGCCTGGGGTCCACGACCTCGAGAAGGCATCCCCCTGCAGACAGCCTTGCTGAGCGGGGCGGGCATGAAACAGCCTCAGCTTCGCATTCTCCCTGGAGGCAAACAGGTCCACCTGAGGAGTGCCCCAGTGGGAGAACAGATCTTGTACTACCTCCAGCAGGAGAGACCACTCGTGAGATGCAGCCACTATCCGGCTGAGGGCATCGGCCAGAGTGTTGGAGGCTCCTGCCACAGGAATGGCTAGGAGATCCGCCTCCAGTCTGCTCACGAGAGACCAAGTGCGGACAGCCTCCATGCACAGAGGCAAGGAGTGCGTCCTGCCCTGACGGTTTAGGTAGTACATGGTCGTGGTGTTGTCCATCTGGACCTGGACCACTTGACCCCATACAAACGGAGCGAAGGCGGTGAGGGCTAGTCGGCCGCTCGAAGCTCCAGCAGGTTGATGTGGCATCGAGACTCCTGAGGGGACCAGAGGCCATGGGCTCTGTGCTCCCCCAGATGGGCACCCCAACCCATCAGAGAGGCGTCGGTCATCAGAGTGACCGTTGGCTCGGGGCGGACAAACGGGATACCCTCCTGCAGATGAGCTAGAACGAGCCACCACTGGAGGCCGGTCCAGATCTCCTGGGTCATTGTCACTGGCTGGTCCAGAGGACCGGACCGCTGTGACCATTGGTGGGCCAGCCCCCATTGCAGGGGACACGTGCTAGCGGGCCCAACAGACCACGCTGGTGCAGGCCGCCATGAGGCCCAGGAGGCGCAGGAAGTCCAGGGCAGGGCGCAACTGCCCAACCAGAAATGACTGGGCAAAGGAGGAAAGGACCTCGGCCCTGTCCGCCGGGAGCTGTTCTCTGGCTCGAAGAGAGTCGAGCTCTGCCCCGATGAACTGAATCAACTGCGTTGGCACAAGTTCCAATTTGGCCTCGTTGATTAGGAGGCCAATCTGAGAGCAGACCTGGAGTGCCAGTTCCCTGGACCACTCCACCTCCAACTTGGAGGGGGCTGCAATCAGCAAATCGTCCCGGTAAAGGTACACCTGGACCCTTCGGCGCCACAGGAATGCTGTCACCACTGCCATGCATTTGGTGAAGACCCTGGGAGCTGGATAGAGGTCGAAGAGCATGGCCCGGAACTCGTAAAGGGATCCCTCTGCCCTGAAGCGGAGGAATCGCTGGTGAGATGGACGGACTGGGATGTGAAAGACTGCATCCTGGAAGTCCAGAGAACAGAACCACACGCCTCGTTCCAAAGATGGAATGATCCGAGCCAGAGTGACCATCCTGAAGGTCCAAGACCTTAGGAACTTGTTCAGGTCGTGTAGGTCTAGAATGGGACGCCAGCCCCCCGTCCGTTTTGGGACCAAGAAGTACCTGGACACAAACCCTGGGTCTGGTGGAGAATCCACCACCTCCCTGATCACCTCCTTCTGGAGGAGCAGGGCAATGTCAGCTCAACGAGCTGACAGTGAGGCTGCAGAACCTGTAGCCCCCCGTCGGGCGACGGCTCAATAGGGTGGGGACTGCTCGAATTCCAGAGGCAGACCCTTTCCTACCACTTCCAATACCCTGCGGTCCGTGGTGATATCGGACCAGGCGGAAAGGAAGTGGCGGAGCCGTCCCCCCACGGGAGGAACCCGGGGAGGAGCGACGAGGTTGAGGGCAACACCCCTCAACCCGTCACTGGGCAGACTTGGAGGAAGAGCCGGCCGAGGAGCCGCAAGGACCTTTTACTCCCGGTTTCCTGCTGGAGGAAGCAGCAGGCTTGGCTTTGGGATGCCAAGTGCAAGCCTGCTGGCCCTGATGCTGGTGCTGCTGGGCCGGACATGCCGCAGGGGCTGAAGGACGAAAGGGCTTACGCTGCTGCTGGCGGCCTTTGTCCTTCTGGGCAGACGTGACCAAGTCCAAGGTGGCGTTGGACTTCTCGATCCGTTGCAGATCACCCTCCGCCCCGGGACCGAACAAGTCAGTACCCAAGAAGGGAACGTCTGCCAGCTTGTGCTGGGTATCTGCCGTAAAGGTGGAGATCCGCAGCCAAGCTCTGCAGCGCATGGCCACTGCGGCCACTACTGACCGGGCACACGAGTCAGCGATGTTCAAGGAAGTTTGGAGCTGCTGTTTGGCCACCACCCATCCCTGATCCCGCACCTGCTTGACCATCGTTTGAAGGTCAGCCGGTAGATGAGGAATCACCTCATCCAGGGAGCCCAAAGGGCATGTGAAAGGTGTGCCATCAGGACAGCCGAACTGGTCTGATGAAGGCCTAGGAAGGAAGCAGCATAGACTTTCTGCCCAGAGTAGTCCAATTTCTTGAACTCCTTATCGGGTGGCTTGTCCACATCCCGAGCGTTCCTGGAACACGCTGTTGGTCACTAACCCCTCCGCAGAGGGGTGCTCCGAGAAAACCAGAGAGTGAACCGGTAGGGACAACATACTTCTGAGCCATCCTGGCCGAAGGTGCTGGACAAGAAGCTGGCAGCTGCCACAGCTCCAGGGCCGGGCCAACAATGGCTTCCGCCACCAGGAAGGCCTCCGTAGGGGAATCCTCTCGATCCAGTATCTCCGTGAGGGTTCGAGCTTCATCCCAGTGGACTCTGAGATGAGTCAATCAGCCTGGAGAACAAGGAGTCATCGTCAGACTCCGAGAAGTCTGCGAACAGCTGCCGAGCGCCTGAGCCACCCTCCACCTGCCGAGGTCGATCGGGACTGAGGGTGACCGACAACCAGGGGGGCAAGCCCTGACCCGACTGAGAATCCTTGGTCAGGGCTCCAGTTTTAGGTTGTGGAAGCCGAACAACCGATGCCGGCTTCGGCTCCTCAATTACTACGAAGGGTTGTTTCAGCCACTCCGGTGACAGCCACTTAATGGACGGTGAAGGCGACGGAGTCGGCTTGTTCCTGGACAATAAGAGCTGCTGTCACATTAGATCCTCATAGCGCCGACAATTTGCGTTGGAGCCTATCCTCCGAAGAGGACGATGAGGATGAGTGGCGCCGCCGCTTTCCATGGTGCCAAGACCGAGACTGCTGACGTTGGCAGGACCGGCTGAACCTGGAAGAGATCCGAGACCGGGACCTTCGGGGATTCAGAGGGTGGGTCTGAGAGGGGGCCGGGGAAACCCGCTCCTCCCTCGGTTCAGGGACCTTAACCGGGGACACCGGCACAGGAGGCACAGGCAAGTCCTCGGTTTCCTCCGGGGGAACCGGTGAAGAAGGGTTGTCGGCTTCTCCAGTCGACAGACCATCCAACGGGTCGAGAAATATCTCGACCACGTCGACGGGTGTCTCGGCCGGCTGACCTGATGGGGACACCGTGAAGCCAGCGGCCTTAGCCGCAACCTCGACCGAAGTCGATTTTCGACTCTCCGGGGAAGGGGACCTCTCCCGCGCCCACGAACGCTGATGGTGGGACTTACATTTATAGTCCTTCTTTTTGGACTGAGAGGAATGTCCCGAAGGCCCTTCTCCCTTGGTGGAAAGGGACTGGCAAAGCTCCTTGAAAGAAGCTGTGTAGGAGGAGCTCAAGGATAGCAGGATAAATGCCGCAACCGAGGATGATGATGATGCGGCCTGAGCTGCCTCCTCCTCGAGGGCGATCATCTGTTCGAGCTGTTCAGCCGAGCCAGCAGCTGCGGACACCACCCAATGGGCCTCCTTTGACTTGACCGAAGGATAACATTTCTCGGGTCACCCCAACAGCAGACGGGCAGCGCGGTCCTCCAAGACCGAAGCCGAAAAGGATTTGCACAACTCACAAGCCTGTGAGTCATGGACGAGTCCAAGGCAATAAACGCACGTGGAGTGCGGATTGGTCTGGGACATCTTCTGCCCACAGGGGCACCGACGAAATCCGGGAGTCCTTTTGTCCATCGCAGCCGCGAGGGAAAGAGAAGACAGAAGTATTTTGAATTTAAGAATAAGTTTCGGATTGACTGAAGAGTGTGGATCCAGGCCTAAAACGCAGAGCACTAAGGAGGGAACCTGAGCTTCCAAGCGGCAAGGAAGATCTGACGTCATGTGGCGGAGCCGAGGGTTTTACCACCCGGGTGGGTGGGAGGAGCCAGCTTGAAGTCCTTCCGGCAAGATTTAAAGCAGCAAGGAATCTGCCAGTAAGTGATTTGAACAACATATCCACGCCCCTAGAATTATAATTGGGGGCGGGGGTAGGAGTACATTTTAGAAAAAGTTCCTTTAGTATTGATTATGGTCAGTAGGTGGTACTGGTCATGGTTGGTGATAGAGGTGGCCAGAAGTCGCAGTTGGAGCGGGCAGGACGGATTTCTAAGAGGCACCTGGGATGTGTGCTTCTGTGGTGAATTCAGCATTTTGGCAATGTGGAGAATCTACTTCAGCGCTGTCTACAGCCCCGGATAATGGATCACATTTGAAGGACAGCAGCAGGAATGATGGGGTTGTGGTTTGTTTGCAGTAGCGGGCAGATGTTTGGTTGCGAGGGGCCATTCTGGTAGCAGGGGATTTTGGCCGTGAGCAGCTGTTGCGGTGTCTCGATCAGGGTGAGGTACTGCAGCAGTTCTGTGTGGACAGCAGGTTGCTTTTATGAATGCTACAGCTGGCGACCATTTCATTGGTGTAAACAGGGCCTGCTCATTAGGATTTGCTATCATTTCTTTTGTTTTGAACAGCCGCTCAAGCTTTGATTCGTTCTGCCCTGCGGCATGCGGCATGCTTTCTTGTGGCCTTGTGCGAAGTGGAGTGAGAAATGTGTGGGGAATGTTGCAGTCACAAGAATTTCTTGTGAGAGAGGAGGCTGGTGGCCAGAGATTTTTTGAAGACATGATTATGTTGTGGGATTTTATCATGGCTTTAAATACCTCTCAGCCAAATCAACTTCTTTCATTTTTTCCACCCAGTTAATAATGTACTGTATATACTCTCTTGTAAGTAGACTCGCTTTCCTTGTAAATTCTAACACTTTTATAGATATGTTTCTCTTATAGGTCAACTACCAAAAACAGTACTCCCCAGCACCTCTTTTGCACCACACCACCAATATATCATTACACAAGTTTCCCCATGCTCCCCCAGTCCACAACATCGGCAGTGAAGTGCTGTTGTATGCTACTCAGAATATTCACTCTTTCAGACTGATATGCCGCTGACTACTCCCAGGAGGAATGTGAACAAGGAATGAAATGCTGAACAGGAAGAGCCGCCAGTGTGTGCATTTGAGTCAGGTGCATCGATGTAGTGGTTGACTGAAAACATGCAGACAAATGACAAAAAGGCAGAAAAGCTGCATATACAAGTCCCCTTTCTTTGACTTTCTTTTTTATATCCCCTCTCACTGTTCTGTGCTCGCTCCCTCTCCCAGAACCCTCAAGCTCCCACGCCACACCGAGGACTAGGTGGTCTGTTCCTAGAGTGCGTTGCTCCATTCTTACCTTTAGAGCCCCCAGTAACCCTTGGGTAGGGTGGGGGGAAGGCCCCAATCTCCCCCGAATCTCAATCCTGGAGCGCACCCACACTGGAATCTGCCCCCAGTTCCTTCCTGTGGTCGCGGTGCCATGGGTTCATCGCCTGGAGAGGGCACGGAGGAGTTTCCTTGTTCTGTGTTCATCCCCCCCCCCCGATGTCAGTGTGCAATGAGGACCAATGAGCCAAATGCACACAGAGACGTGCATCTGCTCCTGTCCTCTGTCGACATCGACCCTCACTGCTGCTTCCCCGTCCGCACCACCACCATCCGAGGTCACCCAGGTGGTGGCGGTATAGATGCGGGGCAAGCTTCCCACCCCATCCCAAAGAAGGAGAGCCAGCCATCGGGTGCTCAATCCTTCTCCCCCCAGCGGCCCGAATCCATTCCTGAACCCGGGTCGCCAGCATGGCGCGAGGTGTGGCATCCAGCGCCTCAACTCTCAGCACCACTGGGACGGCACAAGTCCCCTTTCTGAAGTGCCTATTTGTGGTACTAAAAAACTTGAGATATATGTGAGTATATACGGTAGGTGTGAGGCCAAGAGAACAAAAGAAAAATATATATATCAAGAATCTGACACTGCCAAGCTGCCCAAACAGGAGATCCAATGAGGATACTTCCTCTCTTAACCAACGGAAATCACATATTGCTAATTTTATACTGTTTACATCAGGCCCATCCTGGAAACTATGGAGACTTTATAGGCTGGCTGAGGGAGGAAGAGATATCTTTGGTGCAAAACCCAGCCAGCCTTGTGGGTGCACAGGCGTTCGCTCATCCCTCTTGTACTGTCTCGCCCTTTACAGATGGCTTTTTCACCTAACCAACAGTCTGCAAGCCTACAATTATCACTTTTCGATTTAAGCCCAGGAGAGGTTCAAAGGAACAGTGTTCCAACTGAAATTTTTTTTTTCCAAAGGCTTGCAGAGAGCGTTCAGAGGCCCACTAACAATAAAAATAAAACAGACTGCATCCCAGTGAAGATAAAGTTAAAAGCACACTTTAAGCAATAAAGCCCCAATATCATTATGATTTAAGTGCACACATTACTGCATGGTAAACCATTGAGAAGTTAAATTTTCTTTCTTCCTAAATTGGCTATTTACTATCTCCATGGAAAAGGAGCTGTCTTAGTCGTAATAATTTATTAAGTGTTTGGGAAGTGTGTGGTACTCCTGTTGCACACCCTCTTTTTAATCACATGTGAATTTCCCAGGTGGAAGCACTTTATTTAAAAGAAGCCAGTTTAGGAAATGTACTCTGTAAAACAGAAGCCACTGCAGGAAGTTCATAGTGAGGAGCCAGCCGTGGGGTTCCACCTTGGTATCTGGTGGTTTGGCTTGATTCACATTAGAGCTCTGAAATGAAGACTAACACCATCTTTACACTGCTGCTTTCTTTCCCGCTGCAGTTTGTCTCGGCACTGCCCCAACCTCCCGAGGTGACAGACGTTTGCATTCCCGCAGCCCCTCTCAGCACTGAAACAATACGTGCTAGAGAAGGGCTGAGAGGGCTGGAAGCACTGCAGGATGCTGGGAATCTTCCTGCACATGGCGAAGTGAGCAGTGCAGACTGTCTGTACAGTGGCTTACACTGCTCCTTCCGTGGCACGTTCTAAGGATTGATGCAGCTCTGAGGAAGGCTCAGTGAGCAACTTACCGCAATCCACCAAGTGTCTACATGGCTGCTTTATTTATTTATTTAGATTTTTTTCAGGGGGGACCACAGAAACCAAGTATTTGGGCTGCTATGGTGCAAATGCGGCCATGTAAACGGTCCTTAAGAGAGAGCCCTTTTTCATGGAGACAAAGGTAGAAATAGCCAATTCAAGCAAAAGGAAATGTTACCTTTTCAAAGATTTACCATTGGGGTGCACTGAACTCTGTTCAATATGATTTAAGCAGGGTTTCCCTACAAAGACAAATTAAAGGAAAGTGCCCTTGATTTGCATTTTGCATATGAGTACATTTTTTGCTTACTGCATTTTATTGTAGTTAATGTTTATGTGGTTGACCCTGCCATCTTCCATGACCAGTTACAGCAGCCGCCTGTATGAACAGTATGCCAGTATAACACCACCACCACACACAGCTGGGGCTCAACTGCAGGACAGTGAGTCCAAATGCTGTAACAGAGTTTTTACAGCTCTGATATGATGTTCATCGGTCCCACTGTGCTCTTGATACCAAGTACATATTGCACAACCTGCACTTTGTCTCCGGAGGGCAGCAAACATGATGACCATCGTATCAGAGCTATACAACCTCCAATACAGCAGTTGGGCTCATCAGGATTCCACAGCCGACTCCTAGCCATGCTGTCAACCACAGAGCATTCTGGGATGCCATCCAGACTGGGAGTTGCTCAAAATGCCTGGTCAATGGGCAGAGTAGGATCAACCAGATAAATACTGTATAAACTATAATACAACAAAGGAAAATAATTTACTTTTCCACGCACAGTACAAGTCAGGGGCAGCCCTACACTCGGGGTTGGGGCCTCTTGAACTTGTCTGTCCTGTGCCCCTTCAAAAGGACAGTAGCATTTGCTAGGGAACATAGCCATTATATGCGCTGTCCCTTTCTCTGTGCTTTGATTTTCTCAGAGTCTCTATTCTTTTCTTTTTTCTCTTGGTGTCTCCTTTTGCTTGATTGGTCTCTTTCCTGTTTTCCCACAGACACTATAGCTTTAACACTAGGGACAAGCACTCTGCTGTACACACAGGAGGAAGTGTGCGGTGTCCCTACTGTGGTATAAACCGTGAGCAATGTAACAGCAGGCTTAATGCAACGCCCTATGAGGCTTGAAATCACACTGGTAGACTCCTGTGGTTTCTCCTCAACCTAACCAACGAAAACCCCGGCACTGCATCATTACAAAACAGAACCACATCCACAAAGGAATTCTCCAAAACAGAACCTCCACGTCACTTTAAAACTAACCACATGCAGAGTTATTTTTCTGCACATTTAAAAAAAGCACTTCAGATGTTTATCTCATGGAAGGACTCAAACTGACATCACTAAGAAGCGGGTCTGTGCACATAGGCTGGGCCTTTCCTTTTTAACCCTTTCAGGTTCCATATTTCCCCACTGAGAGGGTGCTGCCCTTATAACAGATCACTGAATTTATAGTGGCTTTCCAGTTCCCTGTAAACATTCTATGGTGGGGGTTGGCAGGACTCAAATCTCACTACCTTTGAAAAAAAAAAAAAGTTAGATTTCAGGGTATTGCATTCTTTATTACTAAAGGCAGTGCGTGGAAACTGGTTCTTTTTTTCCCCTTCATACTTCCTCTGTCCCTGCCCTGCCTCTGCTTGCGACATCAAATTTGTTTCTGTGGCAACACGCTGAGGGATAAATAGAGAATTAAAATATCACGACAGGATTAAGCAGTTCCATTGTGATGTACCCAGCTTTGCTAGGCATCACTTGTGACATACTCCAAAATGCAAGATATGCTGATATCTTTCAAAGTAGGTTAAAAAATGCCATAGAAATATAAACCATGACAACAGAAAAAGTCCAGAGGTCCATCAAGTCTGCCCATATTCCCTATAATCCCTGGAACCTTCCCTGGAACGTACTGTTCCTCCAGGGTACTAACCCTTCCCATCCTATCCCTAGTCTCCTCCCTGGTCTTATTGCCCCAAGTGGCCACTATTCCCTTCATTCTACCCCATGTCTGCTTGAATCCCGACTGCGTTTGCACCCACCACCTCGGCCGACAGACTGTTCCAAGGTTCTACCACCCTTTCCGTAAAGAAGTACTCACTCACGTTCCTCCTGAACCTCCCTCTTGTCAATTTCCACTCGTGACCACGTGACTTCGAGTTGGTATTTAGGGTAAATAATTCCCCGTAGTTTACCTTGTTAATTTCTTTGAGGAACTTGAAGATCTCTTTCATATCACCCTCTCCCTTCTGTTCCAGTGACTACATATTTAGTGCCTTGAGGCACTCCTCATAGGATCTGCCCTGCTGGCCCTGAATCATTTTTGTTACTCTGCACTGTTTCCAACCTATCCGTGTCCTTTCTGAGGGGAGTGCTCCAGAACTGGATGCAGTACGCCAGGTGAGGCCTCACCAGGGATCTGTACAGGGGAAGTATTACCTCTTTTCTTCTGCTATCAATACCTCTCCCGATACATCCCAGCATCCTGTTAGTCTTGCTATAGGCCTTGTTGCACTGGCTTGTTTAAGGGAGTTACTAATAATAACTCCTAGAACCTGTTCCTCTTCTGTAGTGCTAAGTCTCAGCCCATCCATCCAGTACTCTGCCTTGAGGTTCCTTTTCCTTAGGTGCATTACCTTGTACTTTTTGTGCTGAATTTTAACTGCCAGACCTTTGACCACCTCTCTAGTTTTTGTAGGTCCCTCTGCATATCCCTTATTCCCTCATCACCATCCACCCTCCCACGTAGTTTTGTGTCATCTGCGAAGAGACACAGCCTGCCCTGGATTCCCTCACCAGTGTCACCAATCCCATCAAGTTGACTGCAGTTTTAGAAGCACCTAGGTCTTCCACCTTTCTGAGCGACCTTTAGTGCAGTAGCAAAATTAAAAGCTTTGCTGGAGGGGTGGGGGGGAGCCCGAGCTGTGAAGTCGCATTGCACTTCAGCTCTTCTGATCACTGTTATTAAACGTTAACATTTTCCTGATTTTAAACTTCTACCGAAACATATTTTAGCTGTTTCGGGAGGAGACATTTCGAGGCTCATAATGGAGAAGTGAAACAAAAATCAGCAGCCAGGTGACCCTTAGAGAGATGGAGGAAATGGACAGACTGCAGACCCGAGCACCCGTTCTACACAAGCTGGTGCAGCAGAGGGAGATGGTTTGGAGGAGACGCTTAAATCCTCGGGTCACAAAATGCAACAGCTGCTGACCTCGCCCACCTCCATGAACCAAAAGCTGGACATTTTAACTGGTAGAATCACTACGGTTGAAAAAGCCATAGATTCTGCACACGGGACATGAAGGATTTGAGACGACACTCTGAGGCATACAAAAACGCTATGGTACATCATGCTAAGGAACAACAGCATACTAGCAACTGTCTGGAAATTCTTGAAAATCAAATTTGCAGTCAAAACGTAAGGCTGGTGGGTTTGCTGGAGGTGTTGGAAGGGGATCATCCACTGCTGTTTCTGAGGGACTAGCTAGTTGAACAGTTTTGGGCCCATGTGCCGGAGCTAAACTTTCCGATAGCCAAAGCCCATCATATTCCACATAGATCTAAACAACAAGCAGAGCTACCAAGAATCATGACGATAGTAATGGACAATATGGGATACTTTTGAGCATGCGCAGGATTTTGGCACCAGCTGTTCTGCATGCGTGAGATTTCGGGTCACGTTTTAAAATATATTTTGCGGCATTACTACCCCTCGTTTTTGTCATTCAGAGGTAAGAAAAGCTTAATTAGAGGTAGATGTATCGCATAAACGCCTTTCTTACATGGTCATGGCAAAAAGTGAACTTCAGGGCCGCGCTCCCAAATGGACACGCATTCTCCCTAGTGATATGCTTCTGGCGGACAGTGGACCTGACTAAAAGGGAACTAATGCAAAAATTCAACAAACTAGGTAAAAGATGTTGTTTTGGGATCTACAGGTGCATTCTGTGGTACTTGCTTGAAATGTATGTGCCTAGAGGCACAGGGGTTACATTTATTTGAGTAAAGCGAGAAAGTTGACAGTGCCCATTTAATTGTCTGCTCTGGGACTTTTTCCCAATAGGACTAACAGTTCAAATTCTGTTCTTTTATCTATATGTATTTAGAATGTTAAAGAGTTTACAAACAACTCAACTGTGTCAAAGTGGTGAATACACCTTTAAATTCTTAGTCGTTTGTTCCTTTTTGGAAACTGCATAGAGATTAGCAACTTCTAAGACACTTCTGGGAGGGCCATTAGAATGTTATTATTGTTATAATACTGCTTAGTTACACAGGATAAGTGGCACAGGTTACCCACTCCGATAGCTTGACTTCTCTATTTGATAGCAATAATATTACCGTGATTTATCAATGCTAAGTGCATTCTCAGGTGTAAGTGTACCTGTTAACATTTCTGGGTGTTGTTTTAATCAAAGAAGACTGACAGCTAATGAGACTCTTTATACCTATTCCGCTGGATTTTACGTGCTGTTCTATTCATGGTACCTACAGCTCGTTAGGGTATAGGTTTTATGTGCACATTTCAGGACTTTTTACAAATAAGTGAACTTGTCATGAGCGCTTAGGCTACAGTTCTACAGAACTTTATTTGGTAGTTTACTACCATGTTGGGTGCCTCTCCTGTAGTGAAATTAGCCAGGGATACTGCTATCCTGTATAAAGTTAGGTGTTTATTCTATACTGTATGTATAACATTGGACAGTCCTTGTGAGGAACACTTATTTTTGCATTTTTATCATAAAATAATTAAAATATAAATAAATAAAAACTGTTGCTAAAGACAAAATGAATAAAATATAAATTTAAAAAAAAAAGCCTTGTTGAAGTCAAAAGGACAGCAGATCCACAGCATGGCCCTTATCTACTTCCTTAGTCACCCACTCAAAGAAAACAAAATCAGGTTAGTCTGACAAGACCTTCCCACCACAGGCCTGTATGGTTTACCATCCTGAAGCCTGCAGCTCTCTAGGTAGTCCATAAGGTCCTCTTCATTTAGTGGATCCATCAGCTTCCCCACAATGGAGATCAGACTGACAGGCCTGTAGTTCCCTGGTTGCTCCCTATCCACCCCCCCCCCCACACACACTTATGAAGCGGTACAATGTCTGCCATTCCCCAATCCCTTGGAACTTCCCCGGACTTAAGTGAGCTGTTGAACAACCCAGTCAGTGGTTCAGCCAGTTCTGCTGCTACTTCACTAAGTATCCTTGGATACAATCCGTCTGGTCCTGGGGCGTTATCTATCTTTCAGGACCCTCTTGCTAGTAAGTACTGGCTGTCTCATTTCCATGACTCCCTTAGTGGCCTCTTTGATGCCACTTTCTGGCATGGACCCACAGCCCTCCTTAGTGAATTCTGAGCAAAAGTAGTCATTCAGGATGGTGGCCTTTTACTCGTCCTCCTCCTCTATCACCCTACTCCTCTCAACCAGTCGTGCGATGCCCCCCCCTTTTCATTTTTTCACTGACATGAATAGAAAACATACTAACATACTAAAATGCCAGCAGAATAGGCCTGACGGTCTTTCGTGTCTGTTCTTTTGGTCAGCCCCCACCCTGACCTTGCTGCCCCCCTCTCCCTCTCTGGCTTCTCCCTTCCCAGTCCCGGATATTCTCGCTGCACTGGATTTTACTTCCAGAACACTTTCCCTGTACCTGTCCCACCCCCCTCTTGAACCCCTCCACCATCTCTGCCTCCACCAGCCCCCTGGGCAGCACATTCCATGGCTCCCCCACCCTCTCAGTAAAGTAGCACCTCCTCCTCCTTTCTCCCCTGAATCTTCCCCCTTCAGCTTCCATCCATGCCCTCTAGTTGCCCCCTCCCCCTTCCTTCGAAGCACCCCGACTGCGTCTCCCTTATTTACCCCCTTCATGTACATGAAGACCTCTGTCATGTCCCCCGGTCCCTTCTCTGTTCCAATGTGTATATATTTAGCTCTTCAAGCCTCTCCCCATTGGTCCTGTCCCCAAGCCCCAAATCATTTTGGTTGCCCTCCTCTGGACCCTCTCCAGCAGTTTAATGTCCCTCTTTAAGTGTGGCCTCCAAAACTGCACGCAGTACTCGAGGTGCGGCCCTCACCAAGCAGTTATACAGAGGGAGTATCACTTCCTTCCTTCTGAAGGTGATGCATCCCAGCATCCTGTTGGCCTTGGCCGCTGCCCTCCTACAAGTCTCCGAGTTGTTCATCTTGACATCCACCACCACCCCAGGTCCCTGTCAGCCATCGAGACTTGTAGCACCCCCCCCCCGGGTGTACACTTGGCCCAGGTTTCTGGCCCCCAGGTGCAGTACCTTGCATTTCCCTGCATTAATCCTCAGCTTCCACTTTCTAGACCATCTTTCCAGAGCCTCCAGATCACCCTGTAGGGCCACCTCCCCTTCCCTCCTCCCCATCCACCACCGCCCCCAGTTTTGAGTCATCTGCAAAGAGACTCATCTCACTCCTGACACCTGTTCTTATGTCAGAGACGTAGGCATTGAACAGGAGGGGCCCAAGGACTGATCTCTGTGGGACCCCACTAATGACCCTTCTTGGGGATGAGACTATCCCGCCAACTACGGCGCTCTGGATCCGGTCCTGGAGCCAACTGCCTATCCATCTGATCATCTGGTTCCCCAAACCCCAATTTCCCCCAGCTTATCCAACATGCCCCATGAGGAACAGAGTCAAATGCCTTGCTGAAGTCTAGAAAGAGGACGTCCACTGGTCTACCCAGGCCCAAGGCACTCATCACCCAGTCACAGAACTCCACAAGGTTTGTCTGACACGATTTCCCCGGGACGAATCCAAGCTGTCTATCATCCAGGCACCCTGACTTTTCCAGGTCCCCCCCAGCCTCTCTCTGACAATGCCCTCCATCACCTTGACCAACACTGATGTCAGGCTGACAGGCCTGTAGTTCCCTGCCACCTCCCTTGATCCCCCCCTTGTGGATAGGCACTATATGAGCCACCTTCCAGTCCTGGGGCACCCACCCTGTCCTCAGAGAGATGGTGAAAGGTTTTGCCAGGACATCTGCCAGTTCCTTCAGCGCTCTGGGATGTAATTTATCCAGCCCCGGTGCTTTCTCCGTCTTAAGGGACCTGAGAGCTTCCCTCACTCTCTCTCTCTGCTGTGATTTCCACCTCTGTTACCTCGTCCCTCTGTAGCCTTCCCCCCTCCTGCCAGTGATGCCTCTCCCTCTCCCTCTCCCCAGACCCACCGATCGGTAAGGGTCCCCCCTCCTCAGTATCACTGTCTCCTCCCATGTATGATGCAGCCCCCCATTTTCCTTGGTGAAAACTGAGGTGAAGAACTCATTTAGTACCTCAGCCTTCTCCCCCGGGCCTTGTGCCCATCTCTCTCCTGTTTTAATCCTGCTAATCTGCCCCTTCACCCTTCATTTTTCCCCAATGTATCTAAAGAACCCCTTGTTCCCTCTCCTAATTTCCCTGGCCAGGTTCTGCTCCGTCCTTGCCTTAGCCACCCTCACCACCCTAGTGGCCCTTCTAGTCATCAGCTCGTACTCCCCTTGGTCCCTTTCACTTCTTGAGCACTTGAATTGCCTATAGGCTGCCTTCTTTCCCCGCACCACCTCCTGCACCTCTCTGGTCCACCAGCAGGGTTTTCCGGCCCTACCACATTTTTGTCTTACTCTGGCACAGGTGCTGGTAGAATCCTGCACCCCTCTCCTGATGATTTCCCATGTATTGTCAGCATCCATGTCTGGCCCAATCACATCCAAATGCTCCTTAAGGATCCTTCCCATTTCCTTAAAAAACAGTTGTTCTTTGTTCTTGATCCCCTCCGTGATAACACAGCTCCGTGCCTGTCACTTATGACAGCACACAAGGCCACTTCCCATGAAACACTATCTCATTTCAAAGGACTAAGCCACTGGGCCAGTCAGCCTGCAGTGGTGGAAACTCTTAAACAACTGAGGAAAGACAGTGGTTTAACTGTCAGACTGTCTGAGAGCTGTGATGGGGGTGGGGAGTATTAACTTTATGGTTGCCCTTGACAAAGCCTCGACAGCACAGAGGAGAAGCGTTGGGGTAGGCATTTGCCATGCTCTCCGACTGGACCACTTTCGATAATGCAAGTGAGCCGGAATTTGTCTCCCTTGTTTTTTTTTTGCTCAAGAGTGTGCCGTGGCTCTGCCTCCTCACAGCTGTAGAAACGTCTGCAGCTTGCTCAATCACCCATTTGTTTTCATACAGGTTTTTCTCCCATTTGGTCCACTGGGGCAGCTTAACACCCCCGGTTCCCTTCCCCACAGATGAAGAGATGTCTTCCCTAGTAACTAACTCAGAAGCAACCCCCACAAATTTCCCTGTGGCAGGACCAGGGGGGTGTAAGCCCCCCCCCTTCAAAACACACACACACAATCCAGCTCAGGCAGAGGAGGTTTCAGGCAACAGTGCGAATCCATGGTCAGACATGGAGAACTTCATTATGCCCCAGCTCCTTTTTTCCCACTTTTCCAAACATTCCCTGCTATGGCCCACGTGAATGTGTACGTGTAAAGGCACACGCATCATGAAACCGCAGTCCCTTCGTAAGTGCTGCCCACAGCTGCACTGCCACCAGGCCTCCACATGCAGGCAGTCAGAGGCCGGGCAAGCAAGCCCCCCCCCAACAGAGGAGAGCAGAGCAGTCTTTCAGACACTCAATCCTCTTCCACCCTGGACGACCCCTGGCAATCAAGAGTCTGCATCTGAAACCGGGTCACGAGTGTGGCAGCAGATTAAGTGACCAACACTTTAGCCCTCTGCGCCACTGGGCCGGCATTTAATCGCCCATTTTGATGGCCATATGGAACATGAAGTGCGAGGGTATGGAAAAAGATCAGTGGGAAAAGGGCCCAACAAAGAGTTCAACTTACAAAATGCTACAAACCCAAACTTCACCAACAAACAGCGGACATTCAGTACACTCACAGGTGGCATACAGAATCAGCAGTTCACAAAAGAAGCCATATATGGGATCTTTAAAAAGGATACTAAAAGCAGGCCCAGTGGTGCAGAGGGCTGAGGTGCTGGTGCCTTACCTTGAACCACGCTGGTGACCCGGGTTTGGGAACGGACTCGGGTGCCGGAGGTCGGCGGGGCGGGGGGAGAAGGATTGAGCGTCCGGAGGACTTCTCCTCTCCTGAGGTGGGTTGGGAGATGCCTTGCTCTATAGCAGCCTCTGGTGGAGACCAGGAGCACTACAGATGCAGCGCAACAAGGGAAGCCTGGAGGGAAAAAAATCAGAAAATGATGTCTCGATCGACCATATGACAGTCACCCGGATCCTCACCTCCACAGAGCACCGAACATGCCAACCTGAGCTCAGCAGCACCCAGTGTCAAGAAGGATGGCCAGAAGACACTTTCTCCCCAGAGGGAGAGAACCTGCCCGAGGGGATAGATCGGGTTACCTTGGGGTGGCTACAATATGAGGCCGGGGTTGGCAACGTGATCCGGGGGGGGGTTCTTACCAATGGCCTGAAGGAGAGGCCAATCAAGATGCAGGGGAGAAAAACAGATAATACGGAAAAAAGGATACTAAGCCAGACACGTAGGGTTACCAGTCACTACGCTGCCAGGTCAGGTTTGGAAATATACTTGGGTCATTCGGGAGCTGGCCAGGGGAGTTAATATTGAGCGTCCCTTGGATGGCTCTCCTCCGACTGGGGAGATGTTACTGTGTCCCACTGGTCAGCTGCCACCTGAAGGAATCAGGTTGGCAGTACGGCCAGACTGTACAAAGGGGAAGGTATTCCACAACTGGACACCAGGGACATCTCTGTGGAGGTGGAGGTAGAGCATTAACATTGTTGCACTGCACACATGTGGCCCCATGGGAAGGAAAAATATAGACTGTAGCAGGATGATATATCAGTCCCGCGTAGGCCCCACACTGGTACCTGTGCACCTTCGATGAGATCATCTGGAAGAACAATCACAGCACGGTAAGACCCAGAGATGTTGGGGCTGGGGCTGGGAGAGGCAGACCAGATTGGGCAGGCCAGCAGTCAGGAGCAGAAAATATTGACTAAAAAAAAAAAAAAACAGAGAGAGAAAACAAATGTCTGAATTTAGCTGCTGTCTCGCTCATCTAACCACGTACAAACTGTATACACCCTGTCAGGAGTACTGAAGTCTGGCTGACCAGTACATAAACGTATTAGTTGACTGTGGTAGTTACGGGTATTTCCATGCAGAATTTTGAATATAATAAGCACAGTATTGAAATGTATTCTGATTTTATCTCAATGTATCCCTTGATCTTACCTTGCAGACAGACATCTGGTTTGTAGTGAGGGTACCAGTCTTGTCCGAGCAAATGACCGAGGTACAGCCCAGCGTCTCCACAGAGGGAAGGCTCCTCACAATGGCATTTTTTTTAGCCATCAAGTGGTACTCCTAGGGCAAGGCATGTCGTAATCACAGCAGGCAGACCCTCGGGGATGGCAGCCACAGCCAATGCCACAGCGATCTTGAAGTAGTAGATGGCACCACGGATCCAGGAGCCACCATGAACTGGATCACTGAAGTGGCTGATGTTGATCACCCAGACAGCCACACACACAAGGGAAATGACTTTGGACAGCTGCTGGCTGAACTCATCCAGTTTCTGCTGCAGGGGAGTCTTCTCATTCTGGGTTGCGACCATCTGATTCCTTATTTTCCCAATCTCAGTTTGTATGCCAGTACCAATCACAATGCCCACAGCCTTGCCTGCAGAGATGTTAGTACCCTGGCGAGACATAAAAGGTCACATTAATATTTTCACATCTTTTTGCAAAAAAAAAAAAAACTTTTTCCCATTTTGATGTGCATATTTTAAAACCCTTACATTTAAATGTACAGGAAAACTACTTACTGTAATAGTAGGTCTTAAAGGAGTATTACACCCTCATATCTTGTAAATGTTATTTGTTTCATTGTCAATAAAAACAGGTTACTCACCTGTAACAGTAGTTTTAGGAGTGATATATGTTGTTCATCCACACTTATTGGCATGTCCCTTTCCCCTTTGAGAACCACCGGACGTGTTCAAGCTGGCTCCTCCCACCCATCCAAGTGGTATAACCCTCGGCTCTGCCCCATGACGCCAGATCCAGCCCGCTGGAACCCAAGTTTGTGCCGCTCCAGCCGAGTTAGGAACAGGTGGATGAACAACATACCACTCCAAACTACTGTTACAGGTGAGTAACCTGTTTTTCTAGGATCGTGGATATGTTGTTCATCCACACTTATTGGCAGACTCCTAGCAGATCTCCAGGAGGAGGGAGGCAAGGCGCACACCCCCACAAAATACTCACTTGTGAATTAGAGATTAGAGAACTGAAGCCCCAAAACCAGCATCCCAGCGTAACTCAAGGTCGATGTGGTAATGGGTAATGAAGGTGTTTGCTGATTTACAGGTAGCAGCCCGACAGATTTCCTGGATAGTGATGTCCCTGGAAGCAGCCACCGATGCAGCGGTATGGTGGGTAGAATGAGCTCTTATCCCTCTGGGAGGCTCCATGCCCGCCAATTCATAGCACAGACTTATGCAAGATGTAATCCACCTTGCAACAGTCCGTTGTGCTGCAGGTCTGCCAGAAACGGCTTCAGCATAGGTGAAAAACAGCTGGCGAACCTCACCCCGAATTTCCACCATCCTCTCCTTATAATAGGAGAGAGCTCATCTCAGGTCCAAAGTATGGAGCCTGTAGTCAGCCTCCAAGGTGTAATTAGGGTAGTATACTGGCAGAGTTAACACCTGGTTAAGGTGAAACCCTGACACCACCTTCAGAAGGAATTTCGGATGGGGGCGCAGGACAACCTTGTCCCTGTGTAAGACCACATAAGGGAAGTCCACCAAAAGCGCCTGGAGCTCCCCTGTCCTTCTAGCAGACATGACTGCCACCAGGAAGGCAGTCTTCCACAAGTGTGACAACACACACTTGTGCATGGGTTCGAATGGCTTGCCTATGAGCTTACCCAGTACCAGCAGTAGATCCCACGGAGGTGGAGGTTCATGCACTGGAGGAGATGTGTGATCCAGGCCTTTGAAAAAGCACCCAACCACTGTCTCCTGCGCCAACGTCGGCTGATCTGCCCGCGCCCGGTAAGCAGAGATGGCTGCCAGGTGCACCCTAAGGGTCGATGACTGAAGACCCCCTTTGAACAGAGACCCAAGGTAATCAAGAATGTCAGCCACTGGACAAGACAGAGGGTCCAGGCCCTTGACCCGACACCAAATGGAAAACCTTTTTCATCTGAAGGCATAACATTTCCTGGTCGATTCCTTTCTGGATGCCTTCATCATGGTGAGGACATCCTCGGAAAGACCCAAAGTCTGGAGCTCTAGCCGCTCAGGTACCAGGCTGTGAGGTGCAGGGATTGAAGGTCCGGATGGTATACCTTCCCTTGATTGAGAGAGATCAGGTCTGGGCATGCTGCAAGCTGCTCTGGGGGCCAGCAGCTGAGGCTGAAGAGATCTGGATACCTGAATTGGCGCGGCCAGTCTGGGGCTACCAGAATCATCTTTGCCATGTCCCTCCTCACCTTGAGGAGCACCTTGTGGATCAAGGGAAATGGAGGGAAGGCATAGAAGAGGCCTGGGGTACACGGCCTCGAGAAGGCATCCCCCAGCAGCGAGCCCTGCAGAGGGAGGAGAGCATGAAACAACTTCAGCTTGGTGTTTTCCTGGAGGCAAACAGGTCCACCATCGGTTTGCCCCAGTGGGAGAACAGGCTATAAGCTACCTCTGGATGGAGAGACCACTAGTGGGATGTCTCGCCTAAGTGGCTGAGAGCATCCGCCAGATGGTTAGAGGCTCCTGCCACATGAATGGCTAGGAGATCCACCTCCAGATGGCTGACGAGGATCCAGATGCGGAGCGCCTCAGGAGTGCGTGCCACCCTGTTTGTTGAGGTAGTACATGGTCGTGGTAGAACCACTTGACCCCGGAACTGAGGAGCGAAAGCTGACAGTGCCAGTCTGACTGCTCTGAGCTCCAACAGGTTGATGTGGTATCGGGACTCCTTGGGGGTCCAGAACCCATGGGCCCTTTTGTCCCCCATGTGGGCTCCCCAGCCCATGAGAGAGGCATCGGTTGTGAGGACGGCCGTCAGCTCTGGGCGGACAAACGGGATCCCTTCCTGCAACTGGTCAGGGGGGTCCACCATTGGAAAGCGTCCCATATCTTCTGGGTTACAGTGATCAGCCGGTCTAAATGACGGTGGCGCTGAGTCCACTGGGCGACCAGCCCCCACTGGAGGGGGCACATGTGTCACCGGCCCAAAGGACCACGGAGGTGCATGCTGCCATGCAACCCAGAGGCGCAGAAAGTCCCGGGCAGGGTGCACTTGCCCAACCAGAAATGATTGGGAAAAGGAGGAGAGATCCTTCGCCCTGTCCGCCGAGAGCCAAGCTCTGGCTTGACGAGAGTCTAGCTCTGCCCCAATGAAGCACATCACCTGGGAAGGCACAAGCTCTGACTTGGCCTTGTTTATCAAGAGGCCAATTTGGGAGCAGGTTTGGACGGCCAGCTCCCTGGACCTCTCCACCTCCTGCTGTGTGGGACCTGCTAAGAGCCAATCGTCGAGGTAGGGGTAAATTCTGCCCCCCCCCCCGACGCCTGAGATGGGCTGCCACCACTGCGATGCATTTGGTGAAGACCCGTGGGGCTGATGACAGGCCGAATGGTATGGCTCGAAACTCATATAGGGTCCCTTCGGCTCTGAAGTGGAGGAACCGCCAAAGAGACGGATGGATTGGGATGTGAAAGAACGCGTCCTGCAGATCCAGTGAACAGAACCACATGTTTCGTTCCAAGGATGGTATGATCTGGGACAGACTGACCATCCGAAAGGTGTGTGACCTGAGATACCGATTCAGGTCATACAGATCTAGAATGAGGTACCAGCCCCTCGTCCGCTTGGGCACCAGGAAGTACCTGGAGACAAAGCCTGGGTCTGCTGGAGAATCCACCACTGGAGCTACTGCCTTCTTGAGGAGGAGGAGCTGAGCGATGCCATCTTGGAGAGCTGACTGAGTATGGATGGATACTCTTTCCCCCCCCCCCAAGTGGCGCGGGCTCAGCTTGGAGGGTGCTGCTTGAATTCCAGAGGCAGTCACTGACCGACCACTTCCAAAACCCACCTGTCCGTGGTAATAACGGACCAGGCGGAAAGAAAGTGGTGGAGCCGACCCCCCACGGGAGGACCCAGAGCTGGCGTGACAAGAGAGGGGGTGGCAGCCCCCGCCCTGTCACTGAGCAGGCTTGGAGGAGGAGGAGGTTCCAGAACCTGAACCTCGGCCTCCTTTACGGGCCTTGGAGGGCCGGGGGCACCAAGCTTGAGCCTGCTGCTGCTGCTGTTGCTGCTGCCCTCCTTGAAAGGAGGGTTGCTGTGCCGCAGGGGAAGAGTGCCGAAAAGGCTTCTTCTTCTTCTTCTGCTGTTTCTTGCCCGAAGAACCTTTAGCAGAAGTAGCGTCCAAGGTGGCACTGGACTGCTCAATACGCTGAAGGTGACCAGCCACACCTGGGCCAAAAAGGTTGGTGCCCAGGAAAGGCACATCAGCCAGTTTATGCTAAGTATCTGCCGGGAAAGAGGAGAGTCTCAGTCAAGACTTGCAATGAGAGGCAACTGCGGCTGCCATCAAGCAGGCACAAGAATTTCCAGTGCCCAGGGCTGTCTGAAGTTCCTGTTTGGCAACAACCCGGCCCTGATCCTGGACCTGCTTGACTGTGGTCTACATGTCCACAGGGAGGTGTGGGAGGATTTCATCTGAAGACCCCAAAAGGGCATGGGAGAAGTGTGCCATGATGACGGCCGAACTTGCCTGACGAAGGCCTAAAGATGAGGTCGCATAGACCTTTCCAAGTGAATGATTCAAGAGTTTGGATTCTTTTTCAGGTCAGTCAGTGTCTGCAGAACTGCCAGTACGCCTGAACACAGAGGTGGTCACCAGGCTCTCAGCTGAAGGGTGCTCTGAGAACCCCGCAAGGGACCCCATGGGCACCACATACTTGTGGGCCATGCGGGCAGACGGAGCTGGACAGGAGGCAGAGCACTGTCAAAGTTCTAAGCCATGCCAACTATGGCCTTGGCCACAGGAAAGGCCTCTGTCGGGGTATCCCCTCTCTTGAGGGTGTCAATGAGAGGGTACTCCACCTTTTTCTGGATAGGTTCCAGGGGCATCCCTGTAGACTCAGAGATGAGGTGAAGAATGCCCTGAAAGGATGAAGGACCTTCCTCCTTCCCTATCCCACCAGCCGATTCGTCATCCCCGGGATGAGAATGTAGACCGGTCTCATCCGAATCTGAGGAATATGGATACAATGGTCGACCGCCCAGGTCACCTTCGATCCACTGAGGGCAATCCGGGGTGACAGTGACCGAAAGATGCCGGGGAAGCCCGGTGTCTAATCTATCTATCTTTCTTAAAAGGAGCCCCTCCCACAGGCTGCTTGGGCGATAATTCCACCATGATCGGTGGAGAGACCGGTTTAGGCCGAAACGGAGGTTTTGCTGGCTCTGTGGGCGGGGGAGCCAACTTAACTGGCTCCGAAGGAGTCGGCTTCGACCTGGGAGACGAAAGCCAAGTAATGGCTGGGGTAGAAACCGGGGTCGGCTTGTGCCTGGACAAAATCAGCTGTTGCCACATGAGGTCCTTGTAGTGCCAATAGAGTTTCCGCCGGAGCCTCTCCTTATCCGAGGAGGACGATAATGACCGATGGCGTCCCCTCTTTTTTGAGCGCTTGCGGCTCTTCCTCAGCCTGTCGGTCGAGGGGGTCCTAGACCTCGATCGAGATCGGACGGGCCAATTCGGTCGCTGGGGAGACACCAGCGGGACTGGTGATTTCCCAGGGTCGGGGACCACTTCCTTGATGGTATTCCCAGCGGGCTGGGTCTCCTTGTCGTGGAAAGAAAGGACCAGAGTCCAACTGAGAGAGTCGTCGACCAGAGTCGGTGACAAGGGGTCGATCGGGTCGATGATTATGTTAACCACGTCGATCGACACTTTAGTCGACTGGCCAGACGGCAAAGCCGACAAGCCAGCGTCCGAAGAGGCAATTTCGACCGAAGTCGAGACTGCCGGTTCCTGGGACCGAGATCTCTCCAGATCCCAAGAACGTCTTCGTCAAGACGAAGACAATCCCAGGTCCTTTTCCCGCTTATGGGACCGAGAGGAGTGCGTACCCGCAGCACCTTCTCCTTTAGTCGGGAAAGACTGGCACAACTCTCGGAAGGAACCCGAGAAGGAGGAGCCCAGGTTGAGCGAAACAAAGAAGTTTCAAGAAGAAGATTCCATGGCACGAGCCGTTTCCTTCTCGAAGGCTTGCATGCATTCCAATTGCTCGCCGGATCCCGCGCCCACGGAAACCGCCCACCGAGCCTCCTTTGATTTCACTGGAGGGTTCCGTTTCTCCAGCCTCCCCAACTTCAGGTGTGCGAGACAGTCGTCGAGGACATTAGGGTGAAATGCAAGACAAAAATGTCACTTCGAGGTGTCATGGTTGACACCCAGGCAATAGACGCACGCAGTGTGGGGATCAGTGCGTGACATTTTCTGGCCGCATGAACACCGGCAAAATCCGGAAATATGGATCTTCTTCCATAATCGAAGATAAGCAGTCGTGATCGCTAATGCGAACTATATGAATTTTCCGAATGACCGAGGGTTTTGAAGCCAGGGCCTACAAAATGTGGGAGCAAAAAGGAGGCAACCTGAATCTTCCAGTGGAAAGGGAGATCTGGCGTCATGGGGCAGAGCCGAGGGTTATACCACCCAGGTAGGTGGGAGGAGCCAACTTGAAGACTTCCGCCGATTCTTAAAGGGGAAAGGACATGCCAATAAGTGGGGATGAACAACATATCCACAATCCTAGAAACACTTCTTTTTGTGTAGCTGTTTGGGACATATGTGTTTGCTTTAGTTTGTTTTTACTGTTCGAAAAAGTCCATATAACTAGCCTTGGAGGTCCCCATTTTCTGGTTGTTGAAATCTCATTGCCCGAGAGCTGCATGAGCACATGAGAACATGCTGCCACAGCACCCACTTACACCATGTATCTCTATGCTGAAAGTACACATAGTCTGAAAAAAAAAAAAAAAAACTCTCTAGAAACACACAGACTGAATGCAATTTAAAGGGGAAAAAAATGCATTACATCCAATACAGTTTGCGAAGGTAAATGTGGTATTTCACACCTTGCTGCAACTTGTTTTCTTGAATTCTAATTAAGTAGACAGGCACACTGTGGAGTATAATGGGTGCTGACACATAATGTCCTCATATGCTTGCGTAGCTCTCAGGTACAATGAGATTTCAAAAACCAGGAAATGGAGACCCCCAGCACAGTTACAGAAACTAGTAAGAACAATGACAACAAACTAAGGTAAACACATATATCCCCAACTGCTACACAAAGAGAGTTGCCTGTTGACAAGGATTTTGGCGCATTGGCCCTAGTCTCGGAACAACTCGCTCTGAAGCACGCCCGACCAACCCTTTGCCCAGTTTCTTTACTGCCTAGTCCAAAACGCTGCCGGCTTCTCTTCTGCCCATCTGTCATCCTGGCCTTCATCAGCTCCCAAGACTGGCACCGACTTTTCCTACACCTCTCATCCCTCTCACTCCAGGTCCCATCTCCCTCTGCCCCCCTTGCATCCTACTTCTACTTCGCCCGCCTCCTACTCTCTGGGGACATTGAAAGTAATCCCGGCCCCACTCCTACGCCCCCCTTAAACACTCCCTTTATCCCACAGTCATCCACTATGGGATATTAAGCACAACCTAAAAATTGTACACCTGAATGTGAGGAGCCTTCCGTCTAAAATTGCTGAGTAAGAAACCAGGGTCCCTCTGTACAAACCTGACATACGAACATACGAAATTTGCCAGCAGATAAAGGCCAAGAGGTCTATCAAGTCTGCTCGAATGTGCAGCTAGCACCCCTTATTCTGCAGCTGCCCCTCCCTTCCACCCTTCCCCTTCATTAACCCTCCCCCTTGTCCTGTCCCATCCTCGTTTGAAGCAGTCCACTGTTCTACTGCATACCACTTCTGCAGGTAATGCATTCCACCCAGCCACCACCCTCTCTGTAAAAAAGTGTCTCCTCATCTCCCTCCTGAACCTTCCTCACTCCAGTCCCATATCATGGCCCCTGGTGGCCCTCCCCTCCCTTACTTTGAACAGCCCCTCTGTACCCATCTTGTTTATTCCTTTCATGTATTTAAAGGTTTCAATCATGTCACCCTGTCTCTCCTCCTCCAGTGAGTACATGTTCAACTCCTTCAACCTCCTCTCATATGATAAGTCCCCAAGCCCCTTGATCATCTTTGTCGCCTGCACTGCACCCTCCAGTAACTTAATGTCCCTCTTAGATCGACGCCAGTACTGCACGAAGTACTCCAGGTGTGGTCTAACTAATGACCCATACAGTGGCAGAATCACCTCCTCGAGGATATACCCCTTGCAATACAACCCAGCATTTTGTTGGCCTTTGCAGCTGCCTTCCTACATTGTGCTGAGTTGTTCATTGACCCTGTAATGAGCACACCCAGATCCTTCTCCTCCTCTGTCTGGGCTAGCTGCACTCCCCCTAGCTGGTAACTCCTCCTTGGGTTCTTCATCCCAAAATGCAGCACCTTGCACTTTTTGGCATTAAAGCCCAGTTGCCAGGTGTCTGACCAGGTTTCAAGCTTTGCCAGATCATCCTGCAATCCCTGCCATCCCCCTAGGTCATCCACCACCGCATCAACCTTGGTATCATCGGAAAACAGACTGATCTTGCTCTTGATGTCCCATGATATGTCTGCAATGAATATCCCAAACAACACTGGTCCCAACACCGAGCCCTGTGGGACACCGCTCGTCACTGCCCTTGGGTGTGAGCTCCCACCCACCACCACCCTCTGTTGCCTTCCCTGTAGCCAGTTTCCTACCCATCTCACCAGCTTGCACCCACCCCTGTGCCTACTAACTTCCTTCCCAGCCTTCCATGTGGCACCGAGTCGAATGCCTTACTGAAGTCCAGATACAGGACATCCACTGCAAGGCCCCTGTCCAGTTGCCTAGTTACCCAGTCATAGAACTCGACCATAGAACATACTGGGCATCTCTGAGACCTAGCTAACAAGTTCTATCCCTGACCACTGCTGCTCCTGATCTGGTTACACCTTCCTTCACCGAGATTGTACTGCCTCCCGCCATGGCAGAGGTGTACTCCTGTACTACTGCAACTCCTATATTGCCACCCTTCTCGGCCAGTCCACTAGTGACCTTCCTACTGAGTGGCTTGTAGCAGAACTAACAGTAGCCACCAATAAGAAGCTGCTTGTTGGGTGCTGCTATAACCCCGGATACTATTCCAAAGTGACCCCTCCCCCTCCTCACTGTCTGCCACTCTTACCACTGATTTCTGCACGGCCCATCATTGGTTCTCCTTTATCAAACTATTAGTCAATGTTTCCAAGATGAAGGCCATGCTGTTCGACTCCAAATCAAAACTCTCCACCCTTGCCCACTCTGGCAACCTTCTCAATGTCCAATCCCTGGATGGATCGTCCCTTGACACGTTCCCAACTTCAAGTATCTCGGGGACAACCTGCCCGGTGGCACGGAGGGTTGAGGCACTGGACGCCACACCTCGCGCCATGCCGGCGACCTAGATTTGGGAGCGAGCTTGGGTCGTCGGGGGTCAGTGGGGAAGGAGAGGACTGAGCGTCCGAAGGACAGTTCTCCTCTCCTGGGGTGGGTGGGTGGACAACTCCCCAGTGTGAGCGGCTCCTAGCAGAGGCTGGGAGCACCACAGTCCAGGGATCGCGCAAGATGCAAGGGGAGATGCCTCGGCAGCCATTCGCAGGCTGGATGCGGGAGCGCGCCCAGCAGCACTGAATGGCACTGCACGTCCGGGTGCCTAGGGGGAGCTCCAGAACAAGGAAAACTACCCATTGGCTGGGGGGCAGATGTCGCCGGCCCCTACCTCCACTGCCGGATCCTGCCCACTGCGACCTGATCCCGTCACCTCCAACCATGGAGTGCCAGAAGAAAGTACCGAGGAGCAGAAGACGGCCCCACCCCAGGGGGTGTATTCTGGGGGAAATGGCTCCATTGGTGTGTCGCAGGCAAGTCAAGTTACACAGGTGCAGATGGGAGTATCTCAGGGTGGAGGAGATAAGGCAGGTCAACTGAAGAAGCCCCAGTCAGTGGTGACCGGACAGAAAAAAAATTGACAAAAAAAAAGTATCTGGGGGGAAACACTGGACCTGTCCCTTACCTACTCTGACCACATTGCCTCACTGATCCGATGCATTAATCAGAAGATGGGGCTTTGCTATTGCCTAAATCGACCACCTCACGCCTGAAGCCCGCCTTGCTGTAGACCGCGGTAACCTCCTCCTCCTCCTCAATTATGGGTGTCCAGTGTACTCCGTTACCTCCACTGCCAACCTGAACTGGCTAGACACTACCTATAATCGGATATGCCATTTTGCCCTTCACGCTCCTCTCTCTTCTCACCACTGCTCTCTTTACCAGTCCCTTAACTGGCTCCCCCCTCAAGAACACACTCCTACCTGCTACCTGGAACAGTTGGAGATGCCTTACACAATCCTACCTACTTTCCACTATCCCTCCTGATCCAGCCCCAAAAAAACACTTCCTGTCCTCTTCGACCTGCATTTGTACACAGGCCAGCAGCACTGCTGTGCCTCCCATACAGCTCCTGCTTACCTCCTCCCCCCACTAGTAGCCCTCCTCTCCTGCCCGGAATACTGGTTCACCAACCATTTTTTCTATCCTGATTGATGTCTGTTTCCACCTGTAAGTATTTTTTGTTGGACTCCAGGTATTATCTGATGTTGCTGGCTCTGCTGATGTTTATCCATCCTATTGTTAGAGGATGTTGCTACATAGCCCCGTTTACTGTTTACATATATCTTACTACACCCACCTTGTTGATGTACTTGGTTGCTTACCCATATTTATTTTCAACACCTGTGTATTGTTAGCCTGACTTACACTGAATTTCCTGTTTATGATCCTTGTACGATTCCCTGCTGTTGTTCACACTGTATTCTTACCATTGTATGTGCCAGTATCTGGCCCGGGCCGTGCCTAAAAAAGGTCTTCGGATCAGTGCAGTAACCCAATTAACAAATGAATGAAGAAATAAATAAATTTACACGATTTGAAAGTGTGGTACTCCTTAAAAGACAACCTACTCCACAGAGCCATACCTTTGAAACTGTAAGCAGTTGGCACCAGATCACTGGAAACATTTTCCCAGCTGGGAACCCACCACACCTGTTCCTGCATGCAGGAAGGGGGTTGGAGTTAGGGTTACAAACCAAAGGTGGGGTCGTAGGGTTGGAAACCCTAAGACTGCATTTTCCAACATTTGTTGCTGGAACCCTAATGGTGCTTTAACAAGGTTTTTTGCACAGAATTTCCTTACTTTCTTGAGAAAGTACAATTGAAGGCTTATTTGCTTGGGAGAGCACAGGGCCCATCAGGCCCTGAGCTCCAAATCATCCATAATTTTCCACAGATTATAACTGTATCCCTTATTTCCCTGTGGGAATGCAGGACCCCCCAATCACTCCATACCCTCGTATTTGTGTGTGCGAGCTGCCTCCAGCTCCCATGTATGGATACGGCCTGCACTCCCAACACTCCATAAGGGTATTCATATTTGTGTCTGGGAGGGCCCAGTGCCATCCATCCATAATGTTTGAGATATTGTAATCATATCCCTATTTCTGGGTGGAAGCACTGGGCCCGGCCATCAGCCCTTAACAGTATCCATACTGTTCTCCTACAGAAAACACAGGAAAATGTGAAACCTGTGTAACTGGACACCAAATTAATATATTTTCATGAAACCAGAAAAAGGTACATCGGTGGAGCAAGCCATCTGTACCCTGGAAATTTCAGTTTAAAAGAACAAGACAGTTTCTAACTGTGCAGTGACAAAGAAACAGCTATCTTAATTCTTTTTATCAAGTTGTGAAAAAGAATCCTTTGCTGCAGTTCCTTTTTTCGCAGTTTGCATTAAAAATCCTTTGTCACAAATTGCAAAAAAAAAGAATCCTTTTTTGCACTTTTTTCACAATTTGCGGCAAAAGAAAATCCTTTTATCGCAAACTGCAGAAAATGATTCTGTTTTGCGGCATAAGTTTTCCACGATTTGCGGCAAAGGATTTTTGCAGATAAAAAAAAAAAAAACATTTCTGAACAACTTATTAAAAAACTGACCCCAGAATCTGATTCTACAGGCCCCAATTAGGTAAAGACAACAGCTGGTGTTTGCCAAAGTCCTGTATTTTTTTGCAATTTAACTCGGTGTCCCTCGCTAACTGAAAACAAGATGGCAGCAGCACAAAAAAAAAAAAAAAAGATTCCGCATTTTCAGCAAAAGATCCCACGGTTGCAAAAAAGGATTCCGCATTTGCAATAAAGAATCCTTTTTCAAGCGGGACATCCAACTGGTCCCATGGGAAATAATGGGAAATTTTGAAATCTAATAACTTTTGAACGGATTGATATTTTTTACCAAATCTTCAAAAGGCGCATCTGTGACCCAAGACCTATATACCCTAATGATTTCAGACCAAAATTCCACACTGGTTAGTGTGGGGACCCTATCTGTATTACAGACGCCTAGGGCAAGAAGGCAATGTGTCTGACTGGAAAAAGGACCTACTGAAACCCCCTTGATCGCACTCCTTTCCTAATCATTGGCTCCAATGCTTTGGGCCCCCTCTACACATGCACTTTCTGTGTCCGTCCACCTCCCCCCCAAGCAGAAGTACTTGCATTATGAAAAATGTCTTTATTCATGCCATACTGCTCTGACTGTACATAAAGTCACGCCTGAAAATGGTCCCTGGGATCAGCGCACTTACCCAGTTACCAAGGTCATAAATAAACAAATAAAAGATACTGTTTTGTCACTCTGAACACACCTAGAGATGTTGTAACTGCTTGTCTTCACAGTGTACTTGTGTTGGGCATCCTGTTTTACCCTTCTGTACTCGATATAAAAAGATTAACTGTAAAAATATATATATATAAATAATCAATGGATACTGTGTGTTGAGACAGAACCCATTTCCACACCCTCATGGCTTCTCTGCAGTGTGGGTGGGAAGGGGCAGTCTTTTGTTTAGACATAGTGCATTACACAAATGTCTGTCCATACCATCACAGAACAGCCTCAGGTATGACGGGCGAATGCTTGTAAGCCAAGGAGGACAGCCTTCATCGCCATAATGCTGATGTGGAGACAGCAGTCTCATCACACCCTGAATCTTCAGAGTAGCCAGGTGGGCCCCTTCTGTCCCGGAGGCATCCGTGGAGAGGATCTCCGGAAGGGATGGAGGGAGGAACAGAGACCCCAAGAGCAGACAGAAGTTGTCTTGCCACCAGCAATAAGTGCTGCATAATGGGTTGTGACCAGAACAGGGTGATCTAGGGGTTGGGTAGCCTGGGTCCACTGGGCACGGAGTATCCACTGGAGAATGCGCATGTGAGTGGGCTATGGGAACAGTCTCAATGGTTGCAGTGGCCCACAGGCTGAATCATGGACCTCATAGGTACCCAGGCGTGGGAGTCGATCGCTGCCGCATGAGCAATCAGTGGGTTGACACAGGGTTCTGGAAAAAACACCCATGCCTGAACAGCCTCCAGGACAGCACCTACACACTGAAGACACTAACCTGAATCTAGGATTGATTTGGGTTTGTTGCCCAGGATACCTAGCTGGTCGAACAACTGGCGAACCCAGTGCAAATTCTGAATTGCTGCTTCACTGCTAGGCACTCCAAGGGGAGAATTATTCCAGTAACTGAATACACAGAAGGTTTCCCAGTGTAAGGTATAGTTACCACTGTGAAGTACTTGGAGTGCCGAATAAAAGCCAGAGAGCAAGACACGAAATTTGCAGTGTCAGGTCTATGAGGTCCAATACAGGGCACATGTCACCTATCTTTTAGGGATGAAAAAAGGCCAGATATAGACACCTCAGTCCTGTTCAGCCAGGAGTACAGGCTGAATAAACATTTTGTCCAAGACAGTACTCACTTAGGTTAGTAGAACTGATCAGTGTTCCAGGGGGTAATGACAAGGCAGGGAGGACATGTAGGAGAAGGAGTGGTAAGTTCTAGTGCATGACCCTCCCAAATAATTTCTAGGACCCACCTGGTGGACGTGATCTCCTGCCATTTTAATAGCAACAGAGAGATCATGCCCCCTGCACAATCCCCTAAAACAGGAGCTGGAGGAAGGGAGTCAGAAGGAGGAGAGGACATTAGTGGAGTCCAGTTCCTCTGCGGTCTTCAAATGGGTGCCCGAGAACTGTTGCTTGAGGGTAGAGACAGACTAGGATCCCTGGCATGGTATCATGCAGAAACCTGTGTGACCCACTTGAGGGCTGGGGAGCAAGGGATTTAAGGGAGTGGAGTCATTTTTTAAGACTGTAACTCCATTAGAATGTCACATTGTCACAAAATAGTTTCTGGCCTGAAAAGGTGAGTTATGGGACAGACTGTTAAACATTGGTGGCAAAAACAGTAACATGCAGCCATAAAAACCTGCAAAGGCAGATGTCAGATATAGCTACATGAGCAGAAGTATCAGAGGTGTCATATATAAAATGCAACAAATCCTTACAGGCCTCCAGGCCATGTGTCAAACACTACTGAACTTCTGTTTTAGTACTGCCGACAGGCAATTTATCCACCAAAGCAGGTAAGGACTTCCACATGCCTTTCTGATATTTAATCATACAGGCCTGGAATACAGAAGCCTAGTGAGGCAGAAGCATATGCCCATTTGCCCATAATGTCCAATTTTCTGGATTCTTTGTCAGGAGGCAAAGAGCTTATGTTGGGGAGCCCAAGGCCTGTCATGAACGACTCTCATGATCACTGAGTCACTCTCAAGCTGGGTGATGTACAAGGGGCTGGATGTTGTTATGAGAGACAACCGTTAAAGTACTGGGTCTGTGATAGTCAGCCATAGTAGCATCCTACAAACCGGAGTAAATAGAGATGCAGAAACACAGAATTTGATGGTGGAGAAGGACCACTTGGCCTGCCCAGTATGCCCAATGTTCCCTGCCTATTCTGTCTCTGCAGACCCTATTTGGTCTCCGGTGACCCTCCCACCTCACTGCCTCCTATCTAATATACCTCCATGTCTATCCCATGCGTGCTAGAAGTCCCCCACTGTTCCAGCCTCTACCCCTTCCGCCAACAGTCTATACCAGATGACTACCACCTTTCAGTGAAGAAATATTTTCTTACATCATTCTTGAAATCACCTCCCCAGCTTCACTATATGCCCCCTGGTCCTGGTACTTGTTTTCATTTGAAAAAGATGTCCCTCCTGCAGCCTGTTTACACCTTTGAGGTAGCCGTAGATATCTGCCATGACACATCTCTCTCTTCCAGTGTGTAAATGGAAGGAATGATCATGGAAGGAGATGTGAGGATCTCTAGGAATTCATACAGATTCCTTAGCCTGATGTTGGTGACGGAAGAGTTAATGGAATCACTACTGAATGAAAGGACTGTGGAATATCTTGAATCCAATGGGTTACAAGACCAAGACAGCATGGATTCATGGCAGGGGAGGTCATGTCAAACGAATCTGATAGATTTCTTTGACTGGGTGACCAAGGAACTAGATCAGGGTGGAGTGGTGGGCATGGTCTACCTAGACTTAAGGAAGGCTTTCAGCACTGTTCCACATGGGAGGCTAGTAAGTAAGCTGGATAGCTTAAAATTTAAGAGTAGGTCCAAAGGTGGTAAACTGGGTAGGAAACTAGTTAGGGGGTAGGCGGCAGAGGGTGGTGGTAAACAGAGTTCAATCTGAAAAAGGGAGGGTTACCAGCTGAACATCTCAGGGATCAGTACTAGGACCGGTCCTTTTTAATGTCTTTATAAATGACATTGCAGAGGACCTGGAAGAGAAGGTCTACCTCTTTGCAGCTGACACCAAAATCTACAATAGGGTGAACTCTCCGAGGGGGTGGAAAGGTTGAGGAGTGGTTAAGGGTAAAACAGCTGGGTTTCAATGCGAAAAAGTGCAAAACAATGTGCAAAACAATGCACTGGGGGCACAGAACCCCATGGGTGGAGTACAAAATGGTTGAGTGATACTGATGACCACCAAGCAGGAAAGAGATCTGGAATGAACATGTCGAATGACCTAAAGGTGGCCAGGTAGTGTGACAAAGCGGTTGGGAGGACTAGTGGGATGCTGGGGTGCATATGGAGGTATATCACCAACAGAAAGCAGGAGGTGGTGTTTCCCCCTGTATAGATCGCTGGTAAGACCTCACCTAGAGTACTGTATCCAGTTCTGGAGACATCTCAGGAAGGACACAGAGTGAAGATGGTCCAGAGGAGGGCAACTAAAAGGGTGCAGGGTCTTCATCAGAAGCCCTATAAGGAGAAACTAAAAGATCTCAGCATATACACCTTGGAAGACAGACGGAAGTGGGGATATGATAGAGGCCTTTAAATACCTCAAGGGGGTAACCAGGGTACAGGAGGGAAGTATTTTTCAGAAAACAAAAGATGCTCAAGAACAAGGGGACATACTATGAAGCTTGGGGGGGTGGGGGAGTAGACTGAGAAGACATGCGAGGCAGTGCTTCTTCAAGAAAAAGTGGTGGATTCCTGGGACAGTTTTGGAGGCTTTGGGAGCGAAAACACGTGGTTCAAGAATGCATGGAACAGGCATACAGAATCTGAAAGGGGAGGGAGAATGGGACGGAGATAAGTAGGGTCCACAGTGATACTTTAGGTAGGGCAAAATGGGCAGACTGGGTGGCCTAAGTGATCTTCATCTGCCGTGAAATTCTATGGTTCTATGTAATGGAGTCCAGTTCCTCAGCAGCAAAGCCCAGCTTGTCCTGACTGAGGAGTAGCAGAGCCTGAAATGAGGCACCCTCAGGAGAACTGGGAGTATACTTGCGGAGACAATGTAGTTAAGAGTTAAACCCATAAACGGGTTGCTCATCCTCTTCAGGACTTTCCTCCACGTTAAAAAGATCTAGATTGTATTCATACTCCTCTCCTCTCCTCTGGCTGAAAAGGGTACGGAGAGACCACAGAGGTCACAGGCTGCTATGGAATGGAAAGGGTGGCACAGGGGCAGGGACTGTAGTTCCAGAGACACCTATAGCCAATGTGGATTGAAGCAACAGTAGTGGCTGTGCCGTTGACAAAGTAACTGTCAGTGGCGGGGGAAGACAAGTTTCTCTAAAAATCCTTAAGCGACTGTAGCTGGCACAATAGTGAAGGTGTCGACAACTATTTATTTATTTGTAAATTGGTTTACAACCTATGAGCCAGAGGCTCATTTCCAAAGGTACCTCGTCACATTGAGGACAAACAGAACAAATTTAGGTTACAGAATACAAGTCACTGACTTAGAGTTACACAGAATGATTTCATACATTATGCAGTTTAGTAGCAATTACCGTGAAACAGCTGCGCACATGCTGGTTTTAACAAAGGCAGGATGCACAGGGGGAGAAAGTGGGGAGGGGGTGAGGTGGAGTGCCACCCAGTGGGTGTTGTCAAGTGTGGCGAGATCGAGGCCACATTTAGAGACAGGAGCTGCTGCGAGTGTTAAACAGTTGGCTCCGAAGGGCGATTTTGAAGTTGGAGATTGTGGGGGCACTGGAGATGGGAGCAGGGAAAGAGTTAAACCAGGATGGGGGCTCTGTAGCAGAAGGACCTCTGACTGTGGGTGGTCCTGGATCTGGGGATCAGTAGAGTGGTTTTGTTGGAGGTTCAGGTTGCGATAGTGGGTGGGGTATGGTGGATGGAGGCTGTCACCCCTGGAGGGGAGAGCTCGAGTAGAGTTTTTGTTTTTTTTTTGTGAGGAGGCAGGTTTGATAGCGTCAACAAAAGAGTATGTAGAAAGCAGCAATGGAGCAGTGCCTGACAATGACATGCGGGTAAGGGTCTGAGATGCTGACAGCAGCCGAACCACAGCCTGCCTCCATCACTGGTGTCTGAATGACTGTCAAGCCAGTAACAGAAATCAATGAAGCAGTCTGTGACTTAATCTCACAGGCTGTCAGCGGTGATCTTGACCAGGAGAGGGACTCAGAATATCTGCAGTGACGCTCCAAAGAAATTTTTACTCTTCCTTCAGTGAATGTCATTTTTTTCCACAAGGGAGATGATGTTACAGTCGGTCAAGGAGATTTTTGGGTGTCTGCAGCTGCAGATCTGCAAGCATGAGTAAGAGGCCCTAGGGTAGATGGTGATGCTATCCGCTTGGTGTTCACCATTTTCTGCAGGAAAGTTTCCAAAGCCTTCTGATGGCATCTCCTCATGGCTTAGTTAAAGCCCTGGCAAACAGTGTAGGATTTCATGTCATGCAAAAGGGCCCACGCAGCAAACATAAAGTGTAACAGCACTGTCTCTGAATATGTTCGCATCACACCTACAGAAATAAAAAAGCAGGGGCTTCTTCAAAGTAGCTCATGACAGCACGCCATGGCAACTATAAATCGAGTACAGTAAAAGAAAACGTGTCACTTCAATGATCAAAATCAACAAATACGTCGTCCTTGATCCAATAAGTAGTTGACTGCAAGAGAAAAAACCTGAGGCGGTATGGAGACATCCACATTATACAAGCAGCGCTACCAGGCATCAATATGCGTAACCCCAGCTAGTCATATGTTTCCGAGTTCTCCCGGACGCTTGCGGCTTATAGTTCTAAAGGTGTGGCTCTATGGAGAGAGAGAGAGAGAGAGAGATGCCCTTAAAGAACATTCAGTTGTATCCATATCTAAATGTCCAATTGTGTTGCCCTCAGGGAACCTCCAAATCTGACATAATTTGCATCATTTGTTTGCCATGGTCTATCATCTTTGTGGTGTATTTTATTATTATTTTTTTTTTTGCTATGCTACTCTATTGCGATATATCCTTTGTTGCCTGGAGCTATCTGTTCACACACTGTATTTTGTTTTCAGTTTCCCAAAGGACCTACAAAAAAACAAGATGCTAAACATCGAGAACATTTTGAGCTAGTTAACATGAACTGCTCCAAACAAGATGAATGACTGTGTTGGGGGTTCAAACTCCCAGACCCATTGTGAGAAGTACCAGTGTCCTCTGCTACACGACTGCACTGAATCTGCTAATACTTCCCACTGAAAAGGTCTACAAAGCAAATCCGCACTTCACCACAAAAACTACTTACTGAGAACAGCATGTTCTTCTTGTCTTGATTGACAGCACGCGGGTCTGGCACAGGGTCAGTGTGTTTAATTACGGAAACAGATTCACCTGCACACAAGAAGTTAAAAACATTACACAGAGAAGTTGACAGCAGAGAAATGCTCTACGGGCCATCCAGTCTGCCCAGCCGTACTTGCGTCTGGATACGATGGCCCTAGAGGTCATTCACTCCTTTACCCCCCCAGTCACTCCTTCTACTGCCTTAACCAGTCCCACATGTCTGTCCCACCCATGTCTGAATCTCTCCACTGATTTAGCACAGACAACTTTCCTTGGCAGTTTGCTCTACCTACCTACCTCCTTTCATAAAATGGCTTGAATCAAGCAAGCAATCGGATTGTTCAAAACTAGTCACATGACCATGGATTAATTTCAATTACCGCACAGCTCATATTTTACTTTCTTTTTTCCTGCTTTTTTATCCTTAGAACCATTTTATAAGTGCAATAACACACTCCAGGGTGTGTGGGAATGCGTAAATTACCATACTTCCCAGGTGGTTGAAGGCACTCGGCTCACAACCCACCTGGGGCGTGCACTGCAGTACTTTAGCATTATCGCACACCCTGTCACATGTTATTGCTTACTTCCGTGAAAAAATATTACCCAACGTCCTTCTTATATTTCCCCATGCAGCTTCATCAAGTTCTCCCTGATGCCTGTGCTTCCACTCAGTTTGAATAGCTCTCTGCTGTCCAACGTGTTTAGTCCATGAAGGTACTTGTGTATCTCTATCATATCCCCCATATCTCTTCTTGCCTCTAGGGTGTACATGTATTATTCACAGAGAAGTAACAAAATATACATCCATTTTATACTGCAAATAAAAACCAAGAGGTTAAAATAACCTAGAATCAGATTAATTTTAGGGAATGGTTCCATGTAAAAGTTGATTTTGTCCTTATAACCCCAGTTAAAAGAGCAGCAGACACATTCAGGCATGCAAGGCACACAAGGGTTCTACTTGCCTCATGATCCTAACAAGCTGCTCTTTAAAAAAAATCATTACCGAAACTAAATTAGATAAAAGCCTCTATAGGCCAGCTTGTATTTAGTAATCTTCAGAATTAAGCTATAGCTCTGCTCTCAAGACACTGTTTCAATGATGCTAGTTGAGGGTCAGGGTTACAGCTGGATCCATATAAATGAAGGGTACCCTAAGGGGGATGTTTACAGCAACTACACAACTTAGTAGGCCACGGTCTATTTTTCTTTTTTGGGGATATTTTTTTCGTAATAAACATGATACTATCCCAAAAATGATTTCTGGACTGTTCAGTAAAGTAACAAACGCACCCCCACCAAACACACACAGAGATTGTACTACACTGTACACTGAACATGTGTAGCATGGTCCTCACACAGCATTATGCCCTTTTAGGGCGGGCTACAGCTTGAGACTCCCAAAGATTACGGAATACCAGATGGCCCTACAAAGGCTTTTATGTAATTCATCTATATCTTTTTTTTTTATTTTTTTAAACTGCTTATCTAGACTCGGAGGCAGGGATCAACACCCTGTTGGGACCTGTCTGCCCCGATAAGGTCAGCTGCTCTTTTACAATGGACGTAAGAGATACCATATCATGTCTACCCGGCATAGCAAAGATGGAAGTCATTTTTAGGATTTCAATCTTGGGAATAGACTCCTAAAACTGTTTTTAGAATTTGCTTTGTTAGGCAGGATACTGACAATAGTGTCAGTTTGGAAAATGATGGTGGTACTTAACAGTGTTGGCAATAATGAGAATGGTGTTGGTGCTGTCTGTGCTGGTGGTATAGAAACTGGTAGGGGTATTGACTGGTGGCAGTATGTAGAATGTTAGTGGTACTGACAGTGGAAGCAGTATGGAGAATGCTTGTTGATCGTGGTGGTATGAAATGATGTTGGAGGGTATGGAGAGTGGTGAAGTACAGTCTAGTACCCACGGGTAAAGGGGCAGTTGTGCAGAATATATTCCAATATTACCAAACACAAAATATGAGTTGCAGTTCTCCATAGTGCCACCACTCGCAGTACCACTACAATTCTCCACACCACAACCACTGTCAGTACCACCACCGTTCTCCATACTGCCACCACTCCCAGTACTACAATATCACCATTATCCATTTTCAAAGACAAATTGACGCCTCAGTCAAGATGTAATATGGTCACCAGCTGTGTCAGCTGTCTTATTTTTAGTATTTCTTGTGGTAAAAGCTTGTCTGTAGAAGCAATACTTTTCCCTTGAGGTTTGCACCCCTAAGTCTAGTGTCCTGAGGAGTTGCTTCTCCTACTATTAAAGTATCAGGCCATCAAGCAGTTATTGAAAAGATGTATTCTGGATGCAGTGGGAGGTAAAAAATAGCGGAGGGTCTGCTAAAGCCCCTCAGCTCAGATTATCCTTCCACCTTACCTGTAAGGATGGACTGGTCCACTCTAAGGGTTGTAGATTTGATACTGATGATTCTGATGTCAGCTGGGACTTTATCTCCAACTGCAGAAGGGAGAGAGAGACAAACAAAGATTCTTTTAAACCAAGATGCGGATACAACTCATTTATACTACCTTTCGAGTACTGACTCAGATAAGGATTGCATTTGTCTTCCAGTGTAGCTTTGTTTGCCCATATATTACACAGTATCTGGCAAATTTTATACTAATAACTTTTAACAATGGTAGCAGGTGAAAATGTTTCCAGTTCAGCTCTGTGGCTCACTAAGAGCTGGGCAAGAGAATCTGTGATAACCAGCAGGTAAAAAAACCTTTTAGATGAACACTTTTTTTTTTTTTGTTCATTTTCTTCAATACGCCTCCTGGCATAGAAACTTGTCACATACTTCACTGCACAAGATACAGACAAGACCTGGAAACAAGGGAAACCCTTTCCAGTTCGAGTTCAAGTTGGTTCAAAACTGAAAGGTCTGGACCTCTTTTCTTCATCATTATATCCGCCCTCCATTCCAGGATAGGTCTGGGCCCTGCTTCAGCCCATCCACAAGCTTACCTCCACACCACTGGAGCAATACAGCACCCCCCCCGCCACACACACACATATTCTCCCAGTAGAGGCATGTTTAGCCAACAACCAGGACCTCATAACCATGTCACTAGATCACAGGAGCTGCAGTCACTGCTGTGCCAGCTCGGTGGTACAGAGTAAATGTAAAACTGATAAGCAAAAGACCATAGGTTCAAATCCTGTCAGAAGCCCTTCTTTTTATGTTGTTAACAAGAGATGCAGTTTGAATCCTAAGAGAGACTTTATCACTCGAGTAGTGATCCATGGCAACGTGGTATTAAAATAGTAAATATATACAAAAGGGACTTATGCCCCGTCCACACTACACCACTAAAACCCTGTAATGGTTTCAAACCGTTACAGACAGTAAACGTTACAGTGTGTCCATACTGCCAGTGAACCATAATGACAACAGTTCGGAACCGTTACAGCCGGTCCACATTGTGGGTGACGGGTGACGGTTATGGTCGGCACCCTATCCCACAATGCAGTTCGTACTGCACTGAGGGCAATGTTAGGGCTACACAATCACTCGTCCACACTATAGCTGATAACGTTACAGAGGCAGAACCATTTTCGTAATCATTGTTAAAACCACTTCATAAGTGGTCTCAACGATGGTTATGAAAACGCCTCCTGTAACGTTAGAGGTGTAAACGCAAACCGCTGCGGTAATGGTTTGGACCCTCTGTAAGGTTACAGAGGGGAGTTTTCAGTGTAGTGTGGACAGGACCTTAGTTATGAGACATAGTAAGTGTAACAGAGATAAAGAGGTCACACTGGTTGCCTAAACATTCTTCTGCTACCTATCCCCTTCCAGTAGTGCTCAGGTGAGAGGTCTTGAACTCCACCCCCTTTCCAATGTTCACCACACATGCCAACACCAGAACATACACTTCTGAGTTGGGTCCGGTCACCAGGTAAGGAAAGGTTGGGACTTCTCCAGCTGAAGGGGACCGGGTGGTCTATGGGCTGCAAATGAGTGTGAGGGAGAGTGGCAACATTATCTGCCTAGGCCCCCACTTTCCACCATCTTACATGGAACCCATCCCTCTCCCCCTGCCTCCCTCCCTCCCTCTCTCTCTCTCCCTCCCCTCTCACCTCTCCTCTCCCCCACGGGAGGAATCGGTTTGTGGTTCCACCTCAGGCCCAAGGCTTATTATTGCACTGCCTGGGGAGGAGCCTCTAGCCCTTCCACCTTTGCAATGCACCCTTCGATGCCAACCCCAAGATGCATTATGCCTTCTCCACGACTCCCTATCCCCTGGGACATCAAGGGGCAGCTATGCACCGGAAACAGCAACCCCCCCTTCCCAGTAGGAGCCATCCTTAACATACTCCCCTCTGTGCATTTACCGACAATATCTCAGGTTCAAGACAAGAACCCATGTCACCGACATAAAAAATGACCACACAACCACTGCACTGCTGCGCTGGTGAATGGACACCTTTTACATTATACTTTGTACTGTAATTGTATACAATTAATATGTGGCAGCTGCTCAGTATATACTATATTGTATTAACAAACATCACAAGTCCCTCCTTTACAGTGCGGGGAGGTGGCTGTTCACAGAGACGTATCATCTGGGAACTGACATTCTGACATCATCCGAGGGGAGGAGTTTGGTGACGCAGATAAGGAGAGTACGAAGCACCCTTTAAGCACACAGGTTGGTGGGTGGGTGACTGGTGTGGCTCTGTGGGTTGATGAGGTCCCTGACATATATTTTTTTTTAATATCTTTTTATTAAAACTAGGTGACATATACATGAATAGTATACAAAGGCACAGAAACAGCATGTATGAATACCTGGTAGTGTACATGCTATGTTGGTACAAAACAGGAAACAGAATAAGTCACTGCACCTTCATCACAGCAAATATCTCTGCAAACATTTCATGCCTAAGTATTGATAAGATTGACTTAGTGCTTCCCTAACTTGTCTGAATGATGTCTTCCCTTGACCAGTGGATTATAGGAAAAAAAAAAGAGTTTGGCCCACACTCCCAGTCATCATTAGAAACCAGAGTCCTCCCAACCCTCTGGTCCTCTCCTCGACCCTAGGACAAACTTAAGGGACAAAAATCGGGGTCACACCTGGAGAAGTATAATATCCAGGGCCTCCAGTGAAGGTCAAATTGTGCTAGTTTGTTATGGATTTCAGCGGTCAAGGATTCCATGTAGTATATGTCGGCTACCAATCCCCTCCAGTCATGAACCGTTGAAATAACTGTGGAATGCCAACATCTAGTTATGGTCTTTTTGGCTGATAATATTAATGTAGGCAATAAAGTATGGTGTCATTGTGGGTTATGTCTGGGATAAATGGACAGCAGCACAGTTTCTGCTGTAAGTTCAATTAATTCACCCATACAGTCTGAAATTTCCTGTTGAATAGAGCACCAAAAGGGCATTAATAGAGGACAGGACCAAAAGATATGACCATGATCAGCAACCGTGCAAGAAATTTTCTCCAACAAACCCCGAACGATGATGGTAGGTATTTAGTTAATATTGCCAGAGAATGAAAAAAGCGATTCCTGCATTTCCATGCAAATTTGCGCCATCTAGTGGTATGCGTAACTTTGTATGCTTGCTCTGAGGACTGAAGCGAGTCCTGCTCCTGTACCTCCAGTTCAAGGTCTTTATTCCAACTGTTCATTACAGAGACCGAAGAATCTCCCAGTCCCTCTCTTAAAATTTTGTAAAAAAAAAAACACACTCGATGTGGCCGTAAGCACCCCTTAATATTATCCTCCAAATATCTCCAGGCCAGCGGTAAAGGTTCAGGCAACTGAATATTAATAGCTCTTTGGCACAATAGGTAGTTTCTAACCTGACTGTATCTAAAAAGGTCATTATTGGGAAGGTCAAATTTAGCTTGAAGAGATTCAAACGGGATAATTCCTGAAGGAGAAAAAAAATTGCTTACAAAATTGCAACCCCATATGACTCCATCTGGAGAAGGTATGATCAAAAGTTGCTGGGATAAATTGGTCATCCTCTGAAATAAGTGTATATAGGGAAAAAAGTTCCCTAAAAGCTTTATGTTGTTTAAATCTATACCATAACTTTAATATTTGGGAAATAAATATGGTAAATTCTCGAAGAGGAGGTGACCTCCCTGGTGAGACCAACGTAATCTTATTTATATCATAAAGGTCATTTATGGCGAATTTTAAATCTTTCCAAGGAGAATAATAGGTTGGTGATAAGCAGAAAGATAGAATTTTAAAATGAGATGCCAGCGAGTAAAACTTTAAATTTGGTAAATTAGCCAAGTCTCTAACATCTTAATGGTGCAAGGGTGTCCAAGATAAATTCACCCTTGGACCCCGGCAGCCTGCCAGGTAGGGACCTCCAAGTACTGGGGACAGATCCTTGGGACCTGAGGGCATTTTTTATGCTAAGTGCCAACAGAAGTATGCAGAGGGGCCATCGGGAGGATGCAGGAACCCCCAAGGGATTTACCCCTCAAGGGAAACACCCCGATGGTTGACTCGCCTGTGAAACGTTCCTACAAAGACAACAATTGATATCCTGGTGGAGGGATCTCGGAAGATTGTCCATGCAGTGACGAGGCACACAGAGATGGCAAGTCGAGGTTTATTTGTAGGGCGCCCAATCCCGGAGACTCTGGGTGCCTAACATACAAAAAGGCAGGTGAGATAAAACTAACACACAACACAAGAAAAAAATAACAACAGAAAAAAAACATTAAAACAGTAGATACAGTTAAAATCAGATCTAAAAGCTGGTTAAATCACATCATCTGGGAAGGGAATGAAAATAAATGGGCCCCTGAGACCATGCTTGAAATACTTGACCGATGGAGCCTCCCTAATATAAGATGGAAAAGCATTCCACAGGACCGGGCCGGCGATGGTAAAAGCCCGGTCACCAGCAGTTTTAAGTCGGTCCTGGTCACCTCGAGGAGGCCCCTGGTCAAGAAGTGGAGGGATCGGGCCGAGACAGCCAGTGTCAGAAGATCAGCCAGATAGCCAGGGCCTAGTTCATGTAGGGCCTCATAGATGAGTAAACTCACCTTGAAGAGAACCCTCCACTTGACTGACAGCCAGTCCAGAGCCCGCAAAACTGGGGTCACATGACTGGACCAAGAAAGGCCAGGCAGTAACCTGGCAGCAGCAGCATTCTGCACCAGCTGCAGCCAGCGGAGGGTACCTCCAGAGACCCCAAAGTAAAAAGTGTTACAGTAATCAAGCCTGGATGTCACAAAGGCATAAACTAGTGTGAGCAGGTGTTCAGGCGGAACTAGGGGTTTGATCCTGGCGATATTCCTCAAGTGGTAAAAAACACTTTGGAGAACAGATGGCAAGGTTGCAGCACAGAAGACAGCTGCCAAACAAGGTATGAATTTTGACTCCAGGGTACATGACGGACTGGAGGAGGCAAGCTCCTTAGCAGCAACATTATAATCTCCAGATTTACGCACTGTGTGTACTTAACTTTATATGGTTTATTCTCTAATAAAGGAACAAGTGCTAATATATTTTGGGTCTGATTTGATTTACTCTAAGCACCTAAACAAGACTCTGAGTGTCTTGGGAGGCTTCAGGCCTAAGTATGTGGATATTACCAATCATAGGATGCAAGGGAACTCCCAGCGAGCATAAAGTATACCTCTAAACATGAGAGGTTCCTGGGGCCATACCCGCCTCTCTCCAGGGTAAAAGGGGGACAGCGAGCATTGCACATACATTATAAAAGTGACTGGAAATGCAAAATTCTGACTGGCCAAACTGCATCTTAAAGAGTATGCAAGAATTCAACAGTGCTGACATTAATGATATTCAACAGCAACCTCAGAGTGTTCAGATTTGGACTCCCAAGGATGGGATGACATCCTATTTTTCCATGCTAGTATAGTCATGTCAAGACTGTGCATGTGACTATTTTGTGGGAAGGAGTATAACTTTTTTTTTTTTTAAAAGGTGTTCTGCTCTGAAAGCTATCCTTTTGCGGTCCCCAACACAAAAACCAAAAAAATACAATGGTTTCCCTCATCTAACTTAGGTGATCCTTGAAAAAACAACAGTTACTCAACGTAACAGTAAATATTCAAAAGCGTCTCCTCCACTGGGCCACAACTTTGGAACCGTAAGCAATTGGTGTCAGGACCACTCAAACTCTCTTACTAGCCCGGGTCACCCACGAGGATGAGTTGCGTAGGTTCCTAGATAATTGTGGGTGGCACCATTGCTCCTCAGTGTTGCTGACTGCCAGGAAGTATCCCTTCCCAAAGGTGTCTGTATGAGAGTGAGAAGCCAGCTTGAAGCCCACAGCATTAGAGGCAGCTTCCATCGCCTTAATGACAATTAAGGTTTCCAGAAACCTCTTTCAGGATCTCCTTGTGGCCTGGTTGAATCCCTGGCAGATCTTGCATACCTCGACATTGTGGGACAGGCCCAAATAGCAAACACATATGGTTAGAGCGTTACCCTTGTAGATGTTGTAACTGCAGGTACAAAACCTAAATAAAGGTTCTTCTGACAGCAGCATAAAAGGACAACATTGACAAGTAAGTAAATAGAGTTCAGAAAATGATAAAAGCCAAAGAAAACAATGGTAGTGTTTCTCTGCAGGTCTGATAAGTGGTCAATGGTGGAAGAAAGAACTTAGGAGCAATGGGGAGCCCACAACTCTATAGGCACCAGCACTGAACATCATTGTAGATAGCCCCGGCTAGCAAACGTTTTCAAGTGGTGGTGACAACGGCTTACAGTTTCAAAGGTGTGGCCCATTGGAGGATCTATCCTCAATGAACATCTTGTATTTCTTAAACACCATATTTCCTTCTTTAAGGTCCAGAAGATCAGCCCCCCCACCGAAGGTTAAAATTCTGTTTTGTTTGTAGTTTCATTAATGGTGACCAACTAGGCTAAATGTGACAAGGATGCTCCAGTGACAATATTTGTGTGGCTGGCACAGGTCTCCAAATGATGTAGCAACATCATTCCAAATGCACTTGTGTTCTTGCATTTTATATCTGTAATTCTTCTTTTTATTAAGTTTTCAACATATGTACATTTAAGTCACCATTAATCAGACATTTATGTATTCTTCAGATATTGCAGATATTACAGTCGAGTAATACTAATGTTATAACATTCATTCTGGGTTATTCCTTGCGTGGTTCTACTACTGGATTGCAGTTACCTTCTTAGTTCATTCTGACTGAGTACTCAGTAGCTTCACCCAACTTAGGGCCTAAACCGTTATGGCATCTCCATTGTGTGGGTGTCGCAGCCCCATGGGGGACCGGGAAGGCCAAGTGGGATGTAGCCAGCCCAATGGTCCACCCCCCGCCCAAAGGCCTCAGCTAGCCACCCCGCCCAGATACACTAGGGCACAAAAGTAGGGTCCTTCTGCATATAATATATCTGCCACCATGTCCATCTAACCTTAAATTTCTCCCCCTGTTCATTCAAGTTGTGCGTGATTTTTTCCATGTTATAAATCTGCAGTGTGATGTCCCACCAGTCTTGGACTGTGGGGATCTTCGTAGTCAACCACTGCCTAGTGATCGCCTTCTTTGCAGCCGTTATTAGTACAACAAGCAGATATCTGATAATAGGTCCTCTAAACGCTCTGGGGAGGTCCAGATATAAAAACATCTCGGGTTGCTTGATTGTGTGTCGTGAGCTCCGTAGCTGGGCCTCGAGCTGTGCCAGGAAACTTTGCAGAGCTGGGCATGCCCACAACACATGTGTCAATGTGGCACATGGTTCACCACATTGCCTCCAGCACTCCGCTGAATGACTGGAAGTGTAATACCGTGTAACCAACGGGGGGCGAAAGTACCGCACTAGGACTTTCCAGGCAAATTCTCGCCATTGGTGCGAGCTAGTGGCTCTGCTAGACAAAGTGCATGCTTGTCTCCAATTTTCTAGGGGGAAATGATGTCCCGTTTCCTGCGACCATAGGGAACGAATGCTTTCAGTGCGGGCATCTCCTTGTGTGTTAAGTGCCTGATAGTAATATGAAATCAGGTGCTCTTGGGGCCTTGTGGCATTTAACTGTATCTGGCAGCGGATCAACGCCGGGTATCCCTCAGAATCCCACAGCGTTCGTGGTAGGGTCTCTATGTAGTGTCGCAGTTGAAGATAGCGGAAAAAGTCCCCGTGCGGTAAGTGAAACTTTCTTTGAATCTCTGCAAATGACCAGGTATTCCCCTGGGTCATTATCTGGACCAGGTATTTTAACTCTTGTGTTTCCCAGAGAAAAAACATTATCCAAGTTATTAGGGGTAAAACCAGGTAGGCTTGTTATCGGACAGATAAGAGTCTGGTAGGTCGCTAAGTCCGCGCCTTTTTATAACGGCTCAGTTTTTGAGCTGGCGCCCAAGCCAGGGATCAAGAATCCTGTATTTCCTCCCCTGATCATGTCGGCATAGAATCCCGATGTATGCCCGATCACTGATTAGTGTCCTTTCTATCTCAAGCCAATGCGGTGCAGGCACCCCCTGCTGCCTGGTCATTATGTGCGTGAGGGTGGCTGCTTGCTGGTATAGCCTCAGATCTGGGAGGGCTAAGCCCCCTTCCTGGCGTGGGAGGGAGAGTATCCCCAACTGAATTCGTGGTTTCCGAGAGGCCCATATGAAGTTCCGTATAAGACGATTTATATCCTTAAAAGTTTTTAAAGGGACCTTAAGGGGGATGTTTTGAAATAGATACAGAGCCCTTGGAAGGACTGTCATTCTGATCAGGTCTACTCTCCTAGAAAGGCCAAGGGGCAGGGTGGCCCAGGCTTGTAGTTCTTGTTTTAACTGAGAAATAAATGGCAAATAATTATGTTTATAATAATTAGTAGGGTCTTTTGGGATATGTATACCGAGATATTTCAGTTTTGCAAGCCCACCTTCCGGAATGATATCCGGGTATTCTCTGTGAGGTGTAGTTGAAGGTAAGGATCTCCGTTTTAGCGAACGAGTTTATATCCAGATACTGCACCATATGCGTCAAGTAGCTGTTTCACAACTGGGATCGTGCCGTGGGGTCACGGAGATATAAGAGTATCATCATCATACAAAAGCTACCGGTGTTCGATTGTCTCTATCTTGATCCCTGAAGTCCGCGATTCCCTGATATGCTGTGCTAGCGGCTCGATGACCATGGCGAACAGCAGAGGTGACAATGGGCATCCTGCCTGGTGCCTCTCTCGAGTTGAAAAAACTCAGAGTGGTGCCCGTTCACCCTGACACACGCCCTTGGGGTAGAATATATGTTTTTAAGAATTTGAACAAACAGGGGAGGAAATCCGAATTTGCTCAGGGTGTGATACAGGTAAGGCCAGGAGACCCTATCAAAGGCCTTTTCTGCGTCTAGACTGACTAGGGCTACCGCCTCTCCAGTCTCCTGCATCCTCTGCACCACATACAGAGACCGTTTAATACTGTCTGGGGTGGTTGGTGATTTAACAAACCCGCTTGATCTTTGTGTATTATTAAAGGTAATATGTCCTCAAGTCAGTGCCTACAATGTTCATAAACAATTTATAGTCCTGATTGAGCACAGATATCGGTCTGTATGAGGCACAATCTTGTGTGCTCTTACCTGGCTTAGGTATCACGAAATTGTGGCATCGACCACGACTGGGGGTTCTCCATTCAAGACCGAATTAAAGACCCGGGCAGCAAGGGGTCAATCTGGCCCCTTACTGCCTTGTAGAACTCTGGACCGTACCATCCGGGCCTGGGGGCCTTCAGGGATTTGGCTTTAGTGATCGCCTGGGCTACCTCCAGGTTTGTAATAGGCTTCACCAGGTCTACCCTGTGTGCCTCGGAAAGAGAGGGGAAGGAGATCGCATTCAGGTGCTCCAGCATATGTTCCGCCGAGACTGTGGTCTCCGGTGTGTAAAGGCCTTTATAATACTTTGCAAATGCATCTACTATGTCCTGCGCACGGGACAACTGCTGACCCCCACTGGGGTGTCTAACAGAGGCAATAGTGGCCCCCTTCTTCTGCTTACGCACTTGGTAAGCCAGTAACCGTGTTGCTCTTGGGCCCACTTCATAAAATCTTTGTCTCAGGAAGGTTAGGGCTATTTCAGTTTGTTGCTGAGCCAACTGGTCCAAATCCCGTCTAGTTTGTTTTAGTTGGGGAAGGACTGACTCGTCTCCCTGCTGGTGCAGCATCTGGAGAAAGTGGAGCATTTCCTCCAAACTACACCAGCGTTCTTGTCGCTGCCTCCTCAACTCCACCGTGTACTTAATGATGTGCCCTCTGAGGACGGTTTTAATTGTATCCCAATGTATTGAGGGAGTGGAATCCTGCGGTGGATTATCCGCTACTATTTCCGTAATTTTATCTGAAAGAAACTCCCTAAATTTTTCCGACCGCAAATGGACAGGGTTCAGGCGCCACTGCGTGTTCTTCGGTTGCAGGCCCCAATACCAGCAGGTTGTCAGAGGCGCATGATCTGAAATGGAGATATCTCCCAATTGGGCCTCCCGTACGCTGCCTAGATTTTCTATCTGGGTAAATGTATGGTCTATTCGGGAATACGTATGGTGTACCGGGGAATAATAGGAGAAGTTTTTAGCGCACGGATGTAATTGCCGCCAAACATCACACCATCCGACTTCCGATACAAACTTATTGAAAAACTTTTGGGTAGGTGTTAACCTCCGAGGTCTTCGGCTAGTCGAATCTACCTGGGAGGCCATAGTCAGATTAAAGTCCCCTGCCAGCATAAGAATACCTTTGGTTTTCTGGATTACCTTATCCAGCAGCGGTCTTAGTTTTGAAACTGTGATGCCCGGCGGTAGGTAGATGTTTGCTAACGTCACCTCCACCCCGTTTATTTTCCCTTGGACAACCACCAATCGGCCCTCTGAATCAGACCAAGTGGACTCCACCTGAAGAGGGGTATACGGAGATACTACGATAGCCACTCCACGTTTCCTGCCATCTTTGCAGGAGGAGTGAAATACCTGTCCCCTACTCAGTTTAGCTAGCTTGGCATGTTCGGCTGGGTTCATATGTGTTTCCTGAAAGAAGGCAATATCTGTCTTAGCCCTTCTAATGTAAGTCAATGCCCTGGATCTCTTGATCGGTGAGGCCAGGCCCTTAATATTAAGGGATAGCAGTTTCAGCGTATGGGCCTGCATTATTCGTGTCTAAGGTGGTATTTGGTACCCGGCCTTCCCAGTCCCCCGCAGGAACCCTCTCCAAAATCTGACATAGCTTGTGACTGCATTCCACATTGTATACATTTGGTGACTCCAAAACAGACAATACAGTACAAACAAAACAATAAGTAAAGGTCAACATTGAGCTTAGATCCTAACATATCTCGCTCTGGCTAACTTGGCCAACTCAACTGCTACTGGTACTTCCACCGGTCTGGGCTTAGCCCTGACCTGAGGATGGGTTTATGACCCAACCTAAAGGCCCTTAATTCAGGGCTCAAGGTACCTAGGTACCTATTCGGGTAAGGTAGTGCGGGAGAGTGTCCATCATACAGGTGTCGCAGGCTCCCCTGGACGCTATACTGCTGTTAGAAGAAGGACTACCGCCGTGTGCCTGGGGCAAGGGCCGTCTTCCCTCGATCTAGCCGAGAGCCCCAGACCGCAGCCCGATGACACTCACCCCGTCACAGGGCTTCTCTGAATCGAGTGGTTCCCCACTCGCGAGGGTTTAATTCTCCACTCCCACGGTGCCCCTGCTCTCCCACCCCCTATGGTTGCACTGTTTATTTCCCCCGCTGCTATCTACTCGGCGATGGTCAGTCCTCACTAAATGGTGAGAGCGGAGGGGGAACCCCGAGGATCGGCTGGGGCAAGTATTGTGGTTATTCTTGGTTCTGGTCTGTAGACAATTTCTCACCCCTTCGGGCTAGGTCAGGTTTGCGCAACTACGCTGGCAACCCGGGGACCCATCCTCCCGGCCTAACCTACTTGCTACCCTTTCTAGAGCTGTATCACATCTGCTTGTAAATTTCAATTAAGTATTTATTGCGTATCTTCAATTTCCATCCCCCCCTTCCCCCTCCTCCAGCCCTCGCCCATTAACCATTGCAGGGTGCTGTCCATATTTGCCGAGGAGCCAGGTTATATCTCACCCTCCCGATGTTTCCTTCTATCCTCCACATCAATCACGCAGGGCTTACCCACTCTCCTCCAAGAGGGGCCTTACTATAGAGGCTTCCCACTGGCTCAAAGATCCAGAGTCGTGTGACGATTACTGTGAGTGGGAGTGCAGCCCCAGCTCCTGTAAATCCCCTGAGTCCTCCCCTCCCCTTCCGCCTCAGTGGTCCCCTCTGCTGAGCGCAAAGTTTTTGTGTGGCCACACCTGAAACCGATGCCCTCCTCCCTCAAAGTGGTCCTTCCAAACCCCAACTGTTCCCCACAGCCAGGCAGCCCCACACAGCGAGACCTCACTTCCGCTCCCACTCCAGAACCCTCAGCGGCCACCACTCGTGGTGTCCCCGGCCCCAGTCAGGCTCGCCTCTCCGATCCAACCCCCAGCAAAATCAACCCCCAGCAGGCCCCCGCCCCGGATGCTGCACGTCCCACAAGTCCCCCACCAGGGCCAATCCGCTCACATTCGTTTCCCCCCCATCCAGCAGCCAGGCGTGGGGTGGACTGTGGCCATGACCCAAGCAGGCATCCCTCCCCCGACTCCCCCCTCCTAAACGGGCTTCGGGAAGACATGTGGTCGCTCCTGGTCACGTCGCCATTGATCCCATGCAGGTGCCTCACTGTTTCAACGCTTCCCTTCAAACCCCTCCAAGCAGATCTCAACCCTGAGTACTCTTAATGATTCTCGCCCCTGCCCCACCCCGCAAATTCCACCCTCCGATAGATTTGCAGATTCGACCCAACACCTACCCATCATACTCCCCCCTTCCCCATCAAGTTCCGTGTAAAAGTCCAGTCAGAATACAAGCTTGGCCGAGGACCCAATTGAACAGACATTATATCCAGTCCGCATTTAAGTAGGCCCAGTCTTTAAATATACTTGCGATTAGCTCAGGTATCCGGTGCAGCGTGTCCCCTCCGCTGAGCTACCAGATCTGGCCTTCAGTGATGCCACGATGGACTGAATGGCTTGGCTTGGCGGGCGCCTAGCATCCCGATGTCCAGCATTCCAAACCTTTGGGCTAACCTGGCAGCAGGGTTGCTGCAGTCTTCCTTTGTTGCTGCACAATCTCCATTTTCCTCTTCCTGAGCTCCGTTATTGCTTCGCTGCATTTTCAAATGTGGGCCCCTCCTTAAAGTGGATCACCATTCTCGCCGGGTACAGCGTTTTAAAGCGCAATCCTGCCGCTTTAAGGGTCTTCATTACCGGGATGTAGGCCCTCCGGCGCCATAATTTCGGGGGCAAAATCATTCTCAAAAAAGAGCCTGTGGGAACCGTAGAAGACTGCTCCTTGCCTCCACGCTGTGTGTAGGACTCTTTCCTTTTCTTGATGTCTTAAAAATTTAATTAGCAGAGTACGAGGTCGAGCTCCCACTGCTGGTTTGGGGCCAAGGTGCGGTGGACTCTCTCCATCTCGAGCGATAGCTCTTCAGGTAATTTTAAAACTTCTCTGAGCATTTTCTGGACGAAGGGGATTATTTCAATACCCTCTGTGTCTTCAGGGAGCCCTGATAGCCGTATATTGTTTCAGCGACTCCTACTTTCGGCGTCCTCCGCACGATCTTGTAGGCCTCTCAGCAGGCCGTGGAGTTGCACAATTGCGCTTTCCGTATCCCCCACTCTCCGATCCGTGGTTGTTATCTGCTCCTCCTGTTCCTCCTGCTTTTTTTCTAACTTGCCAATATCTGTGCGGATTGCCGCAACTGTGATCCGCATCTCTTTTCTGAAGTCTCTGATTTCGGCTAACATCTGAGCCATTTGCCTCTGTAACGTAGATCGGGGGGCCTGGTCAGCCTGCATTTTACTGTGACGGGAGGTTGAGGAGGCCCGCGAGTCACCGCTTTCCGAGTCTTCCTCCATCGATCTGGTTCCATCCAGGCGCTTGGGGGATCCGCGGGCGGAGTCACCTCTTCTTCTGGGCATTCTACCACCTCTTGGATCTTTTGGATTTATTCTGTTCTGTTAAAGCAATATTTTTAGAGGTGTTTGATTTTTTCCAACGGGGAGCCTGTCACCCAAGTTGCTGCTCAGTGCATGACGTCACCGGAAGTCTGCATTTTATATCTGAAGTGTTTTGGAGACTGCAGAAGCAATGACAGCTCTGCCTGAAGCCCATCAAAGCAGCACCTATTCTGGAAAAAAATCAACAAAATAGTGGCATAGATGCCGCTGTTGGAGACACCGAGACAGCAGTGTGCAGTTCTAGAAGACCAAATGGATTCTAAATGCCAAAAACAAAGGTTATGCTGTCTGGTACTAGGCAACTTGGGTCTGATAGGCAGAATCTGATTAATCTAAAGACCTCTGCTTGCCGTGGTTGGCTCACTGAAGTACTTAGGGGTCCCACTTGCATCATATCGTTTTGGCCTCATGTGGACTATCTGTCAAGAATCTTACAGATTTACAGATGTACAGACTTTTGCTCCCAGACTGATTTGGCATTTTCCCATTAGATTACATTATGTTATATGGAAACCAAATTGCTCTGTTTTCCCACACAATCAATACAAGTCTAGGGGAACAATTACTTGGTAAATGGCTCCATTTCCCTATAAAATACAGGAATCCTGTAGATGTGTGAGCCCTGGACTCGGGGGCCTACCTCACAATAAGGCGCGACTAACCATCTCCAAGTGCATCTTAAATCCAGTTTTATGGTATGGTGCCTCAGTTGTATATTCATTCAGGGGAAATGGAACTGAACACACAAAAATACTCTGTAACAGGATTGGTCAGTTGGCTGCTGGTGCCCCTCACCCCCCTCACCCCCGAGAGCAACACTGTGAGGTTTGTTTCCTCCCTTAATTGGCCTAAGATAGGATGCTTTATCCACTACTTTGTCTTGCATGCAAAATGATTTATGGTCCCACTGCACCTAGCCTTTGAGGAACTCTTCAGCCAAAACCTCAGTGAAGACTCTTCCGGTTTTTGACTAGTACCCTGTTAGTTGCCCCTAGGGTCAAATCAAATTCTGTCAGATGGCCCTTTGTCTCTACAGCCCCAGGCCTATGGAACAATTTCCGCTGGAGATTCAAAACTGTTCCCTGGCCATGGCCTTTAAAACCTCTCAAATAGGAACAATTGTGCTCAGTTTAAAAAATTCCCCAAGCTCCCAAATAATGCATTTACAGGACATAAACAGTCCAGAGTTTGTAATTTTCTAAGCTCTAGGTTCTTTTCGGAGAAGAAATTATAAGTCCTCTCTTGGATCCCTTCCCGTTCCTGATCCTGATATCTGTAAGCTCTGCCCCGTGCTCCTTCTTTTTGTAATGTAATAGTTTGTAGAGAGTGGAAAGGGTGTTCTATTGATATCAATGGGGATGGATTTTAAGTTTTTCTTTTTAAAACAGGTTCACTGGGGTCGAATCAAAGCCACCGCAAAACAAACAAGAGCCTTGTTAGTTGAGCAGTGGTCTTGATTTGACCCTAGTGGACCTCTAAAATATGGAAAAAAAAAAAAGTAAAACCTCACCCCCACTGATATCAATACAGTCCCCACCCCCTTCACCTATTTTCTGTATACCTCTGTAGTCTTGCAGGCATAAAAAATTATTCCCTTGCATGCATTCCCCTAATTTAAATATAACTGTAACACGGCAAGCTATGCTGTGGTAAAATACAGAAATCTGATTGCTAGAAATGCACCCCGTGATGCAATATGAATCAGGCATTAATTACCTAGTAATGCCCGCTTTAATCTGCATCACATAAAGTGTCCACAACAGATGCGGTAAAGGAACAGAAAATTTTACAGAGTTCCCACCGACGTACCGAGTGGCTAGTGTAGTCTCGCAGTACAGCAGTCAAGAGAGCGCGAGCAAGCAGGAATGGAAAATGTATTGTGAAACAAAGTTATTGGAGTCGCAGTGTAATAATACCATAGTTTCAGCTGTGGAAGAGGAAACAAATGACAATGGTAGAAAAAGTAATACTATCTTGCTTAAGCCACAAAGAGCATTTTTCCGAAGAATAGGAAAATATGTAATCCCATAATCCTCTGCAGCAGAATACAGCCACGTAAGACTAAATTGCGAGGAGTGTAAAAAAATAACTGTCATGTAAAGTTTAAAAATGTATTAATACAGTTAATTATTGCATACTTTGGATGCAAAATGTCATATGTAACATTTTAGCAGCCACAATAGTAAACGATGTAACATCTTTGAAAACACAAAATCGTGAGTAAAATTACAGCAATAGAAAAATGATTTGCATGTGTGTATTTTGTTCAGCAACATAAGAATAGCAGTAATGTACTAACGTGGGTGCCATGTAATGTTACAAGCGCATGAATGCACTCAAGAGTCGTGCTCTACTAGGGAATTAATGCCCGGTTGGTGGTTGGAGGCACTTGGCCGAGCCCTTCTCTGTCATGCATTAATGCTTACTGTACATGGGGTTGTTTTACTCTGTTTTGCCCTGGAGTGAAAACCTGTTTGTCTTCATTGCAAAGGTCATGACCCCACTCATGCAAGGCATCATGGGAGTTGATGCAGTCCTGCACAAGCCAGAAGTTATACTCTCATTCAATCCTGTTACATGTCTTGTGAAGTCCCTGTATTCTCTAAAAGCATTTTTTTCTAACTCAGATGTACTATACACTACTGAAAACAGCAGGCCACTTACTATGCCTTGAAAAGTTTCATGGCCAGCAGATATGAGCACAGGGACTGCAGAGCACAGCAACAGCGCTGAAACACAGTAGGACTACTGCTAGTTTTATTTTTTTATTTATTTAACCCGTAGGCTGCTGACAGCATTACAACGTATAGGAATTTTGGACTGACGGCCCTGCAAGAGTTAAATCTTGGAATTTACACACTTGAGTCAAAGACTCGTTTACAAAGGCTCCATGTCGAAAGCACAACTTTACAGGCAACAAAGGACAAAGAACAATACTGGCAACATTATTCCAAAACATTGGTTCACAATAATGAGTGCAAATACAAAAAAGAAAAAGTAAAGTTTCGTAACACAGACAAGAAAACAGGTAGCAGTCAAAAGACATTGTCTTGAGGGATATAAAGGGCAGGAAATGGGTGGTGGGGTATGAGAATCAGGTAACAGTCAAAGGGGACATTCAGGGCATGCTGGGGTGAGAAAATTAGGAAGGAAAGGAGGGTTAGGTGCATTCACAGGAACTACTTGTTATGAGGTGCTGCCGAAGCTTAGATTTAAAGGACCTCAGCTTTTGTTCAGTCAGGATCTCAGCTGGCAGGTTGTTTAACCAAACTAGTACCCTGTACATGACAGGCCGCTGACAGTGGGATGTTCTGCAGCGAGAACAGTGAAAGAGGCTTTGGAGGCACTTCTCTGGTTCCTAGGATTGTCTGCATACATGATGAGCAACTGCGAGGAGGGTGGGGTAAGACCAAGTGAAATTTTCTTTGCAAGAAGGCAAGACTGGTGGGTGAACCTGCTCTTGAGATTTAGCCAGTCAGTCTGTGCATAGAGGTCACACATGTGGGTTAGCCTATGGGAGCCAGTAACTAGTCGACACACTTTGTTGAGGGCAATCTTTATTCTACTGAGGACTGTAACCATGGCAGAGCCATATATAACTAGTCCATTATCAATGATGGAGAGGATGGAGCTAGTTACAGCCACCTTGATTGCATTGGGGGTCACACAATCTCGATGTCTGTAGAGGGACCCAATCCTAATAGTAACAGCTTTACAGATCTGGATGACATACTCATGGAAAGCTAGGGAGGAGTCAAGGGTAACTCCAAGATACTTAAAGCTGTTGACTTGTTCTAGCGGCTCGTGGAGGTTATTGGCGAGTCCCTGTGTGCTCGCTGTGTGGGTTAGCAAACACCATGACTTTAGTCTTTTTATAGTTGGTTATGATGTTATGGTCCAAGAACTAGGATTAGACTTCGGTGGTGAAACACTTTTGTAGAGCGCCCTCAAGAAGCACGGGGGTCAGGGTGACTACAGTAGATGGCCGCATCATCAGCATAAAGAAGAAAGTTGCTGGAGCAGACAAGAGGGAGTGAGTTGAGGAAAAGACTGAAAAGAAGAGGGCCCAGAACTGATTCTTGTGGGACTCCTTAATGGACGGGGAGGTTGGAGGAGAGGGTATCACAGATTTTGACACGCTGAGTTCTATCATAAAGATAGTTAGAGAACCAGGTGGTGGTACCAGGTGAGATGCCAACGGAGGGGAAGGTAGCGACTAGGAGGGTGTGGCTGACCGTATCAAATGCTTTAGTGAGGTATATGTACACAGCCCCCACAAGGTGACCATGGTCAAGGGCTTTATGGGTAAAGTCAGTAAATTCAAGAAGGGCAGTGGAGGTACTATGTCCCTTCCTAAAGCCATGTAGCTGGTGGCATTGAAGGTTGTATCTAGTGAAATAGTCCGATAATTGATCGGCAACAATCCTTTCTAGAGCTTTCAAGAGAGGAGGGGGTTTTAGCAGTAGAACATCATAAAATTCTAGGATGCCTTACATTAGTCAGGTCATGACCTTTGCAGTGGAGTCAAGCACGTTTTCACACTATGCTTAAGTACCTTCATTTACATTAAAATCCTGATGAAATTAGAAGGGTGCAATAGAGGCAATCATTGTTCACGCCTACAAACTACACAGGTAAACAGAATGAAAGGCTGAGGGGACCTTCCCTTTATTTTAATTTTTTTTTCACTCTCTATTTATTCTCCCCCTGCTCTCAGAGTACTGCTGCTTCAGTAGTTGCCAATGGTGTCTGCCCCTCTCTCCACCTACCTGAACCTGTGGGTGAACGCCAGTGGAGTCATGGTTATACCCCCCCAGGCAGGTATGAGGTGGGTCCCGTATATCCCAAAATCCTTGTCTCGTCGGGCACCTGGACAGGACAGGACAGGCAGGTGGGAGCTATGGGGTCTGCACCGGGCACTCCGTCTCCCCAGAGCTCCGAGAGCTGATTTTTCCCTGTCTTCTGGGGGTGTGATGTGCGCCCAGACGTCAAGGTGCAACCATCGACGTCCATCACGCCCCAACCCCTCTGAATGGTTTGGATGTTTGCTGTGCCTCCAGCCTCCACCAGAGGCCAGCCAAGCACTGAGCCCCGACCCCTCCTCCCTCCTGGAGAAGGTGAGCGATCCACTGGATGCTCAAGCCTCCTCCTCCCGGCTGGCCCTCCGTCTCCCAAGCTCATTCCAGAACCCAGGTTGACAGCATCGCAAGCGGGAACGCTACAGCTGCGTCAACGGATTGCTTGGGACCTTCACTTTAAGGCATGTAGCTGTAATCACAGAGGAAGCTCCTCCAATGTTTCTCTGTAGCAGGACTATTAACTGGAAAGTCCCCTCAACCTATTTTCTGCGCACCTGTTTAGATTGTAGGCATGAATAATGATTCCCTCTCTCACATCCGCAATTACACCCTAATTTAAATTTAAAAGAAGTTGCTTCACTCTGTTCTCTGCTGTTGCGAAAACCAGTTTCACTGCATTGTGAAGGTCATGACCGTACCATGCAAGGCATCATGGGAATTGATACATACATGCACAAGCCAGCAGAACTGCTTCTGTCAGTCAGCCAGTTCTTCTGCATGTCTTCTGAAGTCTCTGTATTCTTGTCCTGTGCTGGCCATCAAACTTTTCAAGGTAAGTTCCCTAATGTTTTCCGTTGGGTGTCCGAGCTGGAAAATGCTGGTGCTTGAGACATTCTGTTATTGAACTGATTAATTTTTATGTGCTAGGAGATTGTTGCTTACTCCCAGTCCCTTTGGTGTGCAAAAACACATTATCAACTCCCAAAGTTTCCTTTTATGAATGGGGTCATGACCTTTGCAATGGAGTGAAACAGGTTTTCATACCAGGGCAGAACAGTGAAACATCTTGATTTAAATTTAATTTAGGATTAAATTAGGGGTACTGCAAAAGAGGGAATCATTTATTCATGTCTACAAACTAAACAAGCAAACAGAAAAAAGGCTGAGGGGACTTTCCCCTTTAACTCTGCACTGGACTAACAGTATGACTGTATAAACTAGTGGCTTGGTTATTTTGTATACTACACTTCCACGGTAACTTTTGTTCCTGTCACTGTATGTATGTCAATATGTTTTTAAATTTTGTTTTCTAGTTTCTGTTATTAACTCCAGGTTGCCCCTGAAAAACAAACTTTGTCTCAGTGGGCCTATCTGATTATCAAAATTCAATAAATAAATACATCATTTATAGTGATGTTTTGCTGTGCCACAGACATATGTCAGTCCAGAATTCCTATACGTTCTGTTGGCAGCCCAAGGGTTAATAGCTTCAGCCAGGATGGTAATATGCAGCATTATGGGTCTCAAATTTTATTCTATGTATTTATCTGAAATAGAAACACTGAACATGATGGCAGGAAAAGGCCCACTGGCCCACCTGGACTGCCCAACCCTACATAAATTACTCCAACTGTACTCTGGTGACCTTCACTGGATCAAAGATATTTACTACAAATTGGAACACTGGCCAAAAAAACCAAAAGTCACATTGGGTAATGTACCTAGTTTATTCTATACCATATTTCAAGTACAAAATTGCATAGTTTCCACACGCTCAGCTTTGCATAACCACTTTCTCATCCCTGCAGTAAGGACCTCCCTTGGACAGAGAACTTCATAAAGTCCCTCAACTTAACAATTCCTTGCCTGCTACAACCCCTAGCACTGTGACTACTGTTTCTGGTTTTAAGGGGGCCTTGAAAAGGCTCCTCTTGGCGGATTTTCAATGCTACTGTACTGTTTTATGTTTTTTGTGACTGTATCTATTGTATTTTGTGATTGTAGTTACTGTATTTTGTTGTTCGTATTGTATTTCTTTCTTTTATTGTTCTGGTCGCCCATATAAATGGCCAGTTTCAGCTCATGGATTTACCAGATTTGTAAAGTGAAATGTCCATGAGGACCCGACGTACACCTTAGCATAGAGCAGTCCCCAATTAATCAATTCGCAAAAAAATAAAGTGTAATTCTTACCTTCCTGAAGTTTGTTATTTATTTGCATTTATCTGGTTAATCCTGCCATCCCCCCACCCGGCATTTCGTATACTGCACCTCTAGTGCCGCATCCCAGAACCTTCCACGATTGACGTCAGTGCTGGGGATCAGTCATGGGAAAGTGTACATCAGATATCATTTGTATCACCTACCAAAAGCTCTATTACGTAATTTACCGACACCAATGCCATGCCCAGGATAAGTATAGACTCGCAGATGGAACCTTGGTTTAACATCTCACTCGAAACTCGGGATATATATTTCTAAATATGTTGAGTTATGTTAACTATATTATGTTAAATGCATTCATGCAATTAAACCATTAAAGAAGGGTAATCCTACTGCAGGATGTTTAATAATGCTGGATCTACCACTGCCAAATGGGTGGCTTCAAATTCGCAAGTGGGCACAGATGCATTATTTGTACAATGGCAACATTCTCCATCATATAGCAGACATGATAAGAACAATTTCTAAAACCTGGCTATTTCCAATATTTAGAACAATGTAGAGCCTCCCTTATATAACAGTTCTAGTGATCCAGAATGCAAATGAGTCATTAATATGATATTAGCACATCACTGATACGCTAAAGAGGAAGGCAGTATACTGCAGAGGTTTAAGGCTCTGAGCTGCAAATCTGGAAACCTGGGTTTGAATCCCACGGCCCCCACTTGCATACTGTGCGACCCTAAGTAAGTCACTTAAATTCATTGTGCTCCCAGGTAGCACCTGTAAACAAGCTTACAGCTTAGTGCGTCTCTCCTGGTTAAATTTGGGGAGAGTATGCAACTTTTGTTTTTTTTTTCTCCCACAATTTACCCAGATAGCCCAGCGGACATGCAACATCTCGTTTTCAGCGGGGTTTTGCTTCTACCCATTTCTGTAGCAGGATGGGCTGAAGCACTGAGAGGTTACGTGACTTGCTCAAGGTCACAACATTTTGCTCCAGTGGGTTTGAACCTATCATCTCTTAGTTCCCAAACCAGTATTCTAACCACTGGACCCCACTGCCCCAGCCAAGTAGCTTTTTTATTTTCATTTTGTTTGTATAATTATTATTCTTTTTATACAGTCAACGGTGCAGTCCCCTTCTGTCCAGCCCCATCCCATCACTTCTCCGGTGCAGCTTCTGCCCTGAGGTGGTGTCTTCGGTGGGGGGGGTCAGCTGCCCCCTCTAGTGCAAGAGGAGGAGTGGCCATTTGAGAGGGCAGGATCGAGGAGCATTAAGCATCATTCTGCATGTTTTGGGTTGTTTCTACTTGTTTGTGCCCTTCCCCCATGGATGCCAGTAACAAACAGCACCATGTGCACATACTCACACTTATGTCTAGCTGCACATGGCACCAGCCGGCATCCTCCTTACCCATAAGCCGCTCCAACCGCACTGCCTCCTGTGATCAATGATAGTAGCACAACAGAATCTGCTGCCACTTCTCCCCAGAGCAGAGCATTCTCTAAGATGTTCAAACCTCCTCCCCATGGCTTGTCCCCAGCGTCTTGGGCTCATTACCAAACCCAGGTTGCAAGCATTAGCCCTACTGCTGTGCTGATAGTCCAGCAATTTTTTTTTTTTTTTTTAACAGTTTATTTACTTAGTTTTCTTTACCCAGGACAGCCCATCTGAGATGCAAAATCTCGTTTTCAGTGGGGTCCTGATTCTACCCATTTCCACAGCTATGTGGACAGGAGCACTGAGATGTAAAGAGAGTTGCCCAGGATCACACAATCAGTATTTTGTTACCTGGCTCGAACAATGTTTGAACATGTGATCTCCCGGTTCCCAAGATGGTGTTCTAACCACACTGCCTCGGGTTCAACAAGCAGTTGGAAAATAAGAACCTTTTGAGGTTCTAATCGGGACCAGAAGACGATGGCCTATCCCTCCTAGAGACATGAAACTTGTAGTCAGAATAAAAAACCTCCAGATTTACAATGTTCACGCCCATAGCTCATAAATCGGAGCTCTCCCAATTCTAGCCCCAAAATGTTCCAACTGTAAATCAAGGGCAAGTTTCGATAGGAAATGTCACTAAAATTGTATTCCCTATCTTAAAAAGACCTCCCGAAGCTCCTAAACAGAATTTTGGATCAGCAAACCCACACATCAATGATGAGATTTTCAAAAACTCACGTCCGTTTTTCAGACGTGTGTGCACGACATCCCCCCTGAACTGTCAGGCCACCTAAAAGGTCGTCTAGCATGGAAGTACCAACTGCTGTGGCTTGCACGCCAAAAATGACATATGCATCAGAATTTGACGCAGGTGTAATTTGTTTTTGCAGTAAACTGCAGCAAGTGTTGCAAATGCGTCCAAGTGTTTGAAATTTGCCAGGATGCAGCATGTGTTGGAAACCCAGACGCAAGCACTGCATCCAGATCTCTGAAAATCCCAGCCCATGTGTATGGATTTGTTCTAATGTAAAGATGGGGCCACACTTCCTTATCCCAGTCTACAAAACCTTGGAATGTCACCCTTCTCTTACAGAAATACAAGTGTGCAGCATGCATGCCGCATGCTTACTGAGTGTGTGGCATGCATGCTATGCACTTGTATTTCTGTAAGGGTTATCCTAACAAACTGTATATTTCTATTTGTGCCTACATGGAAAAAAAAATACTTTATAACTTCTTTCTCCATCTATATCTGTTCCAGATGACTGCAATTCAACAGCTCGCCAGAGGAAACCCCTAGACAGCAGGGAGGGACAATCACAGGAGTTCAGTTGTTTCAGTATCTGGGTTTCGGATCAGGCAAATGAAAAACGTTTGTAGACATTTCATCTAGAATTACACTGTTTGGAGTGTACACACATATGAAGTCAGCATCACAGAATGCAGTGTTTACTGTTGTCTGGGACTGCCTTGCTTTTTTGAAACTAGTTTCTTGGCTGTGTCGCTGCAGATTCAGCTCAGAGATTTCAAAGCAGCCTTCTTGGTAGTGTATCAATTATTTTGTGCTAACAGTACCAATGATGTAGCCTTTTTTAACTTAAATCAGTAAAAGTGAAGAGCAAAACAGAAGAGTTTAAGCAATGGGAAACTTAACAGGCTTGGTATGTTCTCCCGGGGGGGGGGGCCCGCAAATAGGAGATATAATTTAATTTCACTTTAATTCCAAAAGGACGGGATAATGTGGATCAGGGAAAACCTTTTAAGCTTGTTCAGTGCAGCAGAACCAGCAAGCATACTGTATCACACATACGTGGGGATAGTGTTGGGAGTAAGGCCACAAAGAAAGTGTGATCCTCTGATTTTTTTTTTTGGATAAAATCATATCAGCAAGCAAAATTTGAAAATAAATAAATAAAATGCCCCCCTCCCCCGACTGCTTTCATCATCCAGTGCACTCCTCGCTGTCCAGTGTCACTGCCTCCCTGTCCCTTTTCAGGCACTCCCTAGGGACAAACATTACCCCTTCCTAATCTCCCACACTTTCCAAGCACTTCCTGGTGTCCAGTGTCACCCCCCCCGTCCATTTCCAGGTATTCCCTGGTGTCCAATGGCACCCTTCCCTCCCAGTCCCTTTCCAAGTACACTATGGCATCCAGTGGCACCCCCACCCAGGTACTCACTAGTGCCCAGTGGTACTCCCTCTCCATCCCTTTCAAAGTACTGCCTGGTGCCCAGTGGCACCCCTTCCCTCTTTCTACCCAAGTACTCCCTGGCATCCAAAGGCACCCCCTCCATCTCCCTGTCCAAGTACTCCCTGGTGTCCAGTGACACCCCTTCCATCTCCCTGTTCAAGTACTCCCAGTGTCTAGTGACACCCCTTCCCTTTCCCTGTACTCACTGGTGTCCACTGGCACCCCTTCCCTCCCCCTGTCCAAGTACTCCTCAGTATCGAGTGATACCCCTTTCCTCTCCCTGTCCATGGCACCCCTATCTCTCCCTGTCCAAGTATTCTCCGGTGTCCAGAGGCACCCATTCCCTCTCTCTGTCAAAGTACTCCCCGGAGTCCAGCGACACTCCTTCCCTCTCACTGTCAAAGTACTCCACGGTGTCCTGTGGCACCCCTTCCCTCTCCCTGTCCAAGTTTTTCCCAGTGTCCAGTGGCGCCCCCTTCCTGTCTCTTCCCAAGTACTCCTTGGTGTCCGGTAGTGCCCCGTCCCTCTCCCTATCTACTTGCAAGTTGTCCCTAGATGTCCAGTGACACCCCTTTATACCACTGAACCCTAACCCTCCACCACAGTCCTGAGATGGCAACCCTTTACACTGGGGACAATCTGCATTGGGAAGGGTGACCAGAGTGAGGGGAGCCACTGGACACCAGGGGTAACTTGCATTGCAATGGTGAAGGAGCCACTGGACACCAGAGATGAGTTGCATTGCGATGGGGAAGGGAGTGACACTGGATGCCAGGGAGTAGTTAAAAAGACACAGGGGGGGGGGGGGGGGTCACCCACTCAAAAAAAAACATTTCTTCTGTGTGACTTTACAAGTGGTGCATCAAGATGATCAATTTATTTATTTGTTGTTGCCTGATTTGAGGAAGCATTTTATATAGAAACATAGAATATATCAGCAGAAAAGGACCAGTAGGCCCATCTAGTCTGCTCCATTTTCCCTGCCTATTACTACAGCCAGGGCCCCACATTACCACTTTATTCACCCAGAAACAGGTCAACATATTAAACAAGATCCCACAAGATGCAGTGCAGAAGAGAAGAGGCTGGATAAGTTAGTACCTTTAAAGAGAATAACAGAGAATAATCCATGGTCAGGTATGCGACAACAATGCAATAACCACACTCCTTGGGTGGACTGTGAGGCCAGAGGCATAGCCAGGGACCTTTAACTACCTAGGAAGTGCAGTTAATGCAGCTTTGCCACACACCCAGAGTGGATTATTACACGTATAACATTAAGAAAAGAGTCACAAATGTTATAAAAAGCACTTAATTTCCTGGAGAAGCGAGAGATCCCTGATGTTTCCTAATTGGTGTGTAGCTGCCTGGATGGCACAAGAGAAACACAACGAGCCCTCAGTCTGTTTTCGTCTACCATTTTCTACTGTATGTGCCTACATTAACAGGACAATGCAGAAAGTCCTCAGATCTCCAAAGCACAACACCTGATGCTGCCAGCAGCAGCCAGTAATGTGGCACTATTTACTGATGCAAATATACAAATTTCCACCATTTATACAAGGCACACAAAAAAAGATCAACTACAGATCATACTTTTTTGTTGATTTGCTGATGAGTGAAATATCAACTGGTCTGACAGGAATACTTTCAGCATTTGGCTTTCAAATGTTTAATAATTTCAGTTTCAGAAGCTTTCTCGAGTGATCACTGACCCCTCTGCTTCCTGATTACATTCGCCAGTTCGCAACTCATGCAGGAAGTAACCAGTGTGGCATAGTGATTTGCCACACAGAAGCCACAGCTTTGCTGCACAGTTTGCTGACAGTATAAGGGTTACAGCTATGCATCTCGCTAATTGTTTATACCAAGAAATATCGGAGGGTCGCACAACACAAACGCGGTCTCTTCAGTCCTGTTCATCCACAGACATGCACTAGCACTAACCATTAGGATAACAAGACCTCAAGGCAATAATGTGAACAAGCCAACAGTAATAAAACACCCCACGACTTGCAAAATTCAGAAAGAAAGCCAAACCAGCACCAAATCAAAAACGTACACTTGACAGGCGGGATATGACGTTTCCAAGTAGGTACTAAACCTCGTAACACGCCTTGTGCTGGTTTACAGTCTCTGACGTCAACCTGGGCTTTTATTTTTTCTAAATTTGCTTTGTTTAGGTAGCCTTTAAAATGAATTTTCCAGTTTCCTGCAAAAACAATTACAGCTGGTATCTGCAGGATTCGCAGCTCATCGAATTTCTCCAAAATGTAAATCTCTGGGCATTTTATTTATTACTAAAAACATCTGCATAAAAAAAGGACACTTTCCCTCACAGATTTTATCAGCCTCTGCTGCTTCTCCTGCCTTGAGGTTTGCTAGCAAAGGCACATAGCTTCACCTGAGCTCTTTTCTTCTAGGTTTGCTTGAAAAAGGACAGAGCAAGGAACATTATTAGAGCTACGAAAAAGATTAAGGCTTCTTTTGGCTAGACAGATGTACTCTGCATTACTATTTCTTTTGTACTCACAGGGTTTGTTACTGATTTTTGCTAACATTTTATGGCTTTATTGTTCTCTGATTCAAACAGATGTTGCAGGGTATACTTTCTACTGCATTATTAGTAGCAGTGTCAGTGGCTCAGTAGGTAGCACACTCGCCTCTGAGGCCGGGAGATCAGGGGGCTGTGGGTTCAGTTCCCACAACTGGCACTTGGGTTAATATCCTAGTACTGACACTGTAGTGCAGTATGAGAGGGGTGTTGCACTTCTGAGGTGCCGTCTTTCAGATGAGACGTTAAACCGAGGTCCCATCTACCTGGATTGGTGGCAGTTCAGGTGGATGTTAAAGATCCCATGGCACTTATCGAAAAGGAGTAGGGGAATTTCCCCAGTGTCCTGGCCAAATTTCCCTCATTCGCTAAAAATACCACCAACAGCTTAATCTGGTTCAAGGTCACTTGGCTTTCATCTGTATCCCCTCCCCCGGGTCATGCCTGAAAATAGGCAGGATTTGTCTAGTGCACTTACCCGGTCAACAAAAATTAAATAAAATATTACCGGGTGTGCCTACAGGTTTGTTACTGTTTTGTGCTTACAGATTACTGCTGTAATTGTCTCTGATTCAAACTGTTTTTTGCAATGTATATCTTCTGTTACTGCTTTCCCTGTAGCAAAGTTTTTTTGCAGGCTATATCTTTGAAATTATTACAGGTGGCGCTTTACAGATTTTATAGTTTTATTTATTAGGCTAAGCTTACAGGGCTATTACATTTGTTGTCGGTTGATTGTTTCTGCTCTTACCTCCTTGTTTCTTTCGTCCATGGTTCTTTTTCGGCAGAGGAAGGGCCCAGCAAACCACCCCATCCTCAGCCACCCCATGCTACACTCTTTTTACAGGGTAGCACAGTCGTGACATTTCCTGCAGCAAAGCAGGAAGGGGAGGATCAGAGGAGTATCCACACAGTGACCTCACTTACAGGGGCACAAGTAATTTAACTTGTTATAACAAGTTCTACAAAAACAAACAAAAAAAATTAAAAATCGAACTTTTCCTTTCATTTTTCTCCTCCTAATTACTCGGACCAGGTTATAAACCCAGCAACTCATCTGGAATGGATATTAATAACTGCAGGTACTGCGGGAAGCTTTTCAAAGGGGCAGGTTATACAGGATTTAGGACACTGTCCTACATGTTGGACCATTGGAGATCTAAGGGGCTCAGCTCCCTTCCAGGCTGCAGGGGCAGAGATTGCGTGCCTCAAATCACATATTCAGGAGGAAATATATTGTAAGACCTGCCCGCTATTTCCCCAACATCCAACTGAAGCATCTCGACCGCCGAGGATAGTTGGCCCAGGAGGCTGGCAGGTGGTTAGGAATGGCAAATCAGGTGCCCCATCACTCAGTGCTCTTCAATGTATCACCTCCACAAACCATATAAAAACTACAAACGGGTATCTGCCTCCATCTCCGAAAGCAAACAAAGCGGCAGAGGATACTGCAGAGCAGGACGTTGTAGCACAGAAGCTAGCACAACAAAACTCGCCCAAAACAGGGACCAAAACAAAAAAAAGCAAAACAGAAATCCAAAACACCTACCTCCAACTGGGGGTAATGGTCAGATGTCTCCCAGGTACATCAGCGTGGAGAGACGCAGACCGCATTGATAAAATCATGCAGGAAGCAGGAGAAAACATTGATGTCCTGGTATACATAGGGACTAACAATCTCACCAGATGATCAGTTGTGGAGACCAAGGAACACCTGACCAGGCTGGGAGACAAACTACCATCCATTTCATCTGGCATCTCCTTCTCTTAGAGATCCTGCCAGTCTGGGAGAGGGGGTAGATGGAAAGAAGGTCAGAGAAAGGGAGACAGGGGAGCTAAACATGGGGCTCAAGGGCTGGTGCCTGGAAAAAGGACACAAACTTGTAGGTAACTGGCAACAGTTTTGGGAGTGAAAGTTCTTTAAATTCGATGGACTGCATCTGCCTAAGAAGGGAGTCAGTGCATTAGGGCAGAAGTTTGACATTTTTGCAGAATATTTAAACAAGTAAATGGGGAGAGGGGTGCAGCACCCGATACATCGAATGGGAGGAACACCCTCCCCCCTCAGCTAGTGATCAAACAGGAGTTCAGCAAGTTTGTAGTTAATTTGCATCACCAGGTTAAGAAAAAAGGTCTGACTCCCCATATGACGCAGAGGGGAAACGCAGGACCTCGCCCAACAACTAAAACACCGAAATCTGGCCAATGGAAAATCATGTACACAAATGCCCACAGTCTGGAAAACAAGATCCCAGACCTGCAGGCAACAATGACGAGGCTAAACTGGACACAGTAGCCATCAGCGAGACATGGTTCACCAGTGACCACACTTGGGAGACTTCAGTACCTGGCTATGTACTGCTCAGAAGAGACTGAGGTGCAAAAAGGGGAGAGGGGGTGAGTGGCCCTTTATGTCAATGAAAATATCAAAGCTCCAGAAATTCAGAATAGACATGAGGAGCCAGAAGAACTGTGGGTCACCCTGGAAACAGGAAAATGGGACAGCTATACAAACGGGGGTTGTCTACAGGCCTCCAGACTAGGTGGAGGACACAGACACATTACTGTTAGAAGATATACAAAACATGACAGCTAAAGGGGAGGTTCTGATAATGGGAGACTTCAACATGCCAGATACAGATTGGTCAATACCAGCAGGAACATCCGCCAGAACTAGAAAAATAGTGGAGTCCATGCAGGGGGAGGGCCTCAAACAACTGGTACAACAACCCACAAGAGACAGGGCTATCCAAGATCTAGTACTGACTAATAGGGAAAGGACCACAGATCTCCAGGCAGAAGGTCACCTGAGGGCCAGTGACCATCACATGGTATGGTTCAATTTGGCCACTAGAACTAAATCATCCCATTCCAAGGCAAATAATTTGGACTTCAGAGGAGCTGACTTTGATATGATGGCCAACAGAGTTAAGCTAGCCCTGGCAAGAAGAAATACAGGTGAGGGGGTACAGGCAAAGTGGGCAAGCATTAAGGATGCAATACTTGAAGCAACATCCCATTGTGTTAGGGATGAAAAGCAAGAGCAAAAGAAGGAGGAAACCACTTTGGTTCTCAAAACAGTAGCAGAAAAGGTCAGAGCCAAAAGGCTGGCTTTCAGGAAATATAAGGGAATGCAGCAGGATGAACATAGGGAAGTATACCAAACTTCCCTAAGGGAAGGCAGTAAAGCAGGCAAAGGCCCAAACAGAGGAAACACTAGCACAAACAGTAAAAGAAGGGGACAAGACTGTCTATAGATACATTAGTGAAAGGAGAAAGTTGGGAGGGGGTTTTGCTAAGATCAAAGGGGATAAGGAAGAGTGTGTGGTGGAGGACCATGGAAAAGCATCTATCCTAAACAGATACTTCTGCTCAGTATTTACTGAGGAGAAGGTAGGGCAGGGCCCATATCTCAGCACCATGGACACGGGGGGGGGGGTGCATTAGTTCCTTCACAAAAGAAAGGGTCCTCCAAGAGCTCGCTAAGCTCAGGGTGGACAAGGCAATGGGACCTGATGGCATACATCCCAGAATACTAAAGGAGCTAAGAGTGGAACTAGCAGAGCCATTAGCAGAACTGTTTAGTGAGTCTCTGAGCACAGGAGAGGTCCCAGAAGACTGCAGAAGGGCTCATGTGATCCCGCTCCACAAGAATGGTACAAGGGAGGAGGCAGGGAACTACAGACCACTCAGTCTTTCCTCAGTAATGGGCAAGATTATGGAGGCACTCCTTAAGGAAAGGATAGTGCAACACCTGGAATCCATAGGAGTACAGGATCCAAGACAGCATGGGTTTACATCAGGAAGGTCCTGTCAAACTAATCTCAGACTTCTTCGACTGGGTAACCAGAGTGGTGGATCAAGGGTGTGCAGCTGATGTCACCTACCTTGACCTCAGCAAAGCTTTCGACACTGTTCCACATAGAAGATTGATTAATAAGCTGGGTAGGCTCAGGATGGGTCAGAAGTTGGTCAACTGGGTGGCAAACTGGTTGGCAGGCAGAAAACAGAGAGTGGTGGTAAACAGTATACAGCCAGAAGAGATACAAGTCGCACGTGGGGTATCTCAGAGATCAGTCCTGGGGCCAGTCCTCTTCAATATCTTCATCAGTGACATTGCAGATGGACTGGAGGGTAAGGTTTGTCTGTTTGCAGATGACACCAAGATCTGCAACAGAGTAGATGATCCAGATGGGGTGGACAGAATGAGAAGAGATCTGGATAAACTGGCAAAATGGTCAAACGAGTGGCAACTGGGGTTTAACGCAAAGAAGTGCAAGATCATGCACACTGGGAAGAGAACCCCTGAAGCCACCAATAGGTTGGGAGGGGAGTTGCTGGCAATCACAAGGGAAGAAAGACTTGAGCATCATCGTCACAGATGACCTGAAATCATCCAAGCAGACCACTAAAGCAGTAGGTAAACTAGAGGGATGTTGGGGTGTATTAGTAGGGGTATCGCAAGTCGTAAGAGGGAGGTAATAATTCCTCTTTACAAAACACTGGTTAGGCCCCATCTGGAGTACTGCGTGCAGTACTGGAGGCTGCACCTGCACAAGAACATTAACAAAATGGAGGCAGTCCAGAGAAGGACAACCAAAATGGTGCAGGAACTGCATCAGAAAACATATGAGGACAGATTACTGGAGCTCAACATGTAGACCCTAGAGGAAAGGAGAAACAGAGGTGATGTGATCGAAACATTTAAACATCTTAAGGGCATTAACAAGGTGAAAGAGTCTTAACATGTTTCAATATAAGAAAAATAGCTGGACAAGAGGACACAGCATGAAATTAGAGGAAGGCCTATTAAGGGGTAATGTGAGGAAGTTCTTTTACACAGAAAGGGTGGTGGTTGCATGGACCGGCCTACCTCAGGAAGTGGTAGATACGAATACAGTGCAGGGCTTCAAACAGGCATGGGATAGGCATAAGGGAGCAATACAGATGAGGATGAATAGATAGGCCATTGACAGAGTACAGGCCTATGGCACATTCATAAGGTAGAAAAAATGGTCAGACTGGATGGGCCTTGCTGTCCTTATCTGCCGTCAACTTCTATGTTTCTAACCATTTCTATGGCTACAGGTTATAATGTCATAGGTAGAGAACTAGGACTTCAGGACAGGTATAAACAACAGAAACAGAAGTCGTCTAAAGAAAAGGCAATCCTGATTTAAAGGGAGTGTGTACCTTTTGGACAACCTTTTCTTCTTTCAGTCCTTTGCTACACAATTTAGGTTTTCCATTGGTGCTTGTAATTCTCTGCTGACATTAAGTGTTTAAAACTTTTAATGTTTACAATCACGGTTCATCCGACGCACAGCACCATTTTCAGATTCACTCCACTGCAGTGCAGGCACATCTATCACCTGCACTTATGCCTATGCATCACTAGTGCTTGCTCTAAGCCGTGCTTCCTTGTCATACTGACGGGTTACACTAGCAAAAGGGCATATAAGGGCACTTCTTTAGTTATGAATCATCAATGTATGTGTGATTTGACATTTTCACAACTCTCATTTAGCTTTCATTTTGTTTTTAAGTGCCCTTACTTGCCCCTTCACTGGTGTCAGCCGCCAGTATGACAAGGAAGAGCTACTTCATCGGAGCAAGCACTGGCAAGGCACAGACCTCAGCACAGGTGGCAAAAGCACCTGCAGTGCGATAGAGCAAGCCAGAAAATGGTGCAGTGCGCTGGGTGAATTACAGTTGTACATAATAAAAGTTTTAAATACTTGGATGCCAACAGAAAGTTGCAAACACCAGTGGAAAACTTATATTGGGCAGCAAAAGACTTAGTGAAAAAAGGACAGTCTAAATTGGACACACTCCTTTAAAAGGAAATGCATTCAGTGCAAAAGCAAACAAAAAATACATAGAAGGCCCTGAAGTTTGAGTTTGGGGTAAATGAGTTGTTGTTGATGCCAACAGTGAATTCTGTGCTGGAACACAGAAAATCCTCTTAAATGGGGTGTAGGTTTGCTTCCGCATACTACCTTAATAATGATGCGCCCAAATTCCTCAAAAGTTTTCAGACAGATCTGTGGCAAGCCTGTCTGCTGGAAGTCGGGAGTTACCCAAACAGCAATCTGGTTTATGATAGCAAGAACTGTAATGTAAAAGAACACTTTTGATTTTTCTGGCATCGTAAAAACAAAGCGCTCCAAAAAAACTTTGCTAGCTCTCTGTGATATTAAAGTGAGGTTGTCCCTTTTTGAGAAAACTTACTATATAGACACAATTAAGCATAAATATATGTGTGTATATGTATATATAGTATATCTATAGATATATAGCACAAAACTTGGCACATTTATATACCTGTATATAAAGAAAGCATAAATATAGCATATCATACATTCAAAAAGCATACATTTATTGAATACATTTTGGATAAGTGTGGTATATAAGGAAATAAACCCAATATGGGGGCTAACACAGTCATACAGCCATGATCACAAAGGGCAAGTGGTTCATGATCTGAGTAACCCCAAGATGGTTTTCTTTTCTTGTATACCACACTTGATCATCTTGAATGTTGTACAACACATTTGGATGGTTAATGTTAGTTTTGAGAGCTACTGCATACACTGGGAAAGGGTATACATGGACATAAACTGCTAACCACTCCTCCCTTTGTTTTTCGTTATGGGAAAGTAACATTGCCGAATCACTCAAATTGTGAAAGCCAATGGAAAAGGCTCTTTCAAACAGGGATTATGTTTTCAGGAAGGGATTAGGAGAAGAACAACACTGGCAGACAAGGATCCTGTTTCCATGCAAATTAGCTTAGGAAAGGAGAAGTACATGTTGCTGGGCCACTCACATTCCGACGACCTGTGAAAAGATCATTCACGTAACGTACTGGGCTTGGCATCAGGGCAGATATGAACATCTAACAAATCCATGACTCAAACAGAAACACAGAACCATGTAAAACTGACAACACAAGAAGGCCCTTCGGTTTATGCAGCCTGCCCGATGAGGTGCACGAACCCCTAAGAGATGATGACCAACTTCCCCATCCCCTTCCCTCGACCAATCCTTTGGGTCTATCCCACCACCTCTTTAAAGCGCTCCACCATCCTTGCATGGACTCGTTTTTTTAAACAGCTTGTTTCACCCCTCCATCTCCCTTTTTGAAGTATTACTTTCTCACACCCTTTTTGAATGCCCCTCCCTAACGTTTCTTACAATTTCCCTGGTATTTATTTTGCCACTGGTGGTGAACAGCCCCCCTGGAGTTCAGTTTGTTAATATCTTACATGTATTTAAATGTTTCAATCATGTCCCCGCCCTGCCTGCTGGCCTACAATGAGTACATGTTGAGGCCCTCTAATCCTTGCTTGCTCCCCTGTTGCCCCTGAAGCACTTTGATAGCCAAATCAAAGCAGCAGTCATTTTATGGAATCATGAGACAGAACGTGTTGCCACCGACAGGAAAGCTGTTAAACATACAGCTCGCCCCGCAGGGATATCACTTTTTGTCTCACAATTCCATGAAATTGCTGCAGCCTTTGATTTCATTTATGGGAGATGCAGATCATCTGCATCTCAGAGGACTCCTGAAACCTACTGGTAAGCCCAGTACCTTGCGAAATATATTTTCACAGGCTTTCAAAATGCGAGTGACCCAGCAGTGTTTACTTCCCCTTTACTAGGCTAATTTGCATGGAAACAGTACCCTTTTCACATAATCCTGTTTGGGACATCACAGACTGTTGGTATGGTAGTGACTGAGGTCACAGAGGATTGTAACTTCAACAAAGGATAAGACTGCAGGAGTAGATCAACTGTAGGGAACAAGTATCCGGACTCCGTGTAAATATGAACCTGGGTTTGATTCCCTATAGTGCAAAGGTCATCCCCATTCAGAGCCCCCTACTGGTATAATGCCCTCCCCCCGCTATCACCGCCATGACCAAATTAGGCCCATTTAAGTATGCCCTGAAAACTCACATTCTGTCTTCCTGCAACTGCCATTGTGACCGCTAGCCTAATTCTGAGGCCCTGCTGTTCCACTGTAGTACAGACATTGCCAGTTGATAATGCCCAAATTGGCTGTGGCAGCACACAATCTTGCACATCTGAAGCCCAAAGGCCCTATGTCCTTATCAAGTGATGCCCCATTAACACGCAGCAATAGGAATTGACAGTGCCTCGTTGGAGGCAGCACCTTGTTATTGAATCAGTAACCTGTGAGGCGGCCCGCCGCGCGAGCGGTAGGGGCACTGGGCCAAGGGGCGCCAGCAACCCGGTTCGGGAACGACTCGGGCGGGCTGAGGTTGGCTGGGA